>JAODYD010000014.1:0-308873 GCA_026262445.1 Bipolaris bicolor | reverse complement strand
GGAACTTTCCTGGGGGGGATCGAGACGAGCAGTTGCAGTAAGGGTGGGAGAGGGTAAGACGGGAAGGGACGGCGAGTGTAGATAAGCGTGGATGAGGGTAAGACGGGAGGGAGGGACGGCGAAGGTGCCAGATGAAGAGTAGAACGGGGGTTTAGGAGTTGGTAACAGAAGGTGAAACTGGCGTGTAATATGTATCCATATATTCATCAGATAAACTTTCCCATAACTCATATCTGACCGGGCAGAATACAATAACTCCTAGTAGCTGATTCCAAAACGATTTCGGTATCCACCAATGCAAACAAGGGACTCGTTGATACATAACGGCGTGAAAAAAAGGCTTTGCAAAAAAAGCTCATCCAATGGAAAAAAATCGACAAGAAAATAAACATGAACAAAAAGTCAGAAAACAGTATGAGAACTTGTGCTAAGAAAACCAGAGAACCGTGATGGAGAAGGTATGGCAACTAACTGCAACAACTCACCATACCTCACACCACTCACGAAGCTGAAACCCTTGGCTTTTCCCTACCCCGGAGCACTGGCAACGGGCCGAAGCCGCCTGGGTCTTATCGGAGGGAAGGCAGATCGAATATAACAGCATGCATGGTTCCAAGTATGCGCCATGCACGGCAGATGCAAACGGGTGGGTGACACAAAGCCCATGTGGTTTCGCATAGGCTAAAAGCCTGCAGCGCCGGCTTTCCTGTACTCTTGAAAGTTGTTGACCATGAGGATGGATGGGTCTTCGTGGCGACGAAGCTCTTCCTCCCATTTCTCTTCTTCTTGTGCGTGCGTGGCTTCGAAGGCGGCGGATTGTCCTCGGTGGAAGTATAGTGGTGCGCGCTTGAGGAGGGCGACGTCTTGCGTTACGAGGATGTGCTTGACGCTTGATCCTGTTGTCTTGTTAGCAATTTACTCTTGAACCTCAGTTCAGCAGCGATACATACCAGGTGTCTCGTACTTGGCTTGTAGGAGAAGCTGATCGACAATGTGTCGTAGCCCACGAGCACCAGTACCCATCTTGCTGGCTTTGCGTGCAATTTCCCGCAGAGCTCCTGTGGTGAAGCGCAGCTCAATGTTCCTAAGATACGACTTGTGCTCCTCCTGTCGAATGAGACTATCCTTGGGCTCAGTGAGCACGCGAACTAGAGCATCTTCGTCTAGAGCTGCCACCGCACAAACGGTGGGTATCCTGCCAATGAGCTCAGGTATCATGCCAAATTTCTGCAAGTCTTCTGGCTGCACATGGTCAAGAACATTGACCTTGTCTTCCTTTACGACTTGTCTGATGCCAAAGGGGTTTGGTACGTCTGACTTTGGTGGGACAAAGAAGGGAGCGTCCTTTTTGAACAACTCGGCCTCTGGACCTCTTAACATGGTACCATCAGCAGCCGCGTGTGCGCTGGATGACCGTATCGACGCTCCAAAGCCCATGCCACTTTTAGATTTCCGGTCGAGGATAATCTTGTGGAGGTTCGAGAATGCGCCGGTACATATGAAGAGTATGTTGTCAGTTCGGATGTTGAAGACTTCGCCCTTACTTGCTCCTGGACCAGGAGGTTGAGGTGTGTCCATTCTACCAGTGCCACCGGGTCTATTGGCACTCTTCTCTGGCTTGGCTTGCACCTGCACAGTAGTACCCTCGATGATCTTGAGGAGGGCTTGTTGGACCCCCTCTCCACCAACGTCCTTGCCGTATGATATCTTTGTGCCAGCGATCTTGTCAATCTCATCCAGTACTATGATGCCATGCTCTGTCGCTTCAATGTCATAGTTTGCAGCAGAGAACAAACGAGCTACACATGATTCCACATCATCACCAATGTATCCAGCTTGTGTGAAGGTGGTGCAGTCAGACATGGAAATGGGCAGGCCCAGTGTCTTGGCCAGTGTCTTGCACATGAGCGTTTTGCCAACACCTGTTGGACCGAGTATGAGCACATTGGACTTTTCTATCAGCAGTTGGTGTTCGCTGTTGTCAATTAACGAGTCAGGGTCTGCCGGGGAGTCCGACGCCGGCCGATACGCTGGGGCTTCGCTGAAGGATTGGGGGTCATTGTGATTGTGCAATTCTACGGTAGACTGCTGGCCTGGAAATTCGTCTACTGTATTTATTAGTCGTGTGATCAGGTTGGTAGCAGAACCAAGGTGAGAGTTGGGCGTAGTGTACCTTCTACAGGATGGCGGAAGACGGACGCCCTCCTCTGGGCCTGTGCCTCCAACCTCGCCTGCTCCTGCTGCTGTCGCTTGAGCTCCGTTATGCGCAGATGGTGCTCATGGACCGCGACGCTCAGGACTATCTTTGCGCGATCCTGGTCGACAACGAATTGGTCGAGATGCTGGCGGAGGACCTTGGGCGTGATGACCCCGGCACCTACACTGCTTGCGCCGCCCAGCGGGCCCCGGGTTGGCTGGTCTGGCTCATAGAAAGAAGAGAAGCCCTGGCCGCTAAAGTCGGATCGATGAAACCTCGACGACTTGCGCGTATGTGACAGCGGCAGGGACAGTGGCAGGCGGGTGGCGCGCGAGATGCTGTAGAGAGCAAGGTAGGAGGCGCGTGCCTGTGGCGAGACAGCAGCGGGGAGGGCGCGCTGGAGCGGCCTGGAAAGTAGCATAGTGACTGAGAAGGGCATGCCGAGGGCTTCACATGACAGGACTCTCTCTATATATAGTCGGAACAGAGAGAAGAAGTCACGAGCGCTATTCAATAGCCCCAAGGCGGCTGCGACAGTTACCGTGGTTGAGCCGCGAGCTTGTGTGTCCCCACGTCGAGCTGAGATGCGGGGGAAGCTCCCCACGGCAGCCGATGCCGATAAGGGACTCGTTGCCGCGCAGTGGAAACATAGCCGCCAAAGCCCTCCGCGACGCCTGTTGCAGTTAGCCCTCGCCCCTCGCCCCTCGCCCCTCGCCCCTCGGCCGCCTTCAGTAGTCGTATTAGTAGTAGCGGAGAATTGTGCGTTCATCTCCCTGGGCATTATGCTATGTCTACTGTTGGGACAGGTGGCGGGGGCGCGATGCCCCATCCAGCCGCCAGCGAGCTATGACGTTGTGTCGTTGGGTCAACGCCCTTTCGTTGAGTCCTGCCCTGCGCTGGAAGCGGGTTAATGACCCCGCAAAAAGGAAATGATTTCTCCTGCAGATAGCCTATGAGCCTCGTTTTTTTGCCATTGCTCTTTTAAATAGCTGCGCAATTGCTCTGTCCGTTGTCGCTGTCCTGCCCTTCACAGCACACCCCTCTCTGTATACTTTGCGCGCCTGACAACGCCCCATCCCACCTCACACACGATGGAGCTCAACCAAGCTGCAGCAAACTCGACGACGAGCGATGCACCGGGCAAGATACCCAATGATGGAACCGGTACGCGCTGCCCATGCCAATGCCCCGCGCAATTGACTGATCGGGCTGCTGTCCATAGGCATCATCCAACTCGACGGCTATCTAGAGCCCTTCAAAGACTCCCTCAAGAGCCGCTTCTCAAAGGCCCAGAAATGGATCAAGACAATTGACGAGACAGAGGGTGGCTTGGAAAAGTTCTCGCGGGCACGTAACTTGTTTATCTCGCTGACACGCAGTCACTGACGGCGCTTGCAGGGTTTCGAAAGATTCGGCTTCAATGTCCAGCCCAATGGTGATGTCGTATACCGCGAATGGGCTCCGAATGCCCTGCGTGCCTACCTTATTGGCGACTTCAACAACTGGGACCGCGATGCGACGCCCATGACCAAGAACGACTTTGGTGTCTTCGAGGTGACGGTCCCTAACAAGAACGGCCAGCCTGCCATCCCCCACGATTCCAAGATCAAGGTACACTCATTGGTTATGCATCCTCAGCACGACGCACAACTGACAGAAACAACTAGGTCTCATTTGTAACCCCCAACGACCACGCCCGCCAGGAACGCCTCCCTGCCTGGATCACCCGAGTAACCCAAGACCTGAGCGTCTCTCCCGTATACGATGCGCGCTTCTGGAACCCTCCCCAGAAGTATGTGTGGAAGAACCAGCGCCCACCAAAGCCCAAGAGTGCGCGAATCTACGAGGCTCACGTTGGTATCTCCTCGCCCGAGCCAAAGGTTGCTACATACAAAGAGTTCACACAAAATATTCTCCCACGAATCCAGCGCCTGGGATACAACACTATACAGTTGATGGCGGTCATGGAGCATGCCTACTACGCCAGTTTCGGATACCAGATCAACAGCTTCTTCGCTGCAAGCAGTCGATACGGTCTTCCAGACGACCTCAAAGAGCTCATTGACACTGCACATGGTATGGGCATCACAGTGTTGCTGGATATGGTGCACAGCCACGCATCCAAGAACGTACTTGATGGCCTGAACATGTTTGACGGCAGTGACCATCTTTACTTCCATTCCGGTCCAAAGGGACGACACGACCTATGGGACAGCAGACTGTTCAACTATGGCCACCATGAGGTGCTACGCTTCCTTCTCAGCAACTTGCGTTTCTGGATGGAGGAGTACCGTTTCGATGGCTTCCGATTCGACGGAGTCACCAGTATGCTATACACCCATCACGGTATCGGAACGTAAGTATTGCTAATTTTCCTATGCCTGCATACACTGACACTCTTACAGGGGCTTCTCTGGTGGCTACCACGAGTACTTTGGCGACTCGGTAGACGAAGAAGCAGTCGTCTATCTGATGCTTGCAAACGAGCTGTTGCACACACTTTACCCTGACTCTATCACAATTGCTGAAGATGTCTCTGGTATGCCTGGTCTCTGTGTGTCACTCTCTCTAGGTGGCATAGGGTTCGATTACAGATTAGCCATGGCTGTACCAGACCTTTACATCAAGTGGTTGAAGGAGAAGCAGGACATTGACTGGGACATGGGCGCCCTTGTTTTCACTCTGACAAACCGACGTCATGGCGAGAAGACTATTGCCTATGCCGAGAGCCACGACCAAGCGTAAGTAAACTTCAACATACTTACCAATGTATGCTAACACAATGCAGACTTGTGGGAGACAAGACACTTCTCTTCTGGCTCTGCGATGCACAAATGTATACCAACATGTCAACGCTCACGGAGCTGACACCTGTGATTGACAGGGGTCTGTCGCTGCACAAGATGATCCGATTGATCACTCATGGTCTCGGAGGCGAAGGTTATCTCAACTTTGAGGGCAATGAGTTTGGCCACCCAGAGTGGCTGGACTTCCCACGTGAAGGCAACAACAACAGCTTCCATTACGCTCGTCGTCAATTCAATCTCCCAGACGACGACCTCCTTCGTTACAAGTTCCTGAACGACTTTGACAGCAAGATGCAGTGGACTGAGGAGAAGTACGGCTGGCTTCACTCGCCACAAGCATACGTCAGTCTCAAGCACGAAGGCGACAAGGTCATTGTGTTTGAGCGCGCTGGCCTGCTGTGGATTTTCAACTTCCATCCTCAGAACAGCTTCACAGACTACCGTGTTGGTGTTGAGCAGGAGGGCACCTACAGGATTGTACTGAGCACCGATAGCAAGGTCTATGGTGGCCACGGAAATGTGGATGAATCAACTAGGTTCTTCACTACTCCTTTCGCCTGGAACAACAGAAAGAACTTTTTGCAAGTCTACATTCCCAGCAGGACGGCCATTGTAAGTCACACCTCTCTTGCTACAAGTACATCATGCTAACGAATAACCAGGTCCTTGCGCTCGAGAGCACTTTGTAGACTGCTTGATGATAGCTAAGCGATACCAGCCAGAATGATTAGCGGCATTTATTATAGAGCGAATAGATATGCGATGAAATGATACCAGCTCTTTTCAGGGACACATTCTTGGGTGTGATGTAGTAGAAAGCGATGTGCATGGTATCGGCTAGAAATCGTACCGTTGTGCTGGTTCACGCTATATTTTACGTGGGCGTTAGGTAACGTGAGTGGGCGGGGCTAGTGATCGTTGAACCGCGGAACGAAAATTTCTCTTCCGCCAATACCGGTGTCATTCGACATTGAACAGCGGAAGAACCAGTATTGCATGGCCCCCGTGATGTATAATCAATATCGTCATATTCACCTTAGTTTCAAGTTTCTCCATCGAAACAGCAATAGCCCGGCTAGCTCAATCGGTAGAGCGTGAGACTCTTAGTCTTTCACGGTCTAACAGACACGATTACTCAGTACATCTCAAGGTTGTGGGTTCGACCCCCACGTCGGGCTTGTACGTTTTCTTTTTTTTGCTCCTACTCATTCCTTCCTCTGCTATGAGTGTTTGGGAGCAAACTGTTTTTTTGGATCGTTGTATGCTCAGACTGAACACCCTTTTCCGAGTGACTAAAGAAACGAAGAAATTTGTTTTTTGCAGTAATCGACTAGGCCAACGTAATTTGAGTAGTCAGTAATACATGGATATGTCTCTATTTTAATATTCTACCTTCTGTATCGTTTCTATACAATAATCGGACAATCATCTACACTTACACCAGCACGTCTATCCCCTTGCTCTAGCCTTCAACTTCAACACGCCCTCATCTTCCTCCCCACTATCCCTCTTCATCTGCGCCTCAACCATCCTCCCGATATTCCGCCCATCCTGCATAACACCACCTCTGAGCAACTCGGTGACAACTCTTCCTCTGACAAACGTCTCCTCGACCAACCCCTCAACATGCTCCGGACCCACACGTCCATACCACACACCCGCCCCACCAAGCTCATTCCCTTGCATACTCGGCGGAACATACATGATGACGTTTCCCGCATACTTGTGGCCCCCGATGTGACTTATGAGTCCTACATCTGCATTTAGCCCTCTCCGCTGGAATTCACTGCGGAATGCGGATTGCAAGAGTGGGCCGAGGATGCCGCAGCGCTGGTCGCGGCCGCCGTGGCCGCAGATGAAGATTGTGGGATTCGTTATTTCCTGTGCTTCCGGAAGGGATGCTGCTTTTGATTCGTCGCGGGTTAGATTGGCTTTTTGCGCTGTGGAGAGGTTGGCGTGCATGGGGTGGAGGGTTTTGGCTTTGAGGTATGCGGTTGCGAAGTCGGAGAGGGAACTATGGGTGTGTGGGAGGTTTTGGATGCGCTTGAAGCTAGGGAAGAGGAGGGCTGTTGTTGTGTTGGGTGTGGAGCTTTTGGGGAGGGAGGAGGCGGTTATGAGGACGTTTGTGAAGGGCTGGGGATATGTTGTTAGTGTTCCTGTTCCATTTTCTTTTTGGAGAGAAAATATGTGATCGCCAAAACGGACCTACATCGAATCCAGGTGCGCCTTTTCCTATCACACCTTTTAACCCTTTGACAAACTCGCCCGTCTCACCTTCTTCTTGCTCAATGTTGCTGGCCCAGTCGTCTTTTCCTGTGCAGAATACGACTTGCTCTGAGTACGGGGCCATTGTGTTCAGTAGCGGTGTCTTGCGATCGATGTCGAGGTCTTTCGGCGCAGAGGCGCATTCGCATGTTGGCGAGGGACATGTTGGTGTGTATGGTATGGATGAAGATTGGAAGCGCAGGTGTGTGGTCGAGAAGGCGCGGATGGCGCGTGGGGTCAGCGCCCGCGGAAGCCGAGCGAGCACCATTTTTTGGCTGGAGGTCTGCGGGGTGTTGGGTGCGTTTGTGCTTGGGGAGATGGCCTTCGGAAGATTATGATGCAGGGCTCGGAATCGGTTCCGCGATGATGACGATGGAGGACTCGGAGATAGCGGAGCTTGGGTTCGGCTTTGCACGAGTTCTGCGAAGACATTTCTATGTATCATTGACGGAGAACATCGATTTCGCTCAGAAATTTACAAAAGTTATGAATATTGCGGTAGGAAAGATGTGAAGCGTATATCATTGGGGCAACATTGTTCTATTCATCTTCTAAGCTATGGATAAAAGAAACACAACAGCCATGGCCGTGAGTGCTGCTTCAAATGCATGCGCAGAACTTGAGCGGGCTGCAGTAGATTCTGGAACACGGCTTCCTCCAAGGACGTTGTCTGGAGCCAGACAAACTGCCTTGTTCTCAACAGTACCGTCTGGAGACTTAATTGTGAAGAGCATGGGTACCACTTGGCGAACATTCTTATCATACAAGTCGAAATTCTCGCGATCATTTCCCCCGCCATACACAGCAACGGGCAGATCACCGTAAATTCGGTAATCTTCTGGCAAGTCCACATGGGGAAGCCCGGTCAACGTGCAGTCCGTACTGGAGAAATTTGATGGGGAATCTTTTGCATTATTAGAAAGAGTTCGCACGCAAATGGGTTGAAATAGAACGCCCCGTAAAGAAGAATTCAACTAGAAAGAACATACGTGATACCAATGGAACGTGTGTTCCACAGGCCTCTTCGACATCCCTTGGCTTATGACAACGGCCGTCCCACATGGAGGGTGTGTTATGTACCAGGGATCTCATGCACTCTTCGTTCAACACACCGGTACAATCCCCAGCTTCCTCCTGAGATGAAGGATCTCGCGGTGGAAGCATAAACATACAGTATTCAGTCTGATTGTCTTGTTGACTCCCAATCAACGAATTTGGAACACTGAGGAAGCCTTCCAGCTGTTGCCAGGTTATACTATCGCCATAGACGATACCAGGCTCGCGCCTATCAGTTATGGTAAGACTGACATACCAGGGCTCACGTGCCGACCCGTGAGCAAAACGAGCCGTGCCGGTCGAGTTGATAGGAAAATCGTCCCGGGCTATGACTTGGATAGGACCACTGCAGTTTTGTACTGATGAGTCGTTGAAGACTTGGGCACGAGCCGATGTGGAAAATAGCAGATGTGCTACGAACAGTAAAACGAGGTTGGCCATTTTAACAAACATAATAGAGAAAAGGAGTAGCAAATTGTGAAGTACTAGAACACCGAAGAGAAACTCCTCCCTGCTCACAGGGTGAACATGCTGTTGTATATCTTAGCCACATAGCAGATGCCATATGACGTGGAAGTGTTCCATCGGGGTTGGCGAAGAGGCGAAACATACTACAGTCTGCGAGGACCAGTGAATGGTGCTGTTCAGTTAGGCTCCATCATGAGGCGCCTCGCTTACGCCCTAGCTGTCCATCAAGGTGCGCGGGAGGTGCCGTTACCCGAACTAGCGAACGGACGTGAATGGTCACAACGAGCTTGCCTGTTACTAAAAGAGTACACCTTGGCGTATTAATTCACAGATCTGCTATGATCGAGGATGTGGATGGGAAATAACAGGCATTCTAACTTGGCAATATGGCTCAGTGTGTACAAATTGAGATACTTGGCCCTTGGCCCTTGGCGGATTTCACTCTGGATTAGGCCCCCATGACGTAGGGACAGACCTTTGTGAGCCTTTTACGTACCATGCCATCGAGATCGTGAGGAATATTGTAGGATCTGCACCATGTTACCGTGCTAGTTGATGCACTGCCTTGATGCTAAGTGTTATTATTGTTATGGATCTGTAATGACTGAGGCAACGCTGTCTGGTTCACTTTGTGTTTCTCCTTTACAGGCGCAGATACAGCAGAGGACTTCCATAATTTGCCTGCTATTGCCACTATTCGATCTTTCTTCTATCTGTTCTTATCTCAAGATGGAAAATATATTGGATTCTTCAACAAGGAACGCACGAATAGACGCTTGAAGCACTGTCTGTGTAACTGAACCCTATTGTCAGGCAGGACACATTGAATCCTCAACTGGCCCCCTTACCATTCCCCGTTCAGTCTTTTTAGTAGCACCGGAAGGCTTGGGTGCTGGCCTGACAGGAAACGAAGGATTGATCTCAGCAATCGACCAAACTCAACAGTGACATCGAACATGATTCCTAGCTCTGCTAGCCATACAGAACGACGATGCTGTTTGAGACAATCAATAAGCCACACGCTTGACCGGAAAACACGGATGGTAGAGCTGACAAATGGTCTCGATGTGATAGTTGTAAAAAAAAGCAGAGTGGAAGTCAAAAGGTATAAAGAGTCAAATGGATTTGTTCAATTGCCATCAACACAGCCAGCAATCCAGTTCTCCAGTCAATTCCTTCACCACCGAGCAAAACTTCTCTTCGAATACCAGAAGATGCATTACCTTACCCTCTTGCCGCTGCTTGCGGCTTTGACTTCTCATCCAGCCATGGCAGCTCCCTCTCGCCTCATGGCTCGCCAGGAGGACTGGGACGGAGAACAAACTGGTGGCATCTTTTGCGAGTCAAGGCTGCAGCCAAACTGGGGTGACTGTAAGTTCCTACCCCCCTTTCTGATTCTCATATCTTATCACCGCTCCAACGGAGCCTAATCAATTTCCTTTTTGTTTCACAGGCAGCACCATCATGGACGGCAACTCGTACTTTGGCGAAGTTGATCCAAACCGGAGCGTCTGCCTTAATCCCAGGGCCTGTCGTGTCTGGACCGAGGGCAACTGCCGCATTTCGTTCTGCAACAACGAAAATTTCGAGATTTGCAATCCCGCCTCGACTTGGGGTGGTAGAGCCAGAAACATTGAGTCCGAGTGCAAGAGCTCCAACACTGGCGGCTACCAATCTACTCCGCCTCCTGAACCCTGGTCAGAGGTTGCTATCAGGCTCAATACGGATTGGCGTCGCCTGCCCGCAAGCCTCGTTTATGAGGAGATGTCTACCGAAGAGAACAAAGTTCAGATGCAAACTTTGGATGCAGAGGCGAATGAACTGGAAACCCGAGTGCGTATCCCGATTTAACATCTCTTTTCTATCCAAAGAGCTAACTACATAAAATACAGCAAGCCGACCGCTTCTCAGACGTAGTCACGCGAATCAACGTCTACAAGCCCGGCTCAGCCGTCTTCGTTGCTCAAGTTCCCAACGCTGGTGCTTACGAAGTCACAACTTCCAAGTCGGAGACCTTCTCCATCACTTCGTCCTTGACTCTGGGTGCAAGCGCATGGGACGCTATCAGTGCAGAGATTGGCGTTTCTGCTAGCTTCGAGACTACCATGACCAACACCGTGGCTGTCACGATAAATATCGATTGTGAGGGTGGCACGGGTCAGGTGTACTGGCGCCCGTTCTTTGACGAGTATGAAGGTACGCTTGAGTCGAGTGGACAAAAGGTTACGATTTGGGTTCCCAAGGATACGGAGGCATCTCGCATGAACTATGACTACCAGTGCACTGGTTAAGCAGCGTGGAATTTAGCGTATCGGGTCTTTGGCCTTTGTCTAACTGGTAGTCTCGGGTGCCGCATCACATCTACCTTGTTGGGCTCAGCTGGACCTGGTTCATTATTTTCTCCATAGATAGTACTACTTGCACAAAACATACTATACACCTAACCTACACTGAAACATTCGCCTATCATACACGCCTACCCCGTCTTCTCCCCCTTAGGCCTCCTCGGTGCCACAAAATTGCAAAGAGCGCCACCATTCACAGCAATAACCTTCCAGCCCTGCGGCACTATGCCATCAAACTCGTCACTGGCTACATGCGAAGGACTAGCCTTCCAAATCTTGCCTGTTTCCCTATCGAACCACTCCTTCCCTGCTTCCGTCTTAAGTAGCTCAGATAGTACAAAATGCACTACAGCCTTGCCATCCTTGGGATTGATGGAAGCTGGGAGCTTCGAGATGTCTGCCTCGAATTTGCGCTTGCCGTCGACTTGGACTACACATTTGCGGGTCGTGGTTAGGAGCGGGATCATGGCGAGATCAGCTTGCGGGAACCCTGTTGCGAAGACTGTTGGGATGTCCGTGCTGGACTCTTGGGAGGCTGTGCAGGTGGTGAGGAGGTGCCAGGATTCTTCTGCTACTCCTGGTGCGATGGGGGCGAGCATGCGGATGAGGTGGGCCACAGAGTACCATTTGAGATAGGATGCTGTGGGAGAGGCATGTGGGGCGTCCCAGATGGTGTTTGTGAGCGTCATTAAGTCGCTGATGATGGTATTGAGGGAGCAGGTTTGCGAAAAGGATTCTGTGACGCTGGCGATAGTTTGCTGAGTTTTGATCCACAGTTGGGCTTCGTCTGGTTTGAGTATGGAGATCAAGGTCTCCCGAGAGGCGGTTTTTGGGTTTTCTAGTTCTGAGAGGTTTTGCAGGATAACCAGGAGGTTCTCGTCGATGTTCTTTGGGATGACGAAACTTTCGACCTCATCGTCGGGTAGCCATGAAGCAGCTGCTAGCTTCACGACTCGGTGTAGCCAGCGCTGCACACCGGTGATTTTCTTTTCGTCATATTCCAGCACATCGCCGACCGGTGCTTGGAAGAGCATATGCGCACGCGTTGCATCTGCGCCGTACTTGGCAATTGTAGCACCGGGATCCACGCCATTGTACTTGCTCTTAGACATCTTCTCGTAGCTCACGTTTGGAGTTTGGCCAGTGGCTTTGATAAGAGGTTTGGAAGGATTTGTCAAGTCGACTTCATCTGGTCGAAGGAAGCGCCCATTTCCAGGGTCGGTAAAGGTCTCTCCATGTACCATGCCTTGAGTGATGAGTCGAGTGAATGGCTCGCCATTCGTCAAATAACCTTTCGGCCATGTTGGAGTCGTAGCGAGGAATTTCGAAATGAAGCGAGCGTACAGAAGGTGTAGGATGGCATGTTCCACTCCACCGATGTATAGATCCACTGGCATACCGCTGTTGGCTTTGACAGGATCGACCAGAGCGTCTTCATTCTTGGGATCTAAAAATCTGAAAAAATACCAGGATGAATCCATAAATGTGTCCATGGTATCAGTTTCGCGTTCAGCAGCGGAGCCGCATTTCGGACACGAGGTCTTTTTCCAATTCTCGTCTTCTTCTAGTGGATTTCCCTTGCGACCTTGGAAGAAGCTGTCGGGTAAATCCGGTAGTTGGACGGGAAGGTCCTTTTCGGGGACTGGCACAGCACCGCAGGAGTCACAATGTATGATGGGAATGGGAGCACCCCAATACCGTTGGCGACTTATGAGCCAGTCCCGGAGACGCCAGTTTGCTGTTATCTCGGCTTGTTTGCCAGTGCTTGCGATAGCCTGGACGACTTCGCGGGCAGCTTGCTTGGAAGGCATGCCACCGAAGTTCTCAATGTCAGCAACGACAAATCCTCTTTCGGTTAGGGGTACATCTTGCCCGCTTCGTGGTACAATTGGAAGAAGCAAATCATCCTTCTTTGTAGACACAACTAGCCTTATGGGCTCATCGCCAACATTGGTTCGCCAGAATGCGTGATCTCGCGTGTCATGTCCAGGCACACCCATGACAGCGCCAGAGCCGTAGTCATCCAGAACATACGGAGCCACGTAGACGGGAATAGTAGGACCGGCACAGCCGCGAATGTGAGCTAATGGATTCCTAGCTACGATGCTCTGAAGCCAGAAACCTTCTTTTGTGTCTGGAGGTAGGTCTTTTGCTCGTTCGATGAACGCGCGAAGGGACTCGTCTTGGGCAGCTAGTTTTTGGACGACGGGATGACTCAAGGACAAAGCAATGTACTGTACCCCAAATAGAGTATCGGCTCTGGTCGTGAAAACATCGACAGGCTCAAAAGACACATCGCTACCTGTTGAAATGATGTCGAACCATAGTCTTGCACCTTCCGACTTGCCGATCCAGTTTCTTTGCATGGCCAGCACCTTTTCTGGCCATCTGTCATGTGTTGCAAGAGCATCCAAATCTTTTAGTAAAGGCTCTTGAAACTCCTTGATTTTCAAAAACCATTGCTTCAACATGACCTTTTCTACCTTGGCGCCAGAACGCCAGGAGCAGCCATTGGCATCTACCTGTTCATTGGCAAGGACCGTTTTGTCGACAGGGTCGTAGTTGACAAGAGACTCTGCTTGATATGCGAGGCCGCGGTCGTGGAGCATGAGGAAGATGCGCTGAGTGTGCTTATAAAAGGCAGGATCGCATGTTCGTATTTCCTATGTACAAGTGAATCAGCTCCTGTGCTGTCTACCCAAGAGATGTTGCATACAGCGTCCCAGTCCCATCGACCACCCATTTGCTTCATCTGGGTCTTCATGGCTTCGATGTTGAGCAGCGTCCATTTCTCGGGATGGACTCCCCGCTCGATTGCTGCATTCTCAGCAGGCAGACCAAAGGCGTCCCATCCGATGGGATGTAGGACCTTGTAGCCCTGCATGTGCTTGAAGCGGGCCAGGACATCGGAGATGGTGTATACTCGTAAATGGCCGAGGTGAAGGGTGCCCGAGGGATACGGAAACATTGGCAGCACGTAAGCATTGCCGCGGTCAGAAGTGCGTAGCTTGTGCCACTTGGAAGACAACTCATCCCAACGCGGCTGCCACTTTGCCGTCAGCGACTCCAAGCGCACATCGTCGGCCCTGTTCTTGGTGTTGCGCGTGCCCACCCATCGCGACGACGTTATCCGCGTGTAGTGGTGAAGGGCGGGGCGACGGAGGGCACGCTGCCAGCCCACGGATTGCAAAAGTCGGCCTTGCATCTCCTACCGGCTCGGCACCTGGGCATTCAATACAGGCGTGGGATACATGGTCTGCCCGTCCGTATACAAAAGATGTACGGCAGCACCCGAGTCGCGAATAGTTCCCGCATTTTTTTGGGACCTGAGCCACTAGCCCTGCACGGAAACTAGTCCCATGACGGCATAAGGAGCTCCGTCGTTTCGACTGCGCATGCACGCTTCGCCATTCATACACCGCAGCTTCGCCAGCGAGCTACAGTATTGGATAACCGGCTGCTGGTCACTGCCCCTTGCTGATTACCCCGAACTCTCCATGGCGAGCACGTAGACGTGCGTATTTTCCCCTCCCAATCCCTCTACCTTCCTTCCACAACATGGCCGGCCGCTATTCCAACCTGCCACCCCCGACTCGCGATTCACTCGAACTGGCCTCGCTCGCCTCGTCCTCGCATGCCTCTCCCCGTTCCTCTCACGAATCCTCTTCCTCGGGCGCGCCCTCTTCGCGCAGACTGTCCTTTGACGACGAGGATCCCTTGTCCGAGCTGAACCCTGCCGGCCATGACCCGAGCCGACCGCGGCGCACTCGCACCTACAGCGTGTCCTCTGCCTTTGACTTTGCCCCGAATCTGTTTCCTCTATCCAGCACAGCACAGGGATACACGGCCCTAGGCGCGCCTGCGAATCCGGCCTTGGATCCCTCCAATGCTCTTAATGGCGGCTCATTGGAAAAGAACAAGAGCCTGACATACCTTAATGGACTGTCGCTGGTAATCGGTCTTATAATAGGGAGTGGCATCTTCTCTTCGCCTTCCCAGGTCAACAAGAATGCAGGATCGCCTGGCGCGTCGCTGCTGGTATGGCTCGTCGCTGGAATATTGGCATGGACGGGCGCGGCGAGCTACGCTGAGCTAGGAGGCGCTATACCCCTCAATGGTGGTGCCCAAGTCTACCTGTCAAAAATCTTTGGCGAGTGGGCGGGTTTCTTGTTCACATGGTGCGCAGTCATGGTGCTGAAGCCGGGCTCGGCAGCCATCATTGCGATCATCTTTGGTGAATACGTTGTGCGCGCCGTCATTGGAGCCGAGGCTGTAGATGCGGGCACATGGTTGAACAAGAGCGTGGCTCTGGTGGGACTTGTGATTGTCACACTGCTCAATTGTATCTCCACAAAACTGGGTACACGGAGCGCTGACGTCTTTATGTTCTTGAAATTCTTCGCCCTATTGGGAGTTACAGTAATTGGCATTGTGGTTGCAGCGACAGGATTGTCGTACAAAGGCAAGGCCAATGATGACTGGAAACATCATGGTTGGTTTGAAGACACGAGCGAGAATGTCAGTAACTGGGCCGTCGCGCTATACGCCGGGCTGTGGGCATTCGATGGCTGGGACAATGTAGGTTCACCACCACCTTAGCGCATCTGCTCATATCCACTAACATTTCTAGGTCAACTATGTCACAGGAGAATTCAAGAATCCCACCCGCGACCTTCCTCGCGTCATCCACACCTCGCTGCCGCTCGTCATACTCTGCTATATCCTCGCCAACATCTCCTACTTCCTCGTCCTCCCCGCCTCCGTCATCGAGTCTTCAAACACAGTTGCCGTAGCCTTTGGCTCGCAAGTCTTCGGTCCCGTCGGTGCCCTAATTCTTGCCTTATTCGTCTCCGGTTCATGTTTCGGCGCGCTCAATGCCACAACCTTTACATCCGGTCGTCTCGTCTACGCAGCAGGCAAGGAGGGCTATCTCCCCTCCATGTTCGGGAACATAGGCCTAGGCAAAAACCATCGCGCCATCCGCCTACACTCCCTCAATGCAAACCAAAGCAAGAGCAAAATACCCCAGAAACTCGTAAATTGG
Source organism: Bipolaris bicolor (assembly GCA_026262445.1). Lineage (NCBI taxonomy): Eukaryota > Fungi > Ascomycota > Dothideomycetes > Pleosporales > Pleosporaceae > Bipolaris > Bipolaris bicolor. The sequence continues at coordinate 292,691 of JAODYD010000014.1, read as the reverse complement.
TTCGCAGACGAAGACGCAGGCTTCTTCTTCACCCCTATCTCCGCCATGTTGCTAAACGCCTTTCTCACGACCATCTACATCATCGTCGGCTCCTTCGATACGCTAGTCACTTTCTACGGCGTCGCAGGCTACGCCTTCTACTTCCAAACCGTCCTCGGCCTCATCGTCCTGCGCGTCCGCGAACCAGATTTAGAACGACCGTACAAAACATGGATCACCACGCCCATCATCTTCTGCTGCGTCAGCCTCTTCCTCCTCAGCAGAGCCGTCTTTGCTGAGCCCCTTCAGACGCTCCTCGTCGTCGCTTTCATGGTTGTCGGGCTCATCATCTGGTTTGCATGGGTGGGACGGCGGAGGAACAAGGAAAATACAAAATTCCGTATGCCGGATGAGGGCAGCGAGAAGGTTGGATGGAAGTTTTGGCAGCGGTGGACGAAATGAAAAATTTACGTTATCATTATCATGACTGTTGTTTATAGCGTATAGAGCTATAGTAACGATGTACTTATGATGGCCTTTACCCATTTCTCGGGTACCTTTCTTGAACCCTTTTTTTTTCGCCCCTCCCATTCTTGAGCCAGATTGGGTGCATGTTTTGATACGGAACGGCCATGTTTGGAATGAAGAAATGACAAATTCCCCTATCTATCTCTCTTCTTCCTATCTTTCTTTCTTTCCATCATTCCTGTTTTTTCAGTGGTCTAACTACCCTCCTTCCCTTTCCAACCGCAGTGCAAGAATTCTCCTTCGCATTAAACCGCATGGCACCTACTTACCCAAACACCCGACTCGCCGTCGTACCTTCCTCTTTTTTCTTCACGCTGCTGCATCCTCCTTGTTTCAGAGCAGAGCTGATATCGAGTCGAGTCAAGTCGGGCCGTTTTTTTTTCTTCCTTGCTTTGCTTCAAACTCGCATTGGCGTGTTGGAGGGGGGGGGGTGTTGGGTTGGAGTCGAGTTGGAGGGAAAGGGGAATGACTCAACTCGAGGAAGGGGGGCTGCATATACTTGTTTTTTTGTGAGTTGTGTTAGATGTGATAGGAAAGTCACTGAAGCGAAGGAAGGGCTATTATTATTGAAAGTTCATGAATCAGTTCCAAGGCTGACTCGCCTTTTTGTCGAGCAAAAAATACGTGTAGGATGCAATGCCCTATTGCAAGAAGCTGCAAAGATTTGAGTTTCTTTCTTTTCATTCTATATTCTGTGTGGGTTTTGAGCTATATGACAAGGCTGGGGGCTGGCAAGTTTATTCTTGCTTCTAGGTTTTTTTGCAAATAGAAAGAATAACACTTGACTAGTATATAGCTACACAAAAGACTTGGTATGTACCAAACAAGGATGGAACCCTTGGAGTCTTTTTTTCTATCTCTCTCCTCGGCGATGGGAGGGTGCATTAAGGGACCTCATTGAAGAGCTTCAAGGAGACAAGAGGAAAGGAGCAAGAGAGATGAGAAGAAAAAAATGAGACATGGAGAAAAGTAAGATAGGATTTAGGGTGTTAGGAGGAAGGGAGGACTCGCTCAAGACTCTGCCAGTGATTGCGCGGAAAACAATAAACAAAACGAGTGGATGTACTGTGCCAATCCGCAAGAGATGAAATAGGAGGAGGGGGAGGGATCATAGTGCGCAGCACCAGGAGTGTGTAGAAAAAACAAGATGTCGATATCGTAAAGGAATGTTCGTATCGTGAGCCGACGTAATGAGGAGTTGTAGTAAGGGAGCCCGAGCTTCTATACCCGCCAGAGGGAGAGAGCGCCCAAGTGTAAGAATCCAGACCGGCGATACAATGCCCCAGGCAGTGCAGTGACGCAACATGGCCTGTGCGAGACGCCCGTGTGTCGCGGAGGCATGAACATGGGTTTCCACATGAAACCGAACCCGTAACGCCTGTGGAGTCAGGCCCAAGGCAATACCAAGAGGCGCGGCGAACCCCCCTCCAGACCCAACCTTCTCTTCCTGGAAAGTTTGTGCGAGAGATAGAGAGATGAAAAAAAAATCCAAAAGAAGAAGAAATAGAGAAATATCCGACCCAAGACTTTGCATACATCCTAATAATCATACAGCGGCGCAGTCGCCGAAATTCCGGTCTAGAGATAGAAAGGAAAAACAATGCTCCTCCTCATGTTTCATGCAGCGCTCAGGCCGAAACATTCAGATCCAGCCCTTGGTAGGTGAGGCTCCTCGTTGCATTGTGCCTGCGCCAAGTGGGATGCGTGCCGTGGGTGATGGCGCCGCGCTGTTGCCGCTCATTGTCCTTGTGAGCAGGTTGGCTGATCCAGGTGTGCTTGGTAGTGATGCCGTTGTAGGTGAGCCGGCAGACGAGGTAGGTGTGATGGGGTTCATCCGGAGTCCGCTTACACAAACTGGTGGGGGAACGGCGGGCTGGGTAGGAGGTGCAGAGTGGAGGAGGGGATCCGCTGATTGAGGTGGTGGGGATTGTAGTACCTTTTCGCGTTGAGCCCTGAGGTATTCGCTTGAATTGGCTACAGGCGCGAGAGGAAATACCGGTGCTCGGTTGGGGCTGTTTGCCCGAGGCCTGAATGACTCCTCTGCCGGCGATACATTGGTTGAGCTGCCCGGGATTATGAGGCTCAGAGGCTCTCCACTTGACTGGGTAGCAGATCGCTGTAGTGGTGGAGTATCGCGTTCTAATCGGGTGCATTTGCCCGCTGCGAGTGTGGCAGGTGCAACAGAGAAACGGAGGCCAATCTGCACAGTTGCGCTGCTGTCGGTACTAGCCATACGTTTGTGTCGGTCGGCGAAAGGTAGCTTCGGCATGCCAGGGAAGTCAAACGCGTCGCTGACGTTAGTGACTGAGCCTCGTCGAGTGAAGCGCCTCATGGCGAGCTTAGAAACTGAAGCTGGGTCTTGTGTAGCACTGGGGTCGTAGACTGTCGCTGGAAGGCGCGGTACTTCTTCAGCTCGTGTAGGAAACAAAGAGTAGCTCAGTTTGCGTTCATGCGAATTCATGGCATCCTTCTCAAGCATCGGGGGGAGAGGCCACTCGGTAGGGTCGATTCTGCTTCCTGATCTGGCCGACGATGGTGTCAAAGCGCGTTCTGGTCGTTCAAAGTACTCAGGGTCGATATCCGAGCGGTTCTTCTCAGGCCCAACATCGATCAAACCCTGCCGGCTATCCAGACGTTGAGTTGTGTGGAGTCCCATTGGTCCACTGATCTGCATCTCCAAATCGCTCGGGCCAAAGAATCGTATCTTGGGGCGTTGGTGTCTTGCGGGGCCTTTCAGTTCATCCATGGGACGGATGACCATGCGCGTTGCGTTTGTACGGAGGAAGAGATGGAAGAAAGTGATGACCATGCCTGAGGAGAAGAGCGAGATTTCGGCGATTCGAGAAGCCGCGAGTGCCTGCATGAATTCTCTTCGAAGAGATTGAACTTCGACTGGAATTACAAGAGCCTATGTATGTTAGATGAGAGAAGCGTGAAATAGCGGTAAACACTCACATAGATTAACGCAGTCACGATCAAGAAGTAGGTCATACGTGAGGCTGAAATACGCTCATTGTGATCCAGACCCGGTGTTCTCATTAATTGGATACTGACGAGTGCTGCCACAGACAGCAAGGAGAAGACGAGGATAGAAAGAATGGACAGCATCAAGCGGTCGTATCGCATAGGGAACCAGATGAGGCTGCCAAAGCAAACGTTGGACATTGGCCATACAACAGTTGGTATCCATGTGAGCATCAGCAAGAGCGATACAACAGCGATGCATATCGTTGTGTTCCAGTTGCCACGCGGAGCAAAACGTTCTTGCCGGAATGCTCGGACAAGCGTCTCAATACCGAAGACGAGTGTGATGAATCCGACTAGGAAGATGGCTGTGATGGTCAGAAGATACTTTGGTGGGCTAAAGAAGATGAAACCTACTAGGAAATGTAATCATTGCTAGGCTTCGACAACTCCTAGAGAATACACTTTGAAGGGTCGTGCCCTGCACTGAGACGAAGATAATCTGTTGTATGACGGCACCAGAGGCCAACGCAAGTGGAAAGGTTTCGGCGGGGTGGACATTGTGGAGGGCGTTGAATCTCCTGCAACTTGGTCAGTAATGATCCACGTTCCTCGGGTGCCGTACTGACTTCTTCCTTGGTAGGACCTGGAGAGCTGCTGCTCGTCGTGCATCTGAGATGATTCGATGGACCGTCAACAATGCCAATGCAAGACTGAAGGCTCCGAGGGTCAGATGGGTTGTGCGGAGCGTCTGGACTTGCTGCAGCTGTAGCGACGCGATCAAGGTCCTAGTCGAGTTGTTTTGGGTCCAGGGAACTTGTCGAGCGGCAGAAGTGTTCAGAGTCAAGTTGAAGTGCGATCGGGCCTCGAGCTGGGGAAAGTAATCCGCCCATGATCCCATCTTGCCAACTCCAGTTACAACAGGTGTTAGTAGGAAATAGGTGGTCTCGCTGGTAACCAGCAGCGGCTAAAGAAAGGGAAATAGACTAGGTATTCATGGAGACTGCGTGACTAACGTCGTTAACGAAAGAGAAACCAGCTCGGGGAAAAAAGAAAGGAACTGCCTAAGCCTGCCAGCAGAGCAACAAAAGAAGGGGAAAGAGCGTGAGCATTAGACGTAAGAGACGAGAGACGGGCATGAGACTCCAAACGGTATATGACAAAACCACTGGGTGGTACCAGCAACGCACGGTTTCGGGGTGGCGGCCCTAAGGCGTCTGTTCGGTCACTTACTGGGAAGGGCCCACATTGGCAATGGCTGAGTCTTGTCATATCACAGGCCGCCCATTCCCGCGCGCTCGCTGATTGAGGGGGGGTTTCACCCTCATGCGAGCCACGTGTGCTAGGTAGCCATGGCAGCGGAAGTAGCGAGACCCGTGCAGCCGTTGTGACCCCTGGCCCTCGTTGGCCAACATGGGAAAAAGATGCTGTGGAGTTGACTAGACCCTGGTCTTTGCTGTCAAGACCACCGAGCTGGTAGCTCTTAGTCAGACGTCATGGCTTGACGTTGCCGTGCTGGCCGGTCCCGCAGGATCTGTGCAAGTGCAAGTGCAAGTGTGTAGTGTAGTGTAGTAGGACACGGGTGCTGTACACTATGGATGCGGGTGCAACTGTCGTCTGTCAACTCCAGCGGTTACTGTAAAGACTACATTGTCTCGTGGCGCATATTTCTATAATTGGTCTCTGGACAGAGCTATTTTCAACGTGTGGAAGCGCTGGGGGTGGACGAATCGCCCATGGGCAGTCGCGGTGGTAAGGTGGTTGAGGTCAGACTAGAGTTCTGATGCTTGCTGGGTTTAGGTTGTGCCGCAGATCCTCGCTTGTACCCTGTCCGAGACGTCAAGACCTCCAGAACCCTGGTCGGCTCAACGGTTACCAGGGCAGGCCTGCCAGAACATGACACGGTGCGCAGCGAGTGAGGTTGGCCAAAACGTACAAGCAATACAGGACCAGAACCTCGTGGGATAGACTAGACCGTCAGCGTGCACGCTGCATTGAATCTAGTCGTCGACGTGATTAACCGCACAGCCTCTACCAAACATTCAAAAACCTTAGATTACAGGATTGCGGAGAAGTCGCCCCGCATCGAGAGTGGAAGAGGCTGTGTGGGCGAATCAGCTGGTGCGTCGACATCCACCATTGCGACATGCGGTATGAATGACCTCTACCCTAGATGGTTCCAGAAGGGCGTGGTGAACAATACTCAAATTCGGATTGCGGGTCTGGGAAACGAGACCCTCAAGACTGACTGTCAGTTGTCGTCACAGATCCATCGTGGTGAGCGTGGCAAATGACCGCCTTGCGACTTGTTGGCTGGTTGGCTGGCTCATAGAGAGTGTCTACACGGTTTCATCACTACCTTCTTCTCACCGTGAGAGACCATTGTCCCGCAGCCGCCGTGTACCTACAATTTGGACAGGGAATCACCCTAAAGCAAGCAGACATGGAGATTGGTTCGCTGGTCTCGAGACACAAACTAGTGCATGAAGGACACAGGAGCGCGTAGTGGACATGGCATACCTGACAGCGCCACTTCAACACCACCACGCACCTACCAAACTTAATTCAGCCACTACACAGCAAAGTGGGCTGTGGCGTGCAAGCTTGCCTCAGGTTATTCTCCGACGACGCACTCCATATTCCACAGGTCTACAAAGGGGTTTCGTGGTCGTGGTCATGTGGACATTGCGATTACCAGAATCAAGGATAAATTAAGTATATTTTCTTTTCGTAGTAGGCCAGTGTCTTGTTGAGTGCCACGGATGTAACAAAAACGTGTTTGTTCATATGCCAGGGCTCTGCTTATGTGAGGGTGATATGCAAACTTTTCTTTTGAGTCGGTCTTGCACAAAGCCTGACTTAGGTCGATTTTGCGTACTCTTCGAGATATGAGACAAGGAGCTTCGCACCGTCTAGCGAGACTGCATTATCTGGTGGACAAGTTGGGTTAGCTCCAGTTTTTGGGGTAGGCAAATCCCGGCTGAGGGATATCCGCACATTCGACGGCAGTCGGATGCGAACCGGACAGGGGAGTACATCTCCACAAGACTACTGCCCAATGCATGACTGGTAGTGCGATCAATGCCGGAGAAAAAACACGGGGGCACTTACAGTTACTAGCACGAATACCACCGACGCTCCTGTGTCCCTTCAGACCAAGTAGACCTTTCTTCTCTGCGCCTGAGAGGAAAGCCTTTTCCTTGTCTTCAGCTCCGCCATGGACCCTGAAGCAAATGTTCATCCTACTGCGCGCAGACTTGTCTGGGACAACCTGGTAGATGTCTGGGTACTTGTCGAGCGTCCCATAGATAAGGCTGGCCTTTTCGTTTGAGATTTCCTCCTGGCCGCCAATACGCTTAGCTCCGTACGAGTTGACAAGTCCAGACATGACCTGACCAGCCACCCACACATCAAAGATGGGTAAAGTGTTGTACAGAGAGTTGTTTTTTGCAATCGTGGGGTAGTCGAGTACAATTGGGCCCACAGCCAAGTTGAGTTCTCTAAGCAGGTCGGGCGAGGCCGGCGTCGAGTGAGGCGGAAGAAGTGACTTCCGCATGATGACGATAGCGATGCCGGTATTGCCAATGTTCTTTTGCGCGCCACCAAAGATGACTGCATACTTGCTCACGTCGACTTTGCGGGAAATGAAGTTGGAGGACATGTCGGCACAGACCAAGGGCGCGTCATCGCCCTCTAGGCTCTGCGGGAAGGAGGGGAACTCGACTCCGTCGACCGTCTCGTTGTCGCAGTAATATACGAGGGCCGGTCCGCCCGTTGAGCGCGATGTAAGGGCCCACTGGTCCTCGGAGGGGATCTTCCCGAATTTGCCATTGTTGGCTTTGCGCGCATCGACGGCTACATTTACGTGCTTGGCTCCTACAAGGCGGGCGGCTTCTTGCGATGCCTTGAGCGACCACGAGCCCGTGACGAGATAGTCCAGCTTGAGCTCTTCATCCACAACCTTGCGAAGTCTTTTGAGCACCTCATCCTTGTTGTCGCCTACCTCTTGGGCAATCTTTGCTCGCTTCTTCTCTACCCATATCGAGACGAGGTTGTAGACAGCCGCACTAAACTCGCCAGTACCGCCGCTCTGAAGGAAGAGGATCTCGTAGTCGTCGGGGATCTCGAGCAGCTGAGTGAGGGCCTGCTTTGCCTCTGCGAGAATCTCGTTCGCCTCAGGCGAGCGATGGGAGATTTCGCAGAGTCCAATGCCCTTTTCTCTGTAGTTCAGCAGCGCCTGCGAGGCTCTCTCGAGCACCTCGGTGGGGAGGGGTGCAGGGCCAGCCCCAAAGTAGGTGACGTCTGAACGGTTGACCATGTCGGCGAGCAAAGGTACGGCAGAGTTTGTGGTGTTGTGTGAATGACTGGAAATGAGCAGGTTTACAGAGTGCTGGGCAAAGAGGGGTTGATGTATAGTAAAGTTTTGTCTTGTATCGTGCGTCGCGTCATACGGATGACTCCCATTCTAGCCAGCCAGACTTGTCATGGAGACAGCCGATCTCGCAGACGCTCTATGTAATCGTTAGTCGGCCCTGGATGCCGCATCACACGTCCGGCATGGGGGCGCATATTACTGTGTCGGTGTTGAAGGCATGCAGCCGTCCAATGACAGGCGCAGGGAATCCGATGACTGCGGCCGGTTTCGGTGGTGAGCGGGTGGGTCGCAATTTTTGGCCCAAACTCTGGGGAAGAGGCGGCATACTACATAGAAACTCGTGTATCGCCTGCAAATCGCCGCCGCTGTTTCCGTCCCTCTCCAGCACAAGCAATGGCAATGTCGTTACGGGCAGCGCGCCTGCTGGGCCGCAGGCAGATAGCGACAGTATGTTTCTCCCAAAAGGCGCCTTTGGCTTCACCATCTAACCGCACATACAGCCACGGGTCAGCGTTGCTCTCCGCGCCTCTTCGCAACTGCCTCGATTTCATGCCGCCCCGCGAGCCTTCTCTGCATTAGCCAGCCGACGTGATGCTCAGGATGTGTTTCCCTCGATGAAGGAGAGCCCTGCCGCCAGCTTCCTCTCTTCGCTCAACGAAACACCCAAGACGCCCCAGACACTTACGGAAAAGATTGTTCAGCGACATGCCGTCGGCGTAGCCCCGGGCAAGGTCCTTCGCTCTGGCGATTATGTGACGCTGCAGCCGCACAAGTGCATGACCCATGACAACTCGTGGCCGGTGGCGCTCAAGTTCATGGGCATTGGAGCTACTAAGATTAGCGACCCCGGCCAGATTGTCATGACGCTTGATCACGATGTCCAGAACAAGTCAGAGAAGAACCTCAAAAAGTACAGCCAGATTGAGGAGTTTGCCAAGACCCACAATGTCGTCTTCTACCCTGCTGGACGTGGCATTGGCCACCAGATTATGGTCGAGGAGGGCTACGCCTGGCCAGGCACCCTGGCCGTGGCCTCCGACAGTCACTCCAACATGTACGGAGGCATTGGATGCTTGGGTACTCCAGTAGTGCGAACCGACGCTGCGAGCATTTGGGCTACAGGAAAGACTTGGTGGCAGATTCCACCTGTTGCAAAGGTCACACTCAATGGCAAGATGCCTGCGGGCGTGACTGGCAAGGACGTAATTGTCGCGCTGGCTGGACTCTTCAACAACGACGAGGTCCTCAACCATGCCATCGAGTTTACTGGAACTGACGAGACCCTTGGCAGCATCCCTATCGACGACCGCCTTACCATTGCCAATATGACCACAGAGTGGGGCGCTCTGACTGGGCTGTTTCCTATCGATGCCACACTTCATGGCTGGTTAAGGGCCAGGGCCACATTAGCAGCTATGGGAGAAGGCCAGGCCAAGGACCACCACCGTCAGCAATTCCTCCATGAGCGCATCGACAAACTGTTTACTGCCACGGGTATCGTTGGCCAGCAGCTAGGTCACATCTTCAAGCCTGCGCTGTCCGCGGACAAGGGTGCTGTATACGCCAAAGAGCTCTTCTTGGATCTCTCCACCTTGTCACCATACGTCTCAGGCCCCAACTCCGTCAAGATTGCTACTCCTTTGCCTGAGTTGCAGAGCCAGAACATTCCCATTAATAAGGCCTATCTTGTTTCGTGCACAAACTCCCGTGCCTCTGACCTTGCTGCAGCAGCGAACGTATTCAAGGATGCAGCAGTTCTAAACGGTGGCAAGATCCCCAAGATCCCAGACAACGTCAAGTTCTACATCGCCGCTGCTTCTATCCCAGAACAGAAAGCTGCAGAAGAGGCAGGTGATTGGCAGGCTCTTCTAGAAGCAGGCGCTCAGCCCTTGCCTTCAGGTTGCGGTCCTTGCATCGGCCTTGGTACTGGCCTTCTTGAGCCCGGCGAGGTTGGCATCAGTGCAAGCAACCGCAACTTCAAGGGTCGCATGGGCTCTCCCGATGCAAAGGCGTACTTGGCAAGCCCTGAAGTCGTTGCAGCAAGCGCACTGTCTGGCAAAATTTCTGGTCCTGGATGGTACCAAGCTCCTGAAGGCTACGAGGGTGTTCGACGAGGAGAAGGTGATGGCATTGCTGCTGAAGAGCGAATGATGACCATTGAAGACATGCTTGAGAAGGCTATCAAAGACGCTGAGGCCGCTATCGACACCTTCGGCACTACCGAGTCTGACACGCAGTCTGTCAACCCACCTTCAGCGGCAGGCTCGGAGGCTGAAACTTTGACCGAAATCCTTCCAGGGTTCCCGGAAAAGATTAGCGGCGAGATTGTCTTCTGCGACGCCGACAATATCAACACGGACGGTATCTACCCCGGTAAATACACGTACCAGGATGATGTGACGCGCGAAAAAATGGCAGAGGTCTGCATGGAGAACTATGACCCCAGCTTTGGCCAGGTGGCTAAGGCTGGTGATGTCCTGGTTTCAGGCTTCAACTTTGGCTGTGGCAGCAGTCGTGAGCAAGCCGCAACTGCCATCCTGGCCAAGGGCATTCCGCTAGTTGTTGCTGGTAGCTTTGGCAATATCTTCAGCAGGAACAGTATCAACAATGCGTTGATGGGCGTTGAGGTGCCCAAGCTAGCCAACCGCCTCCGCGATGTCTTTTCATCCAAGGATGCCTCATCATCGCAACAAGCCGTCAAGGAACCTTCAAACAACAGCGAATCGCTCGACTCGCCCCCGCCAGCGGCTGCAGCTCAGCCCAGTCAAGCTAAGCAGCTAACGCGCCGCACCGGATGGACCCTGGAGTGGGACGTCCGAAGGAGCACTGTTTCCGTCCAGGAAGGACCCAATGGCGCCAAATGGAACGTCAAGGTCGGTGAACTACCGCCCAACGTCCAGGAAATCATTGCTCTCGGTGGCTTGGAAAACTGGGTCAAGAAGGAAATCGGCAGCCCTCCCTCGTGAGTGGAGCAGCGTGATGCGCGATTTAGTTGGGGCGTGTAGAATCTTTGTGTATACCCATTTGATAAAAAAATTGCATGGGCGGCGTTTCAAACAGTTATTGAAACTATTCAAAAATTATGGTTTGAAATGAAGTCATGTGCTTCAACCTTTTGTACCGGGACGACGGGTGTAGCGGAATACCATTTCTTGAAGCATGCAGTTGGGAGGTATGAAAAATGTATTCGGAGATAGTTCACACACCTTTGTTGCTTCCACTCGCGGATAATGTGGTGCATACACAAGTGATGCTTGCATGGGAGATTATGCAGTAGTCTGACTACTCATGTGTTGTTGATATGCTAGCAGCGATATTTCATGGCGTTAGCTAGTATCTCAATCTACATGGGTATTCTATTCTGAACCAAGAAATCGGTCAGTATAATTCACCACAAGTATCAAAGTAACGAGGCTAGCTTCATTGTCTGTAACAGACATCTACTTGGCCTTCCTTTTGTGATGTAAGCTTTTTTCTATGGCACTTTTCATTAATCTTGATTGCGTTATTCGTGGACTATTCACTACTGGCTAGGCCACTCCTGCAAGGGGTAAGGAAAGAGCTATATTGACGAGTGACTATCCCGTAGAAGGCGAAACATGGCCATCTATAGAAGCATTGCGCGTTGCTTTGCATTTCGCCCCCCTCCCTTCCCCCTTCCCCCTCGCCGCCGCACACGGGCAAAATTGTTCTGGCTTCATACCATTTTGGCTCCACACAGTAATATCGAAGTCCAGTCTGCTTGTACACTTCGACTCCGTTCCTTGTATCGCCAGTTAGCGCGAGAAACCCACGATTTAGTGGTTGTTGTATATATCTCGCGGTGCAAAACGACCTGGAGCAGGGCCCTCTAATCCACAAGATACGGTACAACTTCTTGCAGCTGTGTTGCAGTAATCATTTGAAACACGGCAATAAGGAATCCCTGCGAGGTTCTTTGGGGACGGCTTTATCATGGGTCGTGCTCTGCGCAGATAGCGATGATTGGGAAAATGACAAGAGGAAAGATCCGCATATTGGTAGCTGTTTTCATGGGAGATGTTATGAGGACGGGGGAAAAAGGCGCAGGTAAGAGTGTATAATCTTAGCTCAAAAATAATTCAATATACGATCATACAGGAAGGACGGATATATAGACCGGTGAAAAAGAAAGATGTGTTTATAGACACGGTACTATCCGTTCTTTTCTTCACAGTTGGGCGAATATGCCTGATAAGCTTTTGTTGACACGAATTCAGCAGGCCGGACGCACTCGCAACGTTCATTATAAGCAGTGGCGACGGGATAGAACTTTAGCAAAAGTATCAGTTAAATATAGAGAAGTGAGGAAGTAGCTAGTATACGCGGCTTGACTTGAAATGGTGATATACCAAGGGTTGATGCGGTGTAACTAACATAGTTGTATGACTTGAATTGTGTGTATCTGTTTGACGTATAGCGTATCGGATTATTTTGTCAGAGAGCGATGACAAGCCACACTTCATCTCAGCTATGTCATGTGCAGCTATGCCCATCGTGGCAGAACAGCGGAAGCGATGCGGACGTTGACTTGTCTCGCCCCACTTTGTCCCTTGAAATAGACCATTTGTCCCTAACATCCTGCCGTAGTGAGATCGATGGTGGTGGCTGTATAAATTGTTAGGCTCATTATTGAAGTTAAGCAAGTTTCTCTGCGTTCGTGGAAGACATGTATATTTTTTCTGACCTGACAGTTTCCTCGTTACAAAAGAGGTGTACATTAACTACTATGTCCAGGAATATTAAACTGATTCGCCAATTCGCCAATTCGCCAATTCGCCAATTCGCCAATTCGCAGAGTATTTCAAAATCTTTTCACCTCCAGTAAACCGGCATTCCCTTTTCCCATCCTTTGATTCTACAACAATACCAAGTATCCGTCTCACTCGTCCCCTGCCCGCCACTACTCTTCTGATCAATACTCGCATACACACTCCATCCCTCCTCCTCCAGCATCTCCACCAGCGCCATAAGCAACTCCCTGACCTGCATCGTCGTCTTGCCTGTTGGCGACCACGGATAACCATGCAGCTCAAACTCCCAAATGCCAGGCGCATACTCGCTCTGTCCCTTGAGCCACTCACTCCCTATCCTCTGCGGCAAACTCGCATACAACTCAGGCGGACAGTCAATAAATCTTAGTCGACTCTGCCGCGAAAACGCTATACTGCACCACTCGTGGCGCGCAGGCGGCGGGGCCTGGTGGCGGAAGAGCAACGTATCTTTGTCAGTTGCCGTCTTACTGACGTCTGTGGTAAGCGTTAGGATCCAGCCGTTCGCATGCAGCGTTGATAGAACGCCTTTTACGAGTCGCCGTGCCTGCGCTGCGTCTTTGCCGAAGCCGCGCCAAGGGTAGCCGTCGAGCTTGATTTCGTGTGAGTTTGCATAGGGCCGCTCGGAGGAGATGCCTTGGGGCCAGTTTGAGAGGATAGCGCTTCGGCAGGCGGAGATGACGGGCTCTGGGAAGCGTAGGAAGCGGATACGGTCTTCCATGTGGAGAGAGAGAGATGCGAAACGGGTCTGGAAGGGAGGTACTGGTGTAGAGGAAGAGGCTGCATAGGAAGGTGGTCCAGGGATGGAGAGAGGACTGCCGTGGTGGATGTCGCTGGAGTCGTGTTTTGAATGGCCTGATGGCGATTTCCCGCGGATTCTGTCAAACATTGTGGTTGATAGACTGATTGTTGATAGCCTGGAAATTAGGTTCTGTTGGAATAGAGCAGTAAGTTCGAGGGTAAGGGGTTGTGCTGATGCGGGGTTTTATATTTCAATGGACAAGAACTGAACGCCTGATATCTTGCTATTCAGTAGTGGTGATCATCGCCATCAATGTTCCACAGGGCTGTGCTCTTTAGTTGGAATCGCACCATGCTGTATTGGGTAATAATCCTTCAGGAATGTTGGTAGTTTGGTGTTTGCGGCCCATTTGACCCCACCTTCCTGGCTGTGGCTGTCAACACACTGCAAATAACTGGCCCTCTTGTTAGCGGCGTCCTGTTATCTCCTCTTCGGGACAAGGACGAAATAACAATGGCACAATAAAAACATTGCTACTTAGAATTTGTCAATGCATGTCGCATATACTCCTGTCAGAGTGTAAGGATTCCGGGATGCTTCCTTACTAGCAGGGCTTGGCGGGGCGACACCGGACTTTGGGACTCGCTTGATGGACAGAAAGCGATACTCCAAAATAGGCCGTCTTTCAGATGGTCTACAACACCAAGTACTTGTGCTTTTCTAATTTTTTTACTTGCAAACAATACCTTTATATAGCGCAATTATGATACGCGTAGAAGGTAGAAGTAAATATAATATCACAGTAGTATAATAAAGCTGCGAAGTTGGTGACTTTTAAGCGGGCTACGATTTTGGCTTGGTTTTGGGTGGCTAGTGGCCCGTGTAGAGTGTCGCATTTTTTGTCCACCGATTGTCGCTTCCCGAACGACTTTTTTGGCGGCTTTGAGTATCTTATCTGCAGCTTCAGTTTCTCACTGCTCGCCCACCCAATTGCTCTGCGCTGCAAATTCCCTCTTCTCCCTTGGGCAGTCTTTGCGTGTTTCTTCTTCACACATTTCCCCCTCACAATGACGCCATCACCTTCAGAAGCCGTAGCGAAAGTTGCGCAAGCGGCGTCGGGCACCGACTCGTCGGCTAAGGTATACAAGAGGGAGTCCAACACAGCCAGAGTTCTGGGTGCAGGTACGCACAAGTCTCTCTACAATTGGGGAATTCTGTCTAACCGTTGCAGGATGTGCGGGAATTGCAGAGCTCATGGTGTTCCACCCAGTCGACACCACCGCAAAGCGATTGATGAGCAACATTGGCAAGGTGCGATTCAATGTCACCATATGCATGACGACCGTGTCTGACCCTGCGCATACAGATTGAATCCGCATCGCACCTCAACAAGGTCGTCTTCAGGGATATGGCCTCCGCCTCCGCCTCCAGTCGATTCCTGTCTCTCTTCCCCGGTCTCGGATACGCCGCAGCATACAAGGTAGATGGGATACTCAGAAATATGGGGGAGCCTCAATTGACAATGTCAGGTACTTCAACGAGTGTACAAGTTTGGTGGCCAGCCTTTCGTCAGGGACTACCTCGCGCAGAACCACGGTGGCAGCTTCGACCGCACGTTTGGCAAGGGCAACGGCAAGGCGATCATGCACGCGACTGCAGGTTCGATCATCGGTATTGGTGAAATTGTCCTCCTTCCGTTGGACGTGCTTAAGATCAAGCGACAAACAAACCCAGAGGCTTTCCGGGGCCGAGGACTGGTCAAGATTGTCTCTGATGAGGGCTTTGGACTTTACCGTGGTTGGGGATGGACGGCAGCACGTAACGCGCCTGGCTCGTTTGCGGTATGTTTGTATTCGGTAGAAAGACAAGTGCAAAGACTAACGCCGGCATAGCTGTTTGGTGGTTCGGCGGTTGCCAAGGAGTACCTCTACAAGCTTTCAGACTACAACTCTGCGTCGTGGATGCAGAACTTTGTCGCATCCATCGCAGGTGCTAGCGCTTCGCTAGTAGTGTCTGCTCCTCTGGACGTTATCAAGACGCGCATCCAGAACAGGAACTTTGAGAACCCAGAGAGCGGCTTCAGGATCGTGTCCAACATGATTAAGCACGAAGGTTTCACTTCCTTCTTCAAGGGATTGACACCCAAGTTGCTCATGACGGGCCCCAAGCTCGTATTCTCCTTCTGGTTGGCGCAAACGCTGATCCCCGCGTTTGGCAAGATAATGTAATTTGTAAGCTGGCCGTGATCTGATGTCTGTACTATATGGGAAGCGCGGGGCTTTGGTTGCCTGGGACTGACAGACTGGGCTGCGTCGAATGTAACGACGTACGGTAGACCGCGCACTTTTGCAAGCGAACTATACATTCTCCATTCATTCAGAGACTAGGTTGCAGATTGGTACACTTGTGAAACAGCGCCGTTGATGCATGCCTTGTCACGTGCGCGCGTCCACACGGCGCACCGCCTTGTCTCGTCATGAGAACGGCAGTGCCAAACGCTGGTTGAGCGATAACAAGGTTGTAGATTTAAGTCATTCAGGTCACATGTCAGACAACTCTGCCAGTGAGCCGGGTAGTGTCGCTAGGGTAGGTTAGGCGGTGGTCAGGCTGCTGTGAATGTGATGTTCGCTGGTGCGGACGGGATCCGGCAACCTGTGACCACGGATTTGGGGCTGAGTGCCAAGCTCCTTCACACCTGGTATCCACGCAGGGCACCTCATCGTCCTCCGCTTCCACCTCGTCCACCCCCGACGACGCGCGATACCCCACGATTCAGCCTCAAGCCAGCCTTTTTTTTCTTTCTCAACCAACACCTTCTAGTCCTTACTTTTCCCATACCCCTGTAACGCCGCAAACATGAATCCTGAGTGGTACGTAACCTCCGCGCGAAGCCCACCGCCACAGGCCGACGAGCAATGACGATGTATCTGTGTGCAGAGCCATGCTGACTTGAATGCCTACAGAGTGACTTCCATGCCCTGCAGCACAGCACAGCTTCGGAGCTGCCATCCCCCCGCCTACTGCAGACTGGCCACTGACGCTTCTCTCTCTGCACAATAGATACGACTACCTCTTCAAGCTCCTCCTCATCGGTGACTCTGGTGTCGGAAAGTCCTGCTTGCTGCTCCGTTTTGCCGACGACACATACACTGAGAGCTACATTTCGACCATCGGTGTCGACTTCGTGCGTCTGCCTCGGTACTTGGTGCTGGTGCCTGCCACGGACTAACATGTGCTAGAAAATCCGAACGATCGAGCTCGATGGCAAGACCGTAAAGCTGCAGATTGTGCGTACTCTTGTTGGATCCAGTATCTTTTGGCTGCGAGTACTGATTGTGATTTTAGTGGGATACCGCTGGCCAAGAGCGTTTCCGAACTATTACTTCCTCCTACTACCGTGGCGCTCACGGCATCTGCGTCGTCTACGATGTCACCGACATGGACTCTTTCAACAACGTCAAGCAGTGGCTGCAGGAGATTGACCGATATGCTACCGAGGGCGTCAACAAGCTGTTGGTCGGTAACAAGTCCGATATGGCGGACAAGAAGGTCGTTGAGTACACCGTAGCAAAGGTATGTTAATTTCCTCGTTTCCATATAGCTCTGGCATCTAACAGCATCAATAGGAATTCGCAGACAGCCTTGGCATTCCATTCCTCGAGACCTCCGCAAAGAGCGCCACCAACGTTGAGCAAGCTTTCCTGACCATGGCCCGCCAGATCAAGGAGCGCATGGGTACCACAACCGCCAACACCAAGCCCACAGTTCCCATCGGGCAAGGCCAGGGTGTGCAGAGCGGATCCGGTGGCGGCTGCTGCTAGAGAAGGAAGAGAAGAGTTCAAATGTGTCGGAGAAACGTATAAGCGTTCAATAAGGAGCGAGATACGACGTGGATGCCTGATTTCCGGTCTCTACATGGCGATCGCGAGAAGCAAAGTGGTACTACACTAGTGCGCACTGATACAACGACGGCCATGATCTCCCCTTCGTCACCGTCTCTCCCTCTCCGTCTCGAGCTTTGTGCTAGCATGGCGACACGGATCGCATAGAATGGGGGCTCTCGTTTGGATTTCCGGGATATGCTGGTTTCTGCATTGCAATTTGTGATGGCCGCTAGGTCCTCTGTTTCCTTCGGTGCGTTCTAGGTGTTCTTAATATGGACAATCATACTTTATCCCAGAACGTGATTTGCTTGGCATGTACATGTGTAATGACGTACTGACATGATGTTGAGCATCCCTGCCATGGGCCCCCCAAAAAGCAATTCGCGGTATATATTCCTTTTTCTTCGCATGGTGCCACAACGACCCCCACCTTCTACATTTGACCTGTCAAAAGTGCATGTGTGGTAGTTGTGCATATATGTTTTTCCTTTTCTTCTCGAGTGTCGAATCAGGTGCTGCGGCCTTTTGGACGCCCTTTCACCTCTCAACAAAACCCAGGATGAATACAAGTAGAAAGTAGTGATTGTGATTTCCCTATCCCTGTAATTGCCCCTATACCCACTACTTTTGTCCAGCACCATCAACACCGCCTCAAACCTTTCATTTTTTTCATCTCGGAGATGCTTTAGCATATGAACTATGCGGTGTACTTATTCGCTCGCCGCACCCCCCCCTCTATGCCGCTTCGGGTAAAATAGTCAAAGTTGGCGCCCGCCCGCCTTATTGCGTATTCCTTTCAGGCATCCACATCTGTGACATTGCGCCTAAACAATGACCTTTTGCAGTTAACCTCGTCTTTTCCTCCTCTCTCTCTGTCTCTTTTGACGACTGTATTGACACTTTGCAACTGTGTCGTTGTACGGCACCTTTTTCTGGCCACACGGGCGATTTATCTCTAGGAATTCCAGCCAATCGTTTTTTCCACTTTGCTCTTCGCCCGCTTTTCCGTGTAACATACGTACGTACATATTACGGCGTTTTCCGCCGCAACCAAACTCCAGAGCAATGTCAATCCGGCGAGGCATTTCCAACGCAACACAATGGCTTGCGCACGAATTCGGACTCGCGACGATGCGGAAGACGGGGAAAGATGTCTACATTATCATTTTGGCGCGGTACCTGCGCCTCTTTGCCTATGGCGCTATTGCGCTTATTCTTGCGCTTTTCTTCCAAGAGCAAGGGTTTTCAGATGAGCAGATTGGGCTGTTTATGACGCTCACTCTACTAGGCGATGTGGTGATTAGTTTGCTGCTGACGCTTGTTGCGGATTCGCTGGGGCGGCGGAGGACGCTTTTGCTGGGTGCCGTGTCGATGGCGGTATCAGGAGCTGTGTTTGCGAGTACGAGTCATTATCTTGCGTTGCTTCTCGCGGCGATTGTCGGGGTGATTAGTCCGACGGGAAACGAGATTGGGCCGTTTCGAGCGGTGGAGGAGTCGACGCTTGCGCATTTGGTGGATGAGAGGGAGAGGGCGGATGTGTATACTTGGTATGTTGTCCTTGCTGTGCTGGGGACGTCGACGGGGTTGGCGGTCGGGGGTGTGGCTGTTGAACGGTTGCAGGCTTTGGAAGGGTGGACGGCTTTGGATGCGTATCGTGCCATGTTCTGGATTTATACGGGTGTTGGGTGCGTCAAGGCACTCATGGCGCTGTGTATGAGCCAGCGGTGTGAGCAGTATGGTGCAGTTGACAAGCAGAACGTCGACTCTGTATCTGCGGAGACGGAGCCATTGCTGGCTGAAAATCAAGATACTGGAAGTGTGTATGTGCCGGCACAAGAGGAACACCCTGCGGAACCTGAGAAGAAGAGAAGGTTTTGGCACTCCATTAGCACAATATCAAAGCCTAGTCGTGTGGTACTAGTCAAGCTTTGTAGCTTGTTCTTCCTTGATTCTCTGGGCTCGGGTATGGCTCCGTTCAGTTTGGTCAACTACTACATGGACCAGAAGTTCAACTTGCCAAAAGGGAAACTTGGGGGCATCATGTCAGCAACTTGGTAAGTATCAGCCCTGTACATATCGTCTTCATCTAATTGACTGATGTTTAGGTTCGTCTCAACTATCGGCAATGTCTTTGCCTCTAGTCTAGCCAAGCGCCTCGGCTTGATTCAAGCCATGGTAGCCACTCACCTCCCATCGTCTATCTTCCTGGCTCTTCTCCCGGTCCCAGCTGGTCTCGCTCCAACTGTCTTCTTGCTTGTTTCTCGCTCTGTGCTCAACTCGATGGATCAAGCACCGAGAACAGCCTTTCTCTCTGTTGTCGTCCTACCAGGAGAGCGCACAGCCGTCATGGGCGTGGTCAACATTCTAAAGATACTGAGTCAGAGCGCTGGTCCGACCTTTACGGGCCTTCTTGCTGGCAACGGTCGTTTCTGGGTGGCTTTTGTAACGGCAGGTTGCTTGAAGGCAGTATACGATCTACTGTTACTGGCGTTTTTTGGGGGCAGAGTAGAATCACGGAGACATGAGAGCGAGCAAGCTGAGAACAGGGTAGACGAAGTCGGAGACATGGAGGCCAGTCCGTCTGGGGAACGGACCGATGTGCAGAGGTCGACTTGATTGTTCATGACACGACCTTGGATGTGGAGAGCAGGCGTCTGCTGACTGACAGCCACAGTACCGAAGGTGGATATGGACCATTGATAGTGAAGTGTTTACGAATGCGCCTCTTAGCTAGTGAAAAGACAATTGAAAACAAGTCAGCCAAGTCGTCTTACTCCACTCTCTCCGCTTGTAATCGGGTTATATGCCCCGAATAACCCTCCGCCCTCGGGCTGGCTAGAAGATTCCACAGGAGGTTGGCGTGAAGGCTGGTGAGGCTCTACCTCGGTCAACGCCTTGGCATGGCGGTTGGACGCCTGAACACGCTATCGTGATTCTTGGCGGCAATTCTCTCCGACTCCCATACGTACTTGTTCGCCGCGATTTCCATCTTTTGTTTACCCCATCCTCCACATGCCCCAGACTTAGCGGGTACCCCAGATACACTTGCCGTTCGCTAGACACCAATTGAACGGTTGACTTTCTGCGGGTGCTTCTCCGCTTCCATCGGCTTTGGCTTTGGAGCCAAGCAAAGACAGATGGGCAAAAGACATGCCGATAATGTCCTGTGTCAGTCTAACTACTCCTAGACTGGTCACATGTCAGTCTGTCCAATCACACAACATGTCAATCGGCACAAGGAAAAGCTCCACTTGTCTGCACGCGACCGAGACCCAGGGCGACCACCGCGTGCACTTGCGCTTGGCCCAAACCATGCACTAGTAGACCCCGCAGAATTTTTATGCTTAAAGGCCGCCGCATATCCTTACCATCCCAATGTCACGGTAGCAGCAGCAGCAGCAGCTTCCCCAGATTCTCTCTGTTTCGTTTTAAGTATTGCGAGAGAGTGTGGAGCGGTGTTGCAGGATCCCCCTCCTCTCTTTTCCCCACCCTCGTTGCTATCCTGAACCAGGTCAATAGCATATTCTCCTCGGCCCGACTACCTGATTGATACAAACCCTCGCAGACATGTCTGTCGAGAAGGATATTGAGCCCACTGCGGCTCCCAAGCTGGAACATGATATCGATCATGACGACCATCACAAGCTCGCTGCCAACAAGGTCATCAATGACGCACGTCTGGCGTCAGACAAGGAGCGCAAGATGACCCTCATGCAGGGCATCAAGCTCTACCCCAAAGCCATTGGCTGGTCAGTCCTTATCAGTACATGTATCGTCATGGAGGGCTACGACGTCTGTCTGCTCAACAACTTTTTCGGTTTCCCGCAGTTCAAACAAAAGTATGGCGAGCAACTTGCAGATGGCACGTGGGAAATCCCAGCACCATGGCAGGCTGGACTGTCCAATGGAGTCATTGTGGGCGAGATCATTGGACTTTTCTTGAACGGATGGATCAGCGAGTGGATTGGTTACCGTTATACGGTAATGGGATGTCTTACTTTGATCATTGGCTTCACGACTATCTTCTTCACTGCTCAGACAGTCGTGCATCTTTTGGTTGCTGAGATTCTCTGTGGTATTCCTTGGGGCGTCTTCCAGACTCTTACTATCACATATGCTTGCGAGGTCTGTCCCGTTGCTCTGCGTGGATACTGTAAGTTCAGCCCCCTACATTTACATCAAGACAATATGCTTACAACCTGGCAGTAACAACATATGTTAACTTCTGCTGGGGTCTCGGTCAACTCATTGGTATTGGAGTCATCCGCTCTCTCGTTGATCGTCCAGATGAATGGTCCTACCGTATTCCTTACGCTCTGCAATGGATGTGGCCAGTTCCCCTTCTCATTGGTGTCTTCCTTGCCCCTGAATCTCCCTGGTGGCTCGTCCGCAAAGGCCGACTCGAAGACGCAAAGAAATCGCTGCTCCGCCTTACCAGCCTCAACCGCGAGACAGACTTTGACGCCGAAGAGACGATTGCCATGATGGTCCATACAACCGCGCTCGAGGAGAAAATCACCCAAGGAGCAAGCTACTGGGACTGCTTCAAGGGCACTGATCTGCGCCGCACTGAAATCGTCTGCATGGCCTGGGCAATGCAGAATCTCAGTGGCAATGCCTTCTCCGGATACTCGTCCTACTTCCTCCAGCAAGCTGGTCTCTCGCCCTCCACCTCCTACGATTTCGCAATGGGCCAATACGGCATCAACATGGCCGGCGTCTTCGGCGCCTGGTACCTTATGAAGGTCGGAATCGGACGTCGTACGCTCTACCTTGGGGGTCTCTGCGGCCTCTGCGTCATGCTATTCGTCATGGGCTTCCTTGGTCTCGTCCCTAGCTCCGAGCGCCAAACCGGTGCCATGGCCACAGGCGCAATGATGATTGTCTGGGCCATGTTCTACCAGCTCACCGTCGGAACTGTATGCTACTCGCTCGTCGCCGAACTTTCTACCCGCCGTCTGGCCATCAAGACGGTCGTCCTCGGACGTAACTTGTACAACGTAATCGGTATCATAACATCGGTTCTCACTCCCTACATGCTCAACCCTGGAGCGTGGAACTGGTAAGTCCTTTCCTCATATCAAGTAACCACACTTCCAAGTTGGCATTCTAACCTTTCAAACAGGGGCAACTACGCCGGCTTCTTCTGGGGCGGCTCCTGCTTCCTCAGCATAATATACACGTACTTCCGCCTCCCCGAGCCCCGCGGCCGCTCCTTTGCCGAACTCGATCTCCTCTTCGAGAAGAAAGTCAGCGCCCGCAAGTTCGCCTCTACCCATGTCGACGTCTTTGAAGATAGCCACGTCGAGGGCACTGCCGTCTTTGACAAGTACGAGGAGAAAGTCGATGCTGCTGTGAGAACCGAGTCTGTTACTGCGTAGTGTTAAGAAGGTTTAATGACGTTTGATTTGTTCTAGGCGAATGCTTGAATACGGAAAGGTTGCGATGGACATCTTTTCTGGGATACCAATGATGAACTGCGTTGATGTTTTTTTGTTCTATACGAATGTATGATGAGATGATACGGGCATCTGTATACCCTAGCTCTATTTAATACCATGCTTAAACTCTTGTGTATCAGTTCTATCCAAACCTGTTCGCTATGAATACACAAACGGAGTTTCTTATAGCAAGCTGCCGTATAAAGGTTTAGACAACGAAGTAACAGAAGGGGGTATCCAAAAGGCCCAATATCACAAGCAAACAAATTAGATTAAGTTGCAAAATACGTGCGTCTCAAAGCAAATATTTCCTTTCCCGTTCCCTCCAAAAGCGTGCGCATCCCCAAAGCGACAGGAACCCAAAGACTAACATGCCGTAGCTTCCCCCCACACCAAGCGAATGCTTGACTACAAGAAGAGAGAATGTTCGAACAAAGGAAAGAAAAAAGCATGCATGCGCTGCGGAGATGGTGTTGGTAAAACACACAGAGAGGGACAGACAGACAGAGACAGAGAGAGAATGAGAACTAAACGCTCAAAGGTACAAAGACTAGGGGCGGCGCCATGCTAAACATATGTACTCGTACAAGACAAGAAAGAGCGATTCAAGATCGTTTTTGCAATGATCATGATGCGTTTACGGACTTGCAATTTTCCACTTCTTAGTTTCCACCAGAGGCCAAGTGGTCAGCAGCCTACTAAGGTGTTAGTCTAATTTCTTATATGTATCGTCGGATGCTAGAGTGCTTACCTTGTTGATGTCATAGTCGAACTTCTCGAGCGCAGAAAGAGCGTCGTTGCGTGCGTAGCCCATACCAGTCAGCTTCTTGAGAATAGGGTCGTCGTGTTCAGTTCCAGTGCTGATGGCACGGCCAAGTGGAGGCATCTGAGGTGACAATTGCTGCGACTTGGACGTCGAGGCGGCAGCCTCCTCCTTGTCAAGCGTGTCAAAGACTGACTTGCCAAAGTCGGTTGAAGCTTGTTGCGAATGCGCACCCTTGTCAGTCTGCGAAGATTCGAGGTTGGAGAAAATGGCGTCCCAATCCTGGGATGAGGAGCCTGGCTGAGGCTGCTGGGATTGTCCACCAAAGGTCTGGGATAGGTGCTCAAAGTCGCTGAAGCTGTCATCTCCACGAGGCTTGCCAGTGGGTGTTTGCTGCGAAGCCATAGTATTTGACTTGGAGGCAGCTGGCGAATCAAAGACAGGGTTGAACTCATCAAGTCCCTCACGATGCTGCGAAGAGAACATAAAATCATCATCAACCTTGTCATCTTCCTTGGCATCGGCAAGATCGTCAAAGCCAGCGTCAAAGTCGTCGTTGAAGGCAGATTTTCCGAGCTGAGGAACATTGTTGGATGGGGATGGACCCTTGTTGTTCTCGTTGGCACCATATGTCAAGGCAGAGTGATACTGGTCGGAGGGAACAGTGGAAACAGGAGTATCGAGAGGAGCCGGTGAAGTTGTGGCAGACTTGGACGGGCCACCAAAGAGAGCAGCTCCATGGCCACCTGGTGGGTTGAATGACCTCTCAGGGCCCTGTGCGGTGTCAGGGGACCCAGCAGATGTTGGGTTCTCACGAGCAGGAAGAAGACTACCAAATTCAGGGGGGAACTGGTTCGAGCCACTTCTTGTCGTGTTCACAGCGGAATCATAGGTAGGTGGTGACTTTTGCGCGCCGGGAGAGGGCAGACCGCTAAGATTGGAGTCCAGGCGAGTGGTCGGAGGCGGAGCTCGGTAGAGCTCGTCGCTTGAGGCAGTGCCAGGACGTTGCTGTTGCTGAGAGCGCTGCTCCGGTCCAAAGCTGGTACGCTTCTGGTTTGGTGATGCGGATGTGAAGTTGTCGTCAAATCCTCTTCCATCGTTGCTGTCGCTGTCGTCGTCATGTGCAAGATCCTCAATTGGTGGGAACTCCTTGTTAAATCTGTTAGAATCGCCTGTTGGTGCACTTGCGTTTGAAGCGGTAGCGGCGGTCTGACGGCTAGGACCGAAGCCTGCAAAAGCCGCGTCAAAGTCGTCCTTGCCTCCTCGTGGTTGTTCACCAGAGGTGCTGCCAAACGGGTCGTTGTTGTTGGTTCTCTGCGGAGCACTCATACTGCTCTCGCCAGTCTTGTTCTGTTGCAGTGGTGTGCCAGAGTCTCGTGGGAACGCTCCGGGAAGATCTTGTGTTCCAAAGTTGAAAGTGTCCTTGCGATCTTCAGCCTTGGCGATTGAGCGCTGAGTATCGCTGGTAACGCTGGTTACTGGAGAAGCCGAGAAAGTGCGGTTAAACAGAGCTGGGTTAAAGTTGTCAGTTTCTGTCCTGTTGGTATCGGTACGCTCAACAGTGGGCTTCTCAGCAATCGGAGTGCCAGCGGGTGAAGCCTGCGAGATAGTAGGTGTCTCATTTCCAGGGGCATGGTGACCATATCTGCTGGTAGAGGCAGGCGCACGCACAGAAGAGCTGAAAGAGTCCGACCGCGGCGCGCCTTCCCTCAATGGCAAGAATGCAGAGCCAAATTGACGTGACTCAGGAGGGGCTGGTGGATCGGCAACACGGGGAGATTCCTGGTAAGAAGACAGAGGAGGCGATGTGGAGGGCGTGGGGACGTCAGGACCCTCAGAAGAGCGTACTGACTGACCCGATGGAGCAGAGAAGCTAGGTCCGAGACTCTGGTTGTCAGGTCGGAACGATACTGGAGGCGCACTGCTCTGAGGAGTACCGAATGAACCGAACACACTATCAAAGTCCTTGTGAGGTCCCTCACGAGCAAAGCCAGAGGGTGACATGGTGTTCTCAGCAGGCTGAGGCGACTTTCTGAAGAAGGGGTTGGTGCTCTGGCTTGTTGTGGAAGCTGCAGGGCTGACAACGGCAGGTGACTGGATTGGCGAGCCGCGGGAGGTCTCGTCCTGAGACCTGCTCAAATCACTCATCTCGGTCTTGATCTTGTCGCGCTCGCTCTCATTAGTAGCCAACTGCTTCTTGTTGATCGCCACCATGCCCTTTTGTTGCCGGGCATCGTTTCTCATCTTGTCGAGCTGGGGGCGGAGCTGCGCAATCTCGGCGTTGAGCTGACGAATGCGCTCTTTCAAGCTGTTATTCTCGCGCTGATCAGCCTCCAGTTGACCTCCGACTTGACGGTGCTGGGTTTGAAGATCCTGGTAGGATGCCTCAATCATCGCAAGATCTTGCTGTAGCTTTCGAGTCTCATTGCGAGAGCTGGCCAGACGATCCTCCAAAGCTTTGACTGCCTTGACTTCTTGGTCATACTGCGTCTTAAACTGTGAGAGACGAAGTTCAAGGTCACGTTTCTGAGTGTTGACACTGTTGAGATCGCTTTCAGTTGCAGTCTTCTTGTTCTGGACCTCTTGCATCTGGTTGCGTAGGGTGGTCATTTGGTTGGACATGTTGGCCAAGTCAGTGGAATCTTGCGTCAACTTCTTGTTGATCTCAGGATCGGCCTCTCCACCTAACAAATCGTCCATAACGGACGGCGTCGAGTGTTGCGGCGCGCCAGAGATTCCAGACTGGCCCGTGGAATGTGCCGTTAGAGTTTGACCAAAAGAAGAGCTTGGCATGAAGGGCTTGAAGGTGGAGGCTGGGTTTCGCGGCTGAGGCTGGAAGTGATGCGGAGAAGTTGGTGAAACAGCTTTGCTGCCAAAAGGATCGCTCTCGAAAGGCTTACTGAATGTGGCTGATCCACCGGTTGATTGTGGCTGCTGAGGAGGAGCAGGAACCGGTGCCGTGAAGGCGTCCAGACCGAAGAGATCATCAGCAGCAGATTTGGGAGCAGGGGGAGGTGGAGGTGGGGGTGCCACTTGGGGTAGGGGAATCTGTGCAGCTTGGTTTGCGGGGGTGCGCAGGCTTGGTGGAATCAAATTGGGCGGCAAAGTTGTAGGGAGTTGATCTCCCTTCCGTTGCTGCCGAATGAGGTACATGGCTACTGCGAACTCGTCCTTGGATAGCTGTCCTTCAGAGTTGATGTCTGCAAGATCCCATATACCTGCAAGAACATCCTCGGGCAGACCCGAGTCACTGAAGAAGCGGACTGCCTGGTCTCCGGTGATGAAGCCGCGGCCCATGGTATCTACGCCCTTGAACAAGTTGTCATACGATGCCTTCTCTTGTGGGCTGATCAGCCAGTCGTTTCCAGCAGGCGGCGCGGGCGGGGGAGCCGCTCCAAAGGGTTGTCGGCCGAGTGGGCTTGGCTGCCGTGGTGCAGATTGCTGGCCGCTAAATTGACGTGGGATAGCCATGCTCTGGTCTGGACGTCCCGGTGGCGGTGGAAGTCCTCCGCGTCGAGAAGCGGCTTCGTACAGGCCTGGAGGCAGCGTGTTCGGGAGAGCCTTCATGTTTCCTGTGCGATACGATGCGAGTAGGTGCATAGCGATGATGAACTCTGTAACATTGAGAGCTCCGCGCTGCTCCGTGTCTGAAAGGTTCCATATCCGACCAAGAACTTCATTTGGTAACCGCGCCTTCTCAAAGATTTCTTTTGCGTTCTCGCCTGGAAATCGTTAGCCAAGAGTCGGGTTGGAGTGTGAAGCAGGGTTCTACCTGAAAGGATGCCATTGACTGCGCCAGACTTCTCAAACAAGCCTGCGTACTCGGCGGCTTTGGCAGGGACTAGCGGAGGGACGCGGATTGGGCCGTTGCCACTCACTTGAGGCTGGATGGAGCCGGTTGGTTGTGGGGAGAAGCCAGGGGCGGCGGGAGGAGCCGATGGTGGTGTTAGACCCTCAAACTTTGGCAGGGGGGCGGCTACTTGAACGTCAGCGCATGTGATCAACGAGAGACAAGAGGAGTCGCAGGAGTCGTACGTCTAAAGGCAAGCTCTGGAGTAGGGTCTCGTCCTGCCTGGTAGTGTCCAATGAGGCGCAGGACCTGACAGAAACCGGCCATGGTCAAGAGACCACGGTTTTCCGTGTCTGCAATCTGCCATATTTCACCAAGGACAGCTGGTGCTAATTTGGTCCGCTCGAAGAACTTGACGGCGATCTCGCCTGTTATGACGCCGAGCTTTTCTGTGTCGGCTTGCTGGAAGAGATACTGGAAGACGCGCTTTTCCTCTGGCGTCAGGTTGAGGATGGGCTGATCTGCGCCGCATTAGCAGGAGCTTCGCGATACATGGACATGTACCAAGGAGAACAGTCGACATACTCAATTCCCCGCTCTGTGACATGTCCGCCATGATTGTGCGCGGTCAGGCAATGACTCTGGTGGGGAGAGAGGCAGAAGCCTAGGGTTGACGAGGCTGCGGGTTCCCAGCGCTGTTGTGGAATAGGCGCGGGGAAACAGGCAACAGGCGGCCGGGCGTGGGAAAGTCGGGGGGCTGGCAAGCGGCGGGGGGCGGCGGGTGTAGCAATGGCAGCTGTGCACGGGGAGCTGCAGAGCAACAATGAGAGATGGCGTAGGGCGGAGGTGGAGGAGGAAGAGCCGGAACGGCGTGGTAGGCGTGGGATGCGAGGGCAGCAATGTTGCGACTATAATGCTGGCAGGGTGAAGTGCTAGGCGGAAGCTACCTGGCCTAGTGCCGTGGTTGATGCGCGCCCTCGCCCGCCAACTCATCATTGGGCGGCCACAGCAGCTGTCAGCTCTCCTTCATCCTATCACGTCGCCGCACATGACCGTCCTCCGCACAGCAACCGGAGGGGCCACATACAGTCACATTTGCATCTGCGATGTGAAAAGCTCGCTGCACCTCCAACCAGCCACTTGCGTCTCGCCTATCCCGTCTGCGAACCCACTTACACGTACATACTGCCATCCGTATCGGAACAAGCGGCTGTGCAGACAACATCCTGGTCCTTGTGCTGCTAGGGTATCAATTGGTCTTCGCTACTCTATACGAAGGACGCCATCTCATGACTTCGTGGTTACAGGTTTTGTACAGGTGGAGTGGTGAAGAAATAAAAGTGCGACGACGACGATGACGACGACGACAAGGGCAAAAAATAGCAGCCCAACATTGACGTGGAAGCAGAGCAGCAGCGTTTCATCGCCGCTCGCTCTGGCCGCGGCCGTCCTTTTCCCTGCTGCATTTGGCAAACGCCAGGCTGGGACTGCCTTCATCTCGCATCCCCCACGCCCGTCCCAGAAGCCAATCCGTGACACTAATCATCTTGGCAGTCCGATCCCAATGCTGGCCCTCATCTGTATGCTCGATGATGTGGTTCAGAATCCGTCCTTCCTCGTCAAACTCAAACTTGAATAAGCCTGTGAATTCCTGCTGTGGCCGCTTGGATCCAGCAACAATGCTCGTGATTTTCTCCACAACATCGCTGACCTGCCCGCTCTCCTTCTTGTCCGACTTGCCGCATGTCTGCCATTTGACGATGAGTTTCTCGTTGCGCACATTGCTTGCTGTTGAGCACCCTCCATTCTTCACCATACGCTCAGACAATATCTTGAGCTTTACATTGCCTAGTACCGGGACCTGGCCCCATGCGACCGGTGCTGTCCATAGTGCTGCGGCGTACGAGAACCTCCCGCTTACAGTAGGCAGGTGTGGGTGTGTCGAAGGAAATAGGTGGAGGCTGATATGCGGGGAGAGGATGTCCTGGGGAAGTGGCGATATCAAGAGCGTCGGTAGGCGCTCATGTAGGACCCTAATGGCTGTCGTCTCTGTTAGCAATGCATCGCATTCCTCTCCTCATGTAGCAAACATACTGTTTCCCAACTTCAGGTCGCGCTCGTTCATGCGCTTCTTCTCGCACTCATCAGGCTCAGGGTTTGAGTATGGCGACGAGCTCGTAAACCAATGCCTCGACACCGACGCCCGTCTGGAGCCGACATCGCTGAGAGTTCTCTTGTATTGCCTCAGCCCAAGTATTCGGGGCGCCGTAAGCGAAGTCGCAGTCGTCGTGGCTTCAAGTTGCGTGCGGGCAAACGTCGAGAAGAAGCGCCGCATCAGACCGCTGGTCATGTGTGTGGATGGGAATATGCGACCATGTGTAGTGACAGGCGTAGAGTCTAGAAATATCTCTGTCGTTCGGCCAAATACGGATTGCGGAGGAATCGGTCGCTGGCATGACGCTAGTCAACTGCAGTTG
Source organism: Bipolaris bicolor (assembly GCA_026262445.1). Taxonomy (NCBI): domain Eukaryota; kingdom Fungi; phylum Ascomycota; class Dothideomycetes; order Pleosporales; family Pleosporaceae; genus Bipolaris; species Bipolaris bicolor. Next base: position 262,958 of record JAODYD010000014.1, on the reverse strand, counting down.
CACCACCAAAGGCCGGGGTATTCGATCGTGACGTAGCGCTAGCGCGACTCTCCCCATGCCCCAAAACGTATTTCCCGTTATGGTTTACCGTGCTCGCCACATGCAACTTCGCACGCCCATGTCCCGGTGGGATAGGCTATTCTACATGCACCCGCACATGACGTTTATAAAGATGGAGGCTAGTCTCTCGTGGTTTCTCGATTCGAGACCCTCAAGATACTTCTACACGGCCAACTAAACCACCCCTCAACCCCATGAACCATAAAGGTAGATACGCAACCCCGCAGTTGTCCAATTACCCCCACTGACAAATCATATCCTAGGCTAGAAGTCTCCTTCAAGACAAAAACCGAACCACTCAATTCCCAATATCCCCCACCATGTCCTCCGGGGGCAAACGCATCGTCTTCACAGGTGGTTCAGGAAAAGCCGGACGCCATGTGATCCCCTACCTCCTCCAGCAAGGCTACTCAGTCCTCAATCTCGACCTAATCGACTTTCCTGACCCGGAAGCTGGGGTCTTCACTCTGAAAACCGACCTCACAGACAGTGGGCAAGTCTTCAATGCCCTAACCACGCACTTCAACTTCGCCGGCTACGAAGCACCACATGTCCCAGGCCCGCCCGACGCCGTCATCCACTTCGCCGCCTACGCTCGCAACATGCTTGTGCCTGACAACGAGTGCTATGCCGGCAACGTGCGCTCAACCTACAATGTCATCGAAGCAGCCTGTAAACTCGGCGTCCGCAAGATCATCATCGCCAGCAGCGAAACAACCTACGAAGTCTGTTTCGGCCAGGGCAACCTCGACTACACCGCTTTCCCCTTGGTAGAAGATGCAGACGTAAACCCAATGGATACCTATGCTATCTCCAAGCTTTGCGGCGAACGCGTAGCCCGCGGTTTTGCTCGCCGCTTCGACGCAGACATCTACGCCCTGCGCATCGGCAACGTCATTGAGCCCCACGAGTACGCCCGCGACTTTCCAAAGTACATCCAAAATCCAGAGATGCGCAAGCGAAACGCCTGGGCCTACATCGACGCCCGCGATCTCGGCCAGATTTGCCATTTGTGCGTGCAGAAAGATGGCCTGGGGTTCCAGATTTTCAATGCGACAAATGATACTATCACTGCTACATTCCCCACGAAACAATTCCTCGAGCAGTACGCGCCGAATACCCCTGTTACGCGTGAGATGGGCGAGTGGGAGGCGCCGTTGAGTAATCGGAAGATCAAGGAGGTGCTAGGGTTCAAGGAGGAACATAACTGGCGCAAGTACTATAACCCTGATCATTAGACAGATGGTTTTGTGAGGGAAGACGGGAGGGAAGTCGATAAATAAATACACCCGTAATTCAAAGACAGAATAAGCTGAAGAACGTGAAGACCTTGCGGACGTGGTAGAATTATACCAGTACATCAGTCTACTTTGATCTACTTCTAAGCCAACAACGCAAAGAGCAAATACGTCTTCTTCGCATACTCGACCGCACTCCTCTTCAACCTCCCCACATCCACATCCTCCAACTCCATCTTCTTCCTCAAAGCCACCACGCTCTCCTCTCCCGCCGCCGGCTCAATAAACCGCTGTACATACAGCACATCGAACAGCAACTGCTTAAGTCTGTAGACCTTGATCTCCTGCACATCTTCCTTCGGATCACCAGACTCCTCTGCATCCGTCTTTTCTCCCCCTTCTTCATCCTTTGATTCTTCACTCTTTGGTTCTTCGTCTTTCGTACCCTCAGCAGCACCCTGCCCAAGCGCAACAATAGCATCGACCTGCCCCTCTACAGCCCCAACCAACATCCCCGCCACCCTCCCCTTCATCACGCTGACACTCCCGGGAGCCCAAAGATCACTTCCCACACCCATCATCTTAGCATTTAAATTGCGTAGAAAGCGGAATGCGCTGGGTGACGGCTGGGTGGGTAGTGGTGGCTGGCCCTCCCACAAGATATGACTGTTCGATTGGACTTTGAGGGACTTTGCTAGCGAAGTCTTGTATGCTTCCAGCGTTGGCTGTGCGACGTACGACGCTAAAGCTGCATGTAGGGGCTCGAGGATGTCGGGGGTAAATGGGGAGGTGGGGGGTGTGGCTTTATCTTGAAGTCGGAGTCGCGGTATACGATCTCCTATTTCCCTTATGACGCGCAGGATGAAGGTTGCTTTTTGGATGGAATCAACGCTGTCTGTCTTCTCGGAGGCTTTAGTGATGGTAGATAGGCTTTTGCCTAGATTCTGCAACGCTTCACGCAAGGCTTCCTGTGTGCATTCTTCCAGCAACTTGGGATCGTCATCACTTAGAAGCGTTTGCTTCGAGTCGCCGAGGTCCGAGTCGGAGTCTGAGCCTGCATCGTCGGCAAAGGTGTCGTCCCAGCGGGCTTCCTTCATGCTTTTGACTATGCCTTTGACCTCGAGGACTGAGGCCATCCAGTTGTCAAAGGCAGATGTGACGCTAATGACTGGATCGTCTCGTCCTTGGTATGTGTTTAGAACCGTGGACTTGAATGATTGAGCTCCATTGGTGAGGTCCGAGGCTTTGTCGATTGTGTCCCAGAGACTGAGTGCCGATGTTGCTTCGGATGCAGCAACTGTATCCAGTTGAGCCGTGAGTTCAGAAACGACAGTCTGCAGTCCGTTTGTTCGTAACCGGACGATGCTTTCAAGCTTGTCATTCATCATGTCGCGCAAGTCATCGAGTACGTTTGCTGACTTGACGCCCGCCATTCGAGATCCAGAAAGAATCCATGTTTCAATCAATTCCTGCCGCAAGTCGGCAACCTCTTGCAATCGCTCTTCGCCCTCTAGTGCCTTCTTGACACCCTTCAAGAAAGCCGCAATGGCATCCCTAGACCAACGGTGTAGTATCCGCTCTGCTTCTGGCCGCTGCAACTCATCATGCCGTGGCCAGGGCGTGTAGTTTCGCGCCTCGTCGCCAAGCCACTGGTCGTGTACGTCTAGATTCAACTCATATAGGCCACGAACATCAGGATCTTGAATCAAAGGATGCGCTTTCAGCTTTGCCAGTGCTTCTGCCAACCTTCGTGGGAATATTGTCTGCGTATCGAGACATGTCTGAATGCATAGCTTGAGAGCATCAATGCCATGCTTCGCAAGCTCATCTCCACCAGCTTTGATCTCGCTATTCATCCTATCCAATCTCATCTTGTGGAAATGATGTAGGGTATCGGTCGGTGTCGAGCTTGTAGCAAGCGCATAGGCGCACATACTCTCCACCAGAGTTGCTGTTTCACCGCTTGCACTCGACAGTCGCTTATCGATTCGTCGCAACAGCTTCCTCCGTACAGACAGCAGCCTCTCCCATAGCTGGTCTACAATCGCGGGCTTCGTCGCAGACTGACTGAGAGCCTTGTGAAGTAGCCGTGAAATGACCAGGACTTTGGCAATGAGCAAATATGACCCTTCTCTTTTCATGAGGCGTGTCATCACCAGAGGCGCATTGCGCAGGACCGAGAGTTGGGACGCAAGCGTGTACCGCTCCGCATCTGTCCTCTGTCAACCCAATGGTCCCTTCCAATGCAATACAAAAGACTGACCACGACTCCGTATGTGAATATCCATTTTCCCCGCATTACTTGATATCTTCTCCAAGCGCCTCGAGTTGCAACTCTGCCCTACTTTCGCAAGCTTGGTCTCTACTTGACCCATTCGTACTTCCATATCGATGATTGTTTCGGCAGTATCGAGGAGGCTGCGGTAACTTGCTCTGTGTACAGTTAGAATTGCTTGCTCCCCGTTGCTTTTCCCTTGCATTCAGATTTCCGTACCCCACGAGCGACCGCAGCTTCTCACGATTCTCGTCGGCATTGTTGCGCAGCTGCTGTTCAAGCTTGCGAACCACTGGAATTGGATACTGGAACGCGTCTTCCCAGGTTTGAAAACTCCGTGGATCTGGCGCATCCGTCGCCATTGCTGCTACTTCTCGGAACGCGTGCGTGAGTTGTGATGTGGTGCCCAAGATTACACAGCGAATGCTACGTTCCACTATCCGTGCTTAGTCATCACGCTTCAAGTAATGGTCCCATTTAAAAGTATTCGCAAAAGGGCAATAACAGTCGAAACACCATGTCCGATGGGTATTTAGATATCTCTAATATAATGGTGTATTGGTGTTGAAACCAGAAAGGTCTATCTCTAGTATAAAAGATGGTATCAAAGGTTAAGCTCAGCGACTCCCGCACCATCCCAACTCCCATAAAACATTCACTCCACCTCTGTGGTATCATTGCCTGAATCTTCGCCGGTCCTCCTCCTTAGTTCACGCTCTACAGCTCGCAACATGATCTGAGCGTCGTCCAGCGTCAGCTCTTCTCCTCCCCTCATGCTTGCAAGCAATTCCGCAAATTCAGGGTCATCAGGTTCGATAATCTCAACCCTCCTACCCTTGGTCCTCGACTTTGGCGGCGGGAGAGGCATAAATGCCCTGCTAGTGCTGCCAAACTTGGCAATCATCTCTTCGTATTCGCCCTGTGGTGTGCTCTGGCTCGTGACCGCACCTCCAGCGCCGAGACGCCAGACGTCTTCCTTGTCGTCGGTTTGGAGGTCATCGTTGTCGATCTTGATAGCAGTTCGTATGACTACACTAAAGTCACCACCGCCTCCAACGTCAAGATAGCCGAGAACACCAGAGTAAAGGCCTCTTCTTTCGCCCTTTTCCACGTCTCGAAGAATCTCACATGATCGTTTCTTAGGAGCACCAGTCATACTTCCTGCAGGAAGACTCTCAACAAAGGCCTCGAAGCCAAGGTAGGGCACGGAATGCTTGGCAGGCTTCTTGGAGGCAAAGTCCACAGGTTCTTCCCAGTCGTCGGGTGTAGTTGGCTTGTTAGAACCACTAGGGACTGCGTCAACGACAGAGACTAGCTGCCACAGTGTTTCGTATTCTTCAACTTCCATGAGTTGACTCACGCGGACATTCTCTGAGCCGTATACGCCGTGCAATTGGTGCCTAGTAAGATCGACAATCATGAGGTTTTCTGCCCGTTCCTTGGATGAAGAAAGAATCTCGTGGGCCATTTCAGCAGTCACGCCAGGTTTCTTTTGTACCGTGCCCTTGATGGGTCGACATTGTGCAGTTTGCGATCTGTCCCAACTGATATATCTTTCCGGTGATGAGCTCAAGACATGGACATTGTGTATCCTCATGTATGCGCTAAACGGAGCGGGATTCTGGCTGGCAAGGCGCTTGTACATGTTCCAAGAATGCTCGTTGTCCTCTGAACGCGAAATTCTGCAGGCAGTCGGTTTACGAGCATGAATTTCGTTGCGTGTGGTAAGGCAGAGTTCGTAGCTCTGGCCGTCTGCTATGGCCTCTTGACAGATACGGACTTTTTCCGAGTATTCACCCTCACCGGCTTTGTATTGTCGGCACGATTCAATGTACTGATCCATTGTACCGTGTGTTTCGAACGGGTCCACTTCTGCCATAGCACTGGATCCTGGTGTGCTTTCCCGAGATTTCACACCAGCATGGTCGTATAGCCTCTCTATCGTCTCTTCAACCCAGTCTTGATCAAAGGCGCCACGGATGCTCTGGACATAAATCTTCTTGACTTGGTGATCGAAGACTATGCTTCGGGTGATGTATGCAAAGCAAATGTCCGGATACGCGGCTTCATCATGCCCATGAACACCAACAGTCTCCAGACCAGCCTCGTACGATGCAAAGCCCATTAGACCTCCCCAGAAAGGAGCCCATGTCGACCCTTGTGGTGGTGTAGATGGCTGCAGGCTCTTCATGACTTCTCGTACATATGGCCATGGGTCATTCACGGTCCATTCGGTATGCACTTGATCCTTGCCATCCCTGAGCTCCATTCTGCGGGATCCAGCGTAGTAGTGCAAGCGGAGGGTCTCTTCAGGAATAACGAACCCGATAATGCTATATCTGCCAGTACCTACGGCCATAGGTACCAGGTTTGACTGCAATCCGGATTCAAGAACTAGCGCTTCTCCTCGTGTCAACTCGAAAAGTTCACAGACATCGGCAACTGTAAGCCTTCCGCTTCCGGTGGTTGCACAGTGTACAGTGCTAGGGGCCAGGTCTGGTATCGTTTGTCCATCGCCGTGTGCAATCAACGATGCTAGTTCAAAGGGTGTAATGGTATCGCTGTCGAGATTTGCCGCAAAATTAGCAGATGAGTATTTGCTCTGTTTCATGGCGCCGTGGAAACCAAGTTCTCGTCGGAAATCCGCAAAGGTCATTGGGGAAGATGGTGTGTTTGGCATGAGAGTGTTTTTGGGAACATTGCGAAACATGCGCTTGCGGTTCCAAGCCTGGGCATCTTCCCACCAGTTCTGGAAAAGGCGTTTTCCTTCATCGTTTGTGCAAATTGACTCTGGATGGAATTGGACGCCCCAGAATGGCTTTTGTATATGCTTGACACCCATGAGCACAGCACCATTGCTTTCGCTATCGAAGTCCCATGCCAGCGGTTCGAGTTCGGGGCAAGTTTCCGTGGGTTCCCAGAGTTGGGCGGGGTATCGTACAGCTCGTTTACTTTGGATAGGGTGGTCGAGCTTGACATGAAGGGAGTGGTACTGTGTGGCCAAAAGACGCTCTACGCCTCGAAATATGGACTGGCCTTTGTGCAGGACAGTGGTTATGATGCCATGTTTGGGCTCCTCAAGTCGTTCAATGTCAGCTCCAAAGGCAAGGCAGAGGGACTGGAAGCCCAGACAGATGCCAAAAACAGGAACAAGCTGCTCTTCTTGAAGACTCCAGAGCTCTTTCATCAGGCCAACGTCTTTTTCGCATTTGGCCCAGCCGGGACCGGGTCCAGCAATCACACCATCAAAGCTCTTGAGGTAATCCGTAAAGGCCGAGTGCTGCCCATCATCTTTTACCTTTGTAAGATTCGGATCGTCAATAAAGACCTTGACGACTTGCGCGTCGATGTTTTGCTCGACTATCGCGACAATGTTGTTTGAAAACGAATCGTAGGCGTCCAGAAATAAGATTCTCGGGCGTTGAGTCAGAATGGCAGGCGCCATGGCTCTGTACCACGTGTACAGGCGGAGCACCACGGGACTTCCGAGTGTGACTTGTCTTCCTGGTGACTTCCCAGATACTCCTGATGTGCAGATGCTGAGTTCGACTGTTGCTCGATGTTTTGTTGCCTGTTTTCAAAAACTCCGACAACTGTCGATAGGGCTGTAATCGCTATTCCGTGATAACTCCGGAGAATGACCGAAGTAGGGCCAAATGATGCCGAAAGGCCCGCCTTTGGAGGCTAGACGCCGAGGAACTTGTTCGACTAGTTGGGCTCTACACTGTAGGCTGAGAGTTGAGAACAGGAAGAGAGAGAAGAAGAAGGAGTCGGTGAATGATAGTGACCCAACGGAACGCCACCAGGTGTGGGTGGAAGATATGCAGGGTCTTTGGCTGCAAAGGGCTAGAGGCTGAGGCACGTGTCGGGAAGGTACGCTTTTCCCTGAAGGGGAAGGTAGCGCATGCCGATTTGCTGTTCCACAGTTACACCCGCACCTGAAACCAGACTGTTGCCACCCTCGAGGAAGTCGGAGATTGGTCGCACGACTAATGCCGTGCAGGATCTGCCATGTGTATAGGATGTGTTTTATAGACGACGTTGATGGCTGTTTACATGTATTTTGCGGTGTCTCTTCATTTTTGGTGGGCTGCCGGAGACCGGGTCTTCTCGCGATACGTACCTGAGCGGGTAGCACGCTTGGGCCATATCAACACAAAGTTTGTAGCAGTGCCCAACACCTTAACCCGACTCCACCAGGTCAGCGCAATCCCTACATAAGCAATGTCCTGGTTGAAGCGACGAGCAGGCCCACTGATTGTGCTCGGGTCTTCAGCGCTTGGCGGCGCAGCATATCGTCTCGCCAAACCCGCAGATGCGTCGGATGCGACCTTGAACCCTCACACCTTCACGCCGTATACACTTGTAAGCAAGGAGCCTGTCTCGTCGACCAGCGCCATCTTCACACTGCGCAATAGCAATGGCGTCTCAGATGCGGAAAGCCTCAAGGAGGTATCGAAGCGCAGCGTTTGGAGCGTGCAGATCAAGCAACCACAATTACAGATTGCCCGCGCATACACACCATTGCCTCGCACGACCGATAGCACCAAGACGGGCGAAGATGATCTGGGAGGTATGAGGTTGCTTATACGCCAGGAGACGGGCGGCGAGGTCTCAACCTACCTGCATCGTCTTCCAGAGCAATCGACCATCGAACTGCGAGGACCCAACACCGAGCTCAAGCTCCCCCGCGACATCATAGAAGTTATATTTCTAGCAGGTGGAACAGGCATAGCGCCCGCGATGCAAGTCGCTCAGGCATTGGGACGGCGGACAGGCAGCAAGATGCACATACTGTGGGCAAACCGGAAGCGCGAAGAATGCGTGGGCGGTGTCAGTGACGACAGCGGACAAGATCAATACGGTCAGGATCGAATAGGATGGTGGAAGAGTCTGTTCGGCTCTCCTGTGCAGGCACCGCTCGTGGAACCACCGAGTGCCACGGAGAAGGGTGCCATTGTGACCGAGCTGGATGCGCTCAAGAAGCGGAGCGAAGCCGCCACAAAGGGCTTGACTGTCAACTACTACGTCGACGAGGAAAAAACGTTTATCCAGCCCGGCGAGATAGAACAAAGGATAAGGCGTCGCAGAGAGGAAGCCGGGTCCCGACTGATCGTTGTTTCAGGCCCGGACGGTTTCATCGAATACTGGGCCGGCAGGAAGCTGTGGGCTAATGGCACCGAAGTTCAAGGTCCATTGGGAGGCCAGTTGAGCCGCATGGACCTAGGTGAGTGGAAAGTGGTCAAGTTATAAAAAGCTACGTAAGTCCGTAACAAGAAATGTTCTTGTTCTGCCATCTTCGCAGATGACTATGCTCGTAGACGGGACGCCATGATGAGTGTCTGTTTGACCGCCAGATACGGAATATATCCCAACTGTCGACTTGTGCACGCTATACTCGGCGCACACATAGCACCGGCTACTTGTTTACCTAGGCTGTCCCACTTACTAACCAGGTGTGCTCAGGCGGCCGTTGTGGTTCCCGGCCGGGGAGACTAGTAATATGTCGTGCTTGTGTAACTGGCTGCAGGGGCGTTAGGAATGATTCCGCGCGCTGAATAATTCCACCGGCTGCGACTTCCTCAATTTTCAATCACATCTAGACTTATCTGGGACATGACCTCTAAAGTTCGCATTCTCTAGTCATATATCTCGGTGCATTTAATACCCTATCGTCTGCTGCGTTATTGCTGTTTTTTTGTTTCTCTCTCTTTAACTTTCACACTACACGCCACAACTTGCGACATGGGTACAGATGTTGATGCCGAACTCGGCTCTGTTCACTCTCAGCCAATCAGCGAAAAGGATCCAAATGCCCGACCAGAGTGCTTCAAATCGCTATTACAAGAATGTCTGTTTATTGCATCGGTGACCATGGCTGTTGCCATGACGAGCTTCCTGCAGGGTGCCGTCACCGTTATGAGTTCGTTCGCGGCGCGAGATCTGGGCATGACCAATGCGGAGCTTTCCTGGATGAATGCCGCCACATCGTGAGAATGACCCGATGTCGAGTGCAAGGTTGCATGGCTGACAAGATGTGCAGACTAACGGCTGGTTCTCTGCTGCTCTTCTTCGGCAGTATAGCTGATCTTTTTGGACGCAAATCCATGTTTATCGCGTCCATGTTCTTCTTCTCCGTCTTTTGCCTGGGAGCCGGCTTCTCCCAAACCGGCATGACGCTCGATGTTCTTTGTGGTGTCCTGGGTATCTTCTCTGCCGCGGCTGTGCCTCCTGCTCAAGGAATGCTGGGTGTCATTTATGCCAAGCCTAGCCAAAGGAAGAACAGGGCTTTTGGCTGCTTCAGTGCAGGCAATCCCATGGGCTTCATTTTCGGGACGATCCTCGCTGGCGTCTTTACCCAAGTGTTCAACTGGAGAGCGAGCTTCTTCCTATTGGCTATCGTGTACTTTTGTATAAGTATTGTTGCCGCGTTTACAGTACCCAAGGATACGACACCAAAGCAGACGTTCAACGCACAGACGATGAAGAAGCTGGACCTTGTAGGAACAGCGCTTACAATTTTTGGCATTGGCATGTTTTGTGCTGCACTGAGGTATGGTTAGACATCAAGGTCAGTGAGACTGCAAGCTGACATTCTTCATAGTCTTGGCGGAAATGCGCCACAGGGTTGGAAGACACCCTATGTCCTCGTTTTGTTGATACTTGGAGCCATTTTGATGATTTCATTTGTTATATGGGAGTTCAAGTACCCATATGCGATGATTGATATGAAGATCTGGCGCGATCGAGACTTTTCTTTGGTAAGCCGGACCATGTGTCGTGGAACTTCTGTGTTGAAATTCAACTGCGAAGCTTCACAACACTGCCTTCCACAACCAGCCATGAACTTGGTACTAACTATATACAATAGTTGATGGGAATTCTCGCTCTCGCCACTCTTGGATTTCCAGTCTTGAGTTTCTGGATGGCACTCTATTTCGAGCGGGTGCGAGGATACAGTGCCCTCATGACGGGTGTCCACATGCTTCCCATGGCTATTGTAGGTCTGACTGCAAACGCAGTGGCCGCCTTGATCCAGCACAAGGTATCCAACAAACTCCTTGTTGGTATTGGATCGACTGCTCTCACCCTGTCTTTTACACTAGCAGCCCTCCAGAGAGACGGAGATACGTACTGGGCATTTGCTTTCCCAGCGCTCTGTTTATGTGTTGTTGGCATCGATTTTGAGTTTATTGTTGCAAATGTAAGTTTTATCACTATGCTTCTCCAATTATCCAATAACTGTGTATTGACCATCTGTAGATGTATGTTTTGTCGTCGATGCCACTCGACAAGCAATCCATTGCAGGCTCGCTCTTCCAGACGATATCCCGTCTATGCAGCGCTGTCGCTTTTGGAATCGTGACGGCAATTTTCGATTCTGTACAGAAAAATCCAGCAAAATCAGGTTACTACGCCAACAACGCTGCCGAGCCCTACGCTTTCGCCTTTTGGTTCGCAGCTGCAGCCGCGTTTCCTAGCATGCTACTCTTTCCCTTTTTGAGGATCGGAACGCAGGGTAACACAGGCGATACTAGAAGAGGGAAGCAGACTGGCGAGCGGGAGGCTGAGTCGGAAGGACGGGGTGGGGACAGTGAGCATGCCGTGATAACCGATGCAACACCAGGCGGGAAGAGTGTGCATGGTCAAGACACAGAAAAAGTTTGATCACAGTAGATGATCCAAGTCAGAAGTTTTATTCATGATGCATAGTTTCAGGACATGAAAACAATCAAAAGTTCACTCAACCCCATCAGTTCAAACAACCAATCTTTCCCATGTTCCTACCCCAGCCTCACCTCTGCTTTCCACCAGAACATCCCTTCTCCCCATTCCATCCACCAAACCCTAACCAAAACTAAACCAACAACTACTTAAAATACCGCCTCAAAAAAGCTCAAACCACCTCGTATCCCACGAACCCGCCTCCCCTTCCCGCGGCACTTTCCCTCCCCCCAGTCCTCTAGTCCCCCCAACCTAAACCCGCCAACCTAGTCCAAGAAACCCCCCAGACCATACTTTTAAAACAAAAAATTCCTCCCGGCTTACTTTTTGGCGGGGGAAGATCTAAGCATGTGCGCAACACGGGCCCGCCCAAAAAAAACGAACCTAATACTATATGGGTGGTTTCGTGCGTTCTAATGCCCCGGGTGTGCCGCAGGAACCACCCCAGTTTCCCCACTTAAGTTTGTCCGAGGGGGGGGGACGCCACAGGGTAGTGGACGGGAAGCCAGGGGGGAGGGTGGGATTGAGAGGTAGGGTATGGGGAGGGGGGGGGGATGACGTGGGTTGGTGGACCCTGTGTATTTCGTGTATATTTATTCCCGTGTGTGTGTGGTGGTGTATCTGGGAATTTTGAAGTTGGAGAGAAAGGGAAAAGGCAAAGTGTTGTAGAGAATCTCCTTTGCGTGTGTATATTTCGTTGATACCCTTAATAATACAAAAAAAAGTAGGGGCTAGGTTGAAGTATCATATGCGTTTAACTTTTTTTGGGTGGATAGGAAAAAAAAGGTAAACCGTCCCGCCCCTTCTTTTCTAGAATACTCCGAACCTTGTGGGAAAAAATGGTGAAGATACCGCCCGTACGTTCCAAGTCCTTTCTTCCGTCCGTAAAGAAAGTGTGTGTGTGTGTGTGTGTGTGTGTGTGTGTGTGTGTGTATGTCGTGTTATGAAGTATCCATACTCTGCACCCCATCATCCTCAACCTCTTGCTGTGCTCCCATTTTCAACCGCTCCACCTCAGCCCTCAACATCTCAATCTCCCTCTCTTGCGTCCGCATCTTCTCGAGCGCCATTTCGATCAACCGCGCTTTATTAACCGTCTTCTTTTCTCCCGCCGCAACACTCGACCGCCTACTCTTATCATCCCCGTCTTCTTTGTCCTCCGCTATACTCCCATTGCCGCCACCGTTGCCATTAGCACTCGCACAATCGTCCTCCTTCCCCCTCATGACAACAAAACACGTCGTCCCGCTCCCAAAAGTGACCTCGCCGTCTAACAAAAACTCGGCAAGATCAACCATGGCGTTCTTCATGCGGTCGCGCCGGGCTTGCTCGGCGGCACGGTGCGTGGCGCGCTTCATCATGACGCCCGAGGCCATTGCGGTACTGAAATGAAGGCCCATTTCGAGGTGCTGGCCTGAGGAGATGAGTTCGTAGTTTGATTTTGAGGCGAGGAGGTCGGCTTGGGGGGTTACTACACCACCAGCGCCTAGTTGCATATGTTAGAAAGCCAGAACAATGATAAATAAATACAGGGAGGGGCTGAGCGGGGAACATAAAAAACATACCATTTCGATCGGCAGAGGATATACTGCTGCCCCGCCGTGCTATGGGTACTTTGTTGGGAGGTGGGATGGAGGAGGCGTGGGATATTGAAGATATGGTACTTGCGGTGTCTGCTGTTATGGAGGGGGAGCGTATTGAGGAGACAGTAGGCGAAGTCATAGACTGAGAGGTTATTGAGGGGGTTTTGATGGGTCGTACGGGGTGTATGGGTATCTGAACTTGTGGTTGGACCTGTTGTTGGATTGGCTGTGGTTGCGCCTGTGGTTGAACATTATTTGGTTGAACATGTTGTTGCTGCTGTTGTTGCTGCTGCTGGGCGCTCTCTCGAACTGGACTGTATCTCCTCCTCTTTTTGAAAATCTGTGGCCATGTCCTGCTCAGCGGGCCGCGATGATGACTACTCTCGTTCCGGTCGGCGACCAGCGGTCCGTTTGGGTGTGGATAGGGCTGCATGACTGGGTTTCCGATTCTGGAGAGGAAAGAACTAGGAATTGAGAGCAGAGAACTTGGTGGGGTTTGGTGGATTTGTTATAGATAGTCTTTGTTGGCAATAAAGTTGATATGATGTCAAATTCCGCCGTATGGGGTCCGGTCACGCACACGGGCCCGATGTGTCAGATTTGGCGTGGAGCTGGTGCTAGCAGGATATCACTAGGGGAAGGGTGATGTAGGGGAGAACGAGTGTCGGTAGCAAGCAGAGCAATGTCAAGGGCAGAACAGGACACACGGAGAGAGGCGACGGGAGTGGGGGAGAGGGAGAGGGCGTGATTAGTTGAAGTTGGGCATGTACGGCAGCGGTGCAGGCGGGTAAGAGTGAGATTATGCGTGCGAAGCGGACCGGCTTTGGCCTCATCCATGGGGCGAGGAGGCGTAGTTGAACGCGGGATCTGGAACGAGTTCCGCACCCATGCTTGCGCGTGCCCTCCGTTAAAAAGCAACGGGCGTATGCAGTGAGCATCTCAGCGAGTGAAGCTTTGGCTTGGCGGAGGGCCAGAGAGGCACATGCTCGCCAGCCAACCACACGGCGCCGCGAGGGCACATGGGCGCCAAGTCGACGACACATGGCGGAGAGGCCCCCTGCTGCCAGCCCAGCGCGCCGAGTGCTTAGCTGCCACGACTATGGCCCTTGGAGTGATATTTGGCCCTCTCTGCTGCCCTCGCCATTCACCCTCCGCTGCCATGGGCCTAGCCGCCTGCTTCCGTGCTGGGACTTTGCGGGGTTACCTTCTTCATTCGGGGCTACGCTCTGGCTCCACCCCGAGCCCCCATAGCACCAAGCCATCAATCGGCGCTCAGCACCATCGCACGTGTGCTCCCCCCATGCTGATCTGCTGGTGGAGACTCTTATCTACCGTCTGTTCAATGAAACCAGCGACTGCTTTTTATATCCTACTATCGCTCAAGTCGCCACAAAACAATTCTGAATCCATATTCGCTACAAAATACGCCAAATGATGCCATCCCACTTCTAGGTCGAGCTGTTCATCCTGCTAACCAATTCGTGGCTGTCGTGCCTCTCCTTCCTGTTGCCCCGAGCGCCAGGGATATACTCTAGATCTTCCTCGCCGTCGTCCTCGTCGTCCTCGTCGTCCATATCCATGTCCAGAACCTCCTCGCTGAGCATCTTGGGATTCAAAGAAAACGCTCCCTTGGGAACAAAGGTGCTCACCATAACCAACACCGATATAATGGTAAACTGCACGCCCGCCACATTCAAAATGGCCCCGTGAATCTCGTCGTTGTCTCGGTCTGAAATGCGGTCGATGTATGTTCCCAGGCACGCAGATGCAATGGCGTACATGACAATGTACGTGCTGTAGAGAAATGCCATGACGGCCCCCAGTGCCGATACGTTCTGCGACTTGGACTCGATTCGAGCAAGCGACGCCTGGATATATGCCGCCAGAGACACATCACCTGCAGCCCACCCGAAGCTGATGGGCAGAAATGTCGCTGCCACAATCCACGCCTGTGCCACGTCGTTGCGCGGAGGACGCCAGTAGGGCAGATACCACACAATCAGCAGACCAAGTGCGTCTAGTCTCAGCCATGGTATCGGCGTCTGCACCAAATTTGTGAACATGAAGACAAACAGGGCTCCCAGTAGTTCACCAAAGTTCGATCCTCCCACCATAATTTGTGACCAGGCCGAGTTTCCAAAGTACCGTCGCGCAACTGCAGGCGCAATGGCATTCTCCAGGTATCGGTGAGCGTAAAGTGCAATTGCATATCCAGGCAGCAGCCAGATGAACTTGCGGTGTGTGAAGATGAGTTTGGCACCGGTTCCCACAGACTCGAAAAAGAGGTAGAAGCCACTAATCACAGCCTTGACATAGTTGGGCTCGCCCTCGGTCACCGAAGCTCGGACTTCCCTTGGTATGCTCTCCTCGTGGATAAAGTACCAGAGAATCGATGCAGCAGCGAAGAAGATGGGCGTGATGACGAAGCTAAAGTTGTTGCCGAGGCGGGGGATGAGGGCAAGTGCTGTACAAAAAGCACCTGCTGTTCCACTCGTCTCGTAGAAGATGTGCACCAACGAGTCCATCCGGCGGAGCTTCTGAATGTTGCCACCCACGAGATCCCGAGGTATAACGCGTCGGATCAGTTCAACCATGCCGTAGACTATGCCACAGACGCAATCTAATACTCATCAGCACATGTTGCGCAGTACCTCGGATAGGGCCATTCTTACAGATGGGTATCATCGCGTCCGTATCGTAGTCGCCGTAGTAGCTGAAGTCATCTTTGGGCCATCCGCGCGGCATAAACTTACCCCCAGTTGCGGCATCGAGTATCAGCAAGAGACTGCTCATGAAGCCAAACACGAGCACCGCGCAAGCTAGCACGTTCTTGGTCGGATACCGCTTGATCAGAGGTGCAATCAGGATGGACCCTATGCACTGAAATGCCTGGTTCAGGCCTGTCAATACACCCACGCGCTGAAATGTGATGGAAACGTGCGTCGTCTTCTCCAGTTCGTCGTATCGATTCGTGGCGAGTGCGATGATTGATCCGTTGAATGCCTCGAGCCCAAACTTGTACATCATAATCCCGGCAATGTAAATGGCAATGTTGCGGCGCTCTAGAGGCGTGTAAATGTTCCATGTTTCTCGGACGACAGCAATGGGTCGGACCATGTCGACGATCAAAGCACACAAGCGTGCGGCAGCAGTGCTACAGAGAGCAAAAGCGAATCCGCAAATGCGGAGAGACCTTGTTTATACGTCCAGAATGCCGGAACGCTGGTGTTGACAAAAACAGCCAATGAAATTAAGAGAAGCCTGCATGTGGAGTTACCGGTTCGCTACAGGCATGCGTGAGTAGTTACGGATCACAACAGCCGAATCTGTGACGAGGAGGCATCTCAAGAACCCACGAATTCACGCTCTTGGGAGACGGCGGAGCGCTGCTCTTCAAGGCCAAGTGGTACCATGGCAGCGCCCTAGTCCGGATGAGGCTCGGCATTCTCGTTAGATACTGACCAGTCAGACCCCCCACGTGGCTGACATGCCATGTCTGGGCAGACCAGGGCATTCGCCTCAGCCGTAAGAATAGTCGCAACAGTCGTAATGCACGCGAGCAAAAACTCCTTCACAACTTCTTGTCATTCCAGGGGGCTGGATATAATAATCTGGGCTGCATTGCCAATTCTTCATTGACAAGGAAAATTGCACATGGTGGAATATGCTCGTGAATTGAGGCGTTCAATGCCGAGTTCAAGGTTGACATAATTTGCCCTTTTCTATCCAAACCGTGGAATCCTAACAACTAGTAACTTGGGCCAGACCTTCGAGCTCGCCAAGTCAGCCCTTTCAATTAACCCTTGGGCTTTACGCGACATTGTGGCAGTGCATCACCAGTGCTAGACGGGAACAGTCTGAGTGAATTGGTGTGGTCTCGAATGTTCCTGCATTAGGCTTGTGGGTCCCTTCGACCCTTGACCGTCGAGTAGATTGTAAGACGACATGCTTTTCCTGATTCAGATTGTGACGAATGGAATTGTGGCTGCATGAAACACCGCATGTAGCAGATGGAGCTACAGAGATGCTCAACATTCAGACTGTGCAGATGATAAGCGAACAAAGTAGAGATACTGTGACCCCATTGGCAGCCTCCTGTCTTCAATCAGCCGAATAATCAGACTGTCAACTAGTGGATAGGCTGGCCTGCTAGTGCCTAGAGCCTAGAGCCTAGAGCCTTTACATGAAAGTTGGATACTGCATCCTCAAGGATCCGGCTGGGCTTCGTAGAAAAGTATGTAGTAGTATATGGATGCAGATAGGTAGCGCGTCGTGGCTGTCCCAGGGTATCAGCGCGCTCTTGAGCGCAGAGTGAATGCAAAGTAGGGCACTATTCTGAGTCGTCTTCCTTGGATCGCCTGGCCTCCTTGGCCTTTTCAAGTTTCTCTTCATCTTCAGCTTCTCTCTTGGCAAGGCTCTCGCGCATTCTTTCCTCCTGCTTCCTCCAGTGACTGCCCTCCTCGTAGTCTTCGCTGATGCCCAGTGCCTTGCGCAGCCTCTCGCTCTCTTCCATCTTCGCCTTGGCCAGGTCGTGGACCTGATGCGATTTGAGTCGCTTTGCATTCGGTCCCAAGTCTCTGCCATCCTTGCGCTCCTGGTCTAGTTTGCGGCGCAACGCTTCGCACTGGTCGTCGATTTCGTCTTCGTCAACACCTTCGTCTTCGAGCTTGTCTCGCAGCTCGAGAACCTTGACTTCGATTTCGCGCTTCGCTTCGTGCTCGAGGATCTCGGCGTCTGGCTGTCTTGGGCGGTGTTTGGCTTGGTCCCAGTCTTTTGGGTAAGGCTGAATCTTGTCGCGTGGTCTGAGGAGCGATCGGTTTTTCTGTACGTAACCCGAGGTACCGCTACCTCTTGGGGTGGTGAGGCCTACATTGTCGGCCATGGTCTGGAGTTTGATGATTTGCAAGGTGAAGGTATTGTGTCGGTCAGAATGATGGCCAAGGACAGCCACTGGTTTGCGGCGAGCTCGGAGGTGAGGAAAGGCCCGAGCTTGCCTAGTGACGGAATGGCAGTTGCCCCACCAAAACTTTCCCTTGACTATGAAGACTCACTCAGCAATGGAGTCATTACTCTGTCTGGTGCCTGTTTGCCACTATTCTAGACCCTACTTCGCCCCTACACTTGATTCAACATGAGCGCACAAGATACAACCAGCGACAATGTCCCTGCGGGACCTGTGGAGATGGGATATACCGAGTTGCCCTTCCCCCCAGTCACCAAACAGCACATCTTGAACTGCTCGTACCATAGTTGGCACCCAAAGTCAGTCATGTCCCCAGATCCGGCGCATTCTTTGTTCTAATTCCAATAGATATCGTGCCGTAACGCCTAAAGCGCGCCTCATCCCCCTTCCATCCGCCTTTCTGGAATACCTCCGCTCAGACGGCATTGTCCTACCTCCTGAAGAGAGTGACGACCCCTCGTGGTCAGACAACGACAGTGGCATCTTCTCAGGTGCTGACAATAACGACGATGATGCTCAGGAGAGCATAGACCCTAGCGTAGAGTGGCGCGACACCCACGAGGCTATCGAGCGCACCATCGAGGAGCTGGGCGGCAAAGTCGCTCCCAAGCTCAATTGGAGTGCGCCAAAGGACGCAACATGGATAGCAGCAACTAATAGCATGGAGTGCCGGACGCCAAACGACATCTACCTGCTCCTCAAAAGTAGCGATTTTGTCACCCACGATCTTGCACATGCCTTTGACGACACAGCCGATCAGTCCACAACGCCAGACCCGGCAATCCCATATCATCTCGTGCTGCGAAAGTGGATCACGCTCAACCCCAGCGTTGAGTTCCGATGCTTTGTGCGCAACAGACGTCTGATTGCTCTATGCCAGCGGGACCTGAACCACTTTGACTTTCTGTTCAACATGCAGGATAAGCTACGGGACCTGATCCAGGACTTCTTCGACGCTAAACTGCGCGATACTTTCCCAGACCCAAACTTCACTTTTGATGTATACGTGCCGCCGCCCCATGACAAGGTTTGGGTCGTAGACTTCAACCCCTGGGCTGTACGGACAGATCCACTAGTCTTTTCGTGGATGGAATTGCTCACCATGGACGTGCCAGAGACAGCACCAGCCGTGGAGACAACTGTGCGTCTGAAGATAGCCCAGCCAGGAGCCAAAAGCGAATCTGTTCCAGTGGCCAATGATGTGGAGGACGACGAGGACGACGTCTCAGACGACGATGATATTGAGGAAGTGTGGCAGCCAGAGTTCCGGCTGGTACGGAGAGACGACCCAGAGGCCTATGGTTTCACGACTCCGCAGTATAGCGCTCACAAGTTGCCCAAAGATGTAGTGGACGCGAGCAGGGGAGGTGAAGGTCAATTGAGAGAGTTTGCTATGCAGTGGGAGCAGGCCCAGAAGTTGGCTGAGCAACAAAGGGCAGAAGATAGCGAAGACGATTAGATCTGAGTGTGTGTAGTGGGTCGTGTTGCGGCTATGGACACGGCCCACATGTAAACATCACTCAAGCCGAACAACACATGAGCCGACAGATGACTTTTGCTTTTGTCTAACAAAGAGTCATCTTCTCTGACAGCTTGGCGTCGGTAAACACCAGCTGGTAATGTATGATTGGACATTTTGAACATGTGCCTGGGAGGGTGACCCGCCTCGTCGCGTGAGGCTGCCGGCCCGGCACCGTGACTCGCCTGCGCAGGCCACCTGCTTGTTTCACCGCCGGCATCCCCACACGTCCCATTCGACAAGAGTCGATCGTCCCTCCACAAGCCGCATTGCCCAGGACAACGTCGACTTCGATGCCGACTTTTGGGTACACTTTTCATCGCACGTGCTTTGAGATGAATGGTCCTCTGCTCCCATAGATTTGACACGCTGTTCCCACGGTACACTACGTCTAGCATTGCATAGCTGTTGCACCCACCACATCGCTACCATATCCCGCTTGAGCCTTGACATCGTCTACATCACCATTCCTGCTTCCCTTCTCTCCAAACATCTCAATAATACAATACACTATTTACAGATTACACGGCTACATTGAGCTTCTCTGCCTACACGCCATGGATACTCCAGACAGCACTTACAGTGGCTTCTTATCCTTGCCTACTGAGATACGATGTCAGATCTACGACTACTTGCTTGCTGAATCATACGCCATTACCATCAGCGCCGCATATACGACGAATTCCCATGGTATTCGCATACAAGATGGCGCTCGCAAGACCGAGATTCCAGGTTTGCCACCTCATCTCGCGCCAATAGCACGTCGCGGCCACGTCGCATCCCTCCTCTCCGTCGCGACGCCTCCAAGCATCGCCCTTGAAGATGGACAAATGGACAATATTACGGACGAGAATTTGGGGCTCTCAGCACCATTGGCACTGTCATTGACTTCTCGTCTGATCAAGGACGAGTTGAGTGATTGCATGCGGAGGCGAAAGCATATGTTGGATGCGCGAGCTGAGTACGACGATGATGGTGTTCTTCAAGATGACGAAGAGAGCGTCGAAGGCATGTCACTCCATGTGTCATACCCATACGGAGTTCTGGTCCTGAAGAACCAGTATCCGTACTTGCTAAAGCAAGCACGGAGAGTCTACGTTTCTGGCTATTATACACCTCTTCTCGAAGAAGAGCCAACTGTTCCAGATACTGGCGACGGGGAGCATTTGACACCATCAAGCAGCTTTGCAGCACCTTCTTTCAATACTCCAGTGTCAGGCCCTACGGCGAGCTTCACAGCTACACAGAGCAATTCCTCAAGACGACCTCCCCGCCACGGCGCAAATAGAAGCCCCTCTCGTCCACGCCTCCGCATGGGCGCGCCGCTTCCACGCCAATCGCGCCACGCCACATACATCTACACGGCTTTCCCTGTATTTTCCAAATCTACCGCAACACACGCTCCAGCTGCCCTCGCACACCTCGTATCTACCATAATGCCCAAAACCCTTGGGTCTCTTACAAAGTTCACGGCGCATATCCTCTTCCCGGGAGAGAATACGTATAGCTGCGTTTGGGGTGACGACAACAGCCCCGTCACTCACATCCTGCGCAGCATCTGCGGTGGCAAGATTGATATGAAAGTGTTGAGGTGTAACTTGGGCACGGGGCTTAAGTTGACGGCAAGACCAAAACCATGGAGTCGAATCGTGAGTACGAGTTGGGTCAGTTGGAAGAAGGGAGATATTCTAGCAGAAGGCAGCCACAATACTGCAAGAAGGGCAAGTGGGCCATTGAGTGTGGTTGATTTGGACCGTTTTTTGACGGGCGCTCCAGATGGCGCGTGATGAGGATTTTATGGCATATGCTAGCCCTTGAGCGAATTATCAACTCGTTATGTTTATGACTTGTACTATACATTGTAACGTACGCCTATTGCCGCGCTTAACCCGGAAGTTAGTGATCTACTGAGCAATCTACAAGCAACGTTTCCTTTGGTACGGGAGAAGACTGTGCGTTTCATGTTGTATTGTGACTTGTGGATATCTTATTGATAATGTAGCCTGCAGATGCACAGAACATTTCCAATTGCGAAATGAAATCACCAGGTAAACCACTTCACAGCACCTGGCACCCCCACCGCCAAATCTCCTGCATCCGAGAATCCAACTCTTACTTTTCGATCCTCATCGTCAGGATATGTCAGCCAAAAAGAAATGATGCGCAAATGCTCCGGCACGTCTAAATCGCCCAATGTATCGTCACTGGAGATGTTCAGTTCCGCTCTCGTTCGTTCCTGCTCGAGCGACAAAGCCTCGTCCGCTATCCAACCAGCGACCATGCCATCCCAGAAGCCTTCTCTTCGAGGATGGCTCAGCATCAACCCGACAGCACGCCGCCGGAGTGTCTGGCAGGAAGCAGGTGCCCGAATAGCTATGAACCACAATGCCGCCGTTGGCCCCATTGAAGTCATAAAAACCGGTGAAGACCTATCCCCCGGCATGACCAAGAGCTGATCACACAGATCGAAGATATTGGCAAACAGAGCCGCCTCGTCAAACGGCATCGTGAACGGCTCTTTGGCAGGCTGGAACGCAGCCAAGCAAGGGAATCTGGCCACGATATCCGCCCGGGGCAGCCTCAGCAAATACTCCATCTGGCACTGCATCAGCTCGAGCGCAATCAGCGGCTGCGTAAACTCGTCGCGACTCCTCTTCTCCGCCTCCCCCCACAACCTCTTCATCACCCTCGCCCCAGCATGAAACCTCTCCACCAGCTCCCCCAACTCCACCGCAACCTGCTCTTCCTCCCCCGCGCCCCTCAGAAAAGTCTTTTGGTTAAACGCATGGATATGGCTCAGCAGACACTCCACATGCCTCAGCACCCCCAGCAAACTCGCCATACTTAGCTTCCCGCACGCCTCCAATGCCTGACCCCCAGCCTTTACTTTCGGTTTCTTGACCCAGCTCCTCGATTGCGCAGATGGCATAATAGCGCGTATCTGCGCATCCAGCGCTACGAAAATCGTGCGTAGCGATTCCAGCTCCACAGCGTGCTCCGTTACCGTCTCCCCTGCATCATCCATCTCGTTCAGCATGCGAATCCCACTTCGCAAGTGCTCTACAGCGTGTTTCTGGTAGCCTTGGAGACAGCACATGCTGCTGAAGAGAATCGAACATGTCATTAATGTCATTTTATCTTTCCCTGACGTCTTTGAATCGCTTGCTTCGCCCTTCTCTAAGAGAGCTTTGATAGCCCGGTTAGACTGCAAGAAGGCGAATTGCAAGTGCTGATCCGCCATTGCGCTCTCCCGGATGTGCGAGTGCGAACCTTCGTGGAAGCGTCGGTACATGGCGCCTAGGGCGATGATGCAGTGCTGGATTGCGGGTTCGCGGTGCGCGGCTTGGAGCACTTCGCGTTGCCAGAATGGGGAGTCGAGGAAGCCGCGCAGTTTGGGTATCGCGTGGGATGTGAAGAAGGAGAAGCTGGATTTTTCTTCGGTGGTGGAGAGGGGGAGAGCTGGCGCGAGGGGGTGTGGCAGTGGGGAGTGGCTGCGGAGGTTGCGCTGTGTGGAGCCTGAGCAGAATGACGATAATAGATTTTGGGCTTCTGGGGGTGAGGAAGTGTTGGTCTTTGGAGATCGGAAGTTCGAGTCGTAGCCGTCGCAGGTGCGGCCTGTGGAGGTGCAGCGCGTACAGTGAGGTTTTTCCTCGTCGCATTTCACACGGCGTATCCTGTAGATCTATTAGCATGGCTTCATCGAATTCCTAATTCAAATAGTTCTCTTGAATATCTCCCATCCATCTCTGCATTCAGCAGAACCAATTGCTCCTTCAACGGAATATATCAAGCCTTTAGCCATACAATCGTGCTGTGACGACCCCAACTTACTGCCAAACCAACCACATCCATCTCTTTCCCCCCTCTTCATACAAAAATCTCAATAACTTACTTGCAAGTCTTACACCCCGACCTCGCCTTGGGCTTCCAAGCCCTCTGTCGCGGCTTTCCCGCCACCAGCTCCATTTTCCAGATCTTGCAACTAGCTACTACTTGTCGTTCAGCCAGAACAACGAAATCGACTCGAAAAAAACAGGTCCAAACGTATGTAACAAAAGGAAACAGAGGGTTAGGAGAAAATTGATGTAGTGCACTACGTACGTCAAACGATACTATGAATGTTCGACACGAGGCCAACTTTTTGAGGCTCACACCTGCATGATGCAGCGTTGCGGCGCAGGGGTGGCTGGGGGGGGGGCCGTTAGGCATCCACTATAATTGGTTGTTGGACCCCCGGGGTTTTTATTTTGAGAATTTGCCTAATAGTGTGGTCGATGATGCGTGGTCGGACAGGGTATGCGATCCTACCGATGGCACTGGACTTGGGGTTGAGGGGGGATTTTTTTGCTACGGTCGTCGGGGACTAGAATGGGAGGTAGTGGGCATGTTGGGGTTTGGGGGCGAATTGTTGGTGTTACATTTGACTGTTGGAAAATGAGACATTTTTTTTTACAAAAGAATTACGGGTTTGGTGTATGAATGTAAATTAATGTGTAGTACAAGCGGTTGCCTCTATGAGTGGAAAGAAAGCGGGGCTAGGGATACTGCGGTGGGACATCGATACTCAGCCACAGATCCATCCACCTAGAGCTATTAACCTAAACGCCTGCGCCACTTTCCAACACTCGAAATAGCAAACACATCGCTCACAGCTTGCGCCAAAGATTCCGTAGATATCCTGCTTTACTCCCTTGCTCGCTGTGCGGCTCGCCATGTACGTACACATCTCTCGCATCAAGATCCTTTCTCCTGCCCGAGTCCAAATCAATCTCTTCACTCCTCCAGAACCGCGTCTTGAACACTATCTTGTAGCCGACGTAGCTGATTGCAAATACTGGTATCATAATGTAAGCGTCGACAAAGTTTCCAGCATTAAACGGGCTCAAGGTTGTCCAGCCCTGAACAAGAGTAAGGAAGATGTTGGCGAAAAGTCCAAAATAGGCATTATAGGGATAGAAAAAGGATTTAAAAGGCAGAGCGTCTGGAGTCCGGCCTTGAGCTTGCCAGGCTTTTCGGAAGCGAATGTGCGTAAAGGAAATAGCGCCCCATACGAGAAAAGTGGAAACACCACTCAGGTTGACAATATAGGAATATGCCTTTCCACCACCCGTACTAACATTCATCATGGAAATGGCTCCGATTAAGTTTGTGAAAACGATGGCGTAGATTGGTACGCCGCGGCTGTTTGTCTTCCCAAGGAATTTCGGCGCCATTTTCTGTTGTGCCATGAAAAGTATGGTCCGAGATCCGATGTAAATCGAGCTGTTCGCCGCGCTCAGGACGGTGACGAAGATGAAGGCATTGATAAGATGTACTCCCCCTTCCCAGCCAGCATTCTGTATTGCGATAGTCATGGGACTCTTCAATGCACGACTGCTTCCATTCGCGAGTCCATCTGCATTCGATGGGCAAGTGAGACCAAAGAAGAATGCCACTCCCATGTAGACAAAAAGAATGCGCCAGATGACCTGTCGAATCGCGAGGGGAACAGCCACAGATGGGTTCCTAGTTTCAGTTGCTGCAACAGCAACAGCTTCTACACCCGCGTAAAACGTTGAAGCAAAAACAAAAACCGTTGCTACTCCGCGAAACCCATTCACCCAAGGACCAGGGTCGTGCCAGTATCGGAATCCAATCGCCTCTTTCTGTCCAATTAGTCCTCCCGATGCGTAAATGATGGCGAAGAGGAAGTAAGTGCACAGCCCAACAAGTTTGACCAGCGCCAGCCAAAACTCCGCTTCTCCAAACGACTCGACACCCAGCATCTGGAAGCCTAGGAACGCAAACCAGAAGATGAGAAAGTAGCCCCATAGCGGCACCTGCGGGCCCCAGAACACCATAATCGATGAAATGACGTTGTACTCGTTGGCCAGCACGCACGCCCACACCAGCCAGTACTGCCATCCGACCGCAACCCCAAAAGCCTTGTCGACAAAGCGCTCAGAAAGCGTAACAAACGCCCCACCTGTAGGATACAGCGTCGTCATCTCACCCAGCGACTGCGTAATGCTGAACGCGATAATACCAATGATGCCGAATCCGATGAGAAGCGACGCTGGACCACCTTGAGCGAGTGCACCTCCCGTTCCAACCAAGATACCCGGACCGATGATTCCAGCCAGAGCCATCATGCTCAAATGGCGGGTTTTGAGGCCACGCTTGACACCGCTTGGATCCATTCGCTGGAAATCACCATCGTCGTTGTCGTAGCTTGCTGCTGGTGAGGCGGGGCCCGCTGCGGCTTTGGAGTCGAAGAGGGCCATGACGTACGAGCCTGGCTGGCCGTTTTGGGAGAGGTTTATTCTTGATTAAACGAGCAAAAAAGCTCAAGAGCGTAACATGCTTTACTTTTTTCCAAGGAACGCATGGTTATATAAGCGCATTATTTTTCTAGTCTTGGACTTGGCGGCAAGTTTGCTTGGGGGCGAATGACAGACGGCTGGGGTCTTGGGTTGCATGTTGCGATTTTCATGGCTGATTGCGCGATAAGAGGGAAGACACTCGTTTTTTTTTGACGGCGGTACTGCAGGGACTGATTTCTGGCTTGTTTAACGCCGATACTGTCGTATCTTGAAATTAATGATTGGGTAAAGAGTCTGCGGGGAGAAAGGCAATGCCGGTTGCTCGTGGAGAATGGCGACTTCTGTTATCGAACAGGGTAGGTATGGGCGATGGATTGGGGTGGTGGGGAGGGCGGGTGGAAATGATAGGTTTGGTTTGAATAGGGTTTAGCGGAAGACAAGTTGCACTACGACTTGGCGCCACTCCTCCATTTGAAGCTTGCAATGTGGATTTTACTATCATTTTGCTGTCATAGGCTGGCTGAAGTCCCGCACTCTGGATTTGCAAGCTCCGCGGGCTCTGTGTCTAGACCTCCAGCTTCAGAGTTTGCAATGACTCAGGGATAGGCACGGCAGCCCCCGACTTTCCTGTCGACTTGGATGTCACCAGCACACCCTCATGTTGCCGTCACATGGCCGTCAGCCACATAGAAAAGTCTGGAAATTCTTCTCTAGTTGCATATGGAATGATTCCCGTGCATGTCCTTCTCACATTTACTCCGGTCTTGGCGAGACAAGGGCTAATGAGTTAATCGTTACGTCTCATGACTGTTGCTACTGCTCGACGTTTACGATGTATACAATGTGTTAGTATAGGATATAATCCGTTCATTCTTTCTTGTCACATGATCGAATCCACGAGAAATACAGCCATACTCATAAAATCGTGATATTTAAAAACTCATTAAACTACTGTACATATTTTTTCTCATATACTGTCGTTAACACTGATCCAGTCAGTGTCATATAGAAGTTCCAGGCATCAAGCCCGTCCTCCAGCATTCGTCGAACCAAGCGACTTTAGGGCAGGCGGCCAACTTCCATACGCTTCTTGAGTCTGTAGGCAAGAGCACGCTTCTTGGCTGCGGTGCTCTGTGTGAAGGCAACAGAGCCACCGAAAGGACCAGCAGCTGCACCGTTGCGGACACGCATGACGCAGACATTGTTGACACCAGCAACAGTCGCATCGCAAGTCATACCGGCAGGCATCTGGACCTTCATCTCGAACTCGGTGTTGGTCGCCAGCGAGATGCCCTGGACACCCAGACCAGGGACATCCTGAGTGACAGTGGCAGGCTGCATGGCAGCTTCATCAGTGCCACCAGACGTGCCATCGACGTCTGCTGTGAAGGGACCCGCACCATCTTGGTTGATCTAAAGGCTGTTAGAAACCGCACCATCGGACTGAAACCTATCAGAACTCACCTGACGAAGCGTCATAGTAACAGTTCCATCATCCGCACAAGTCGGCAGACCCCCCGTCGCTCCCGCTCCAGCAGCAGCAGCAACCCTCGCCTCAGGCGGTCCATTAACCTTATCACCACCACCGCCAAACAACCCCGCAATACCCGTTGCACCGCCTGCACCTCCCGCTGCACCACCGGCACCGGCACCGGCACCACCCCTTCCACCCCCAAGGCCTCCCAGAAGGTTGCTGAGAAACTGCCTCTTCCGCTGCGCATTTGCATTCTGCGCACCTGCATTCTGCGGGATATCATCTTCAACCCCAACACTTCCCGACGCGCCCTGGTTCGCCGGCGGCGCAGCCCCGGATCCCATGAACGCGCCGACCATGACTGCAGCGTCTACATTGCCGTTGCCCTGCGTGCGGCCCAGGGGACCCGTCTTGCCGCTTGCAATTTCGCGGTCGCGGATGATGGCTGTGTCGGCTTGGGAACCGCATCCACTGTTTTCTTTGTTAGGATTTTCTCGTCTCACTCTAGTGTATATATGGTATGGAGGGATGGTATAGGTGGGAAACGTACTTGGAGGAGCAGTCCCGTGGTGTCCCGTCTTGGATTGTCAAACCAGGCATGCTGACGCCATTTGCGCCTTTGACTTCGGTGACGACGCCGTGGGCGGAGATGGTGGTTGCGGTGGTGAGAGCGAGGAGGAGAGTGCGTTGGAAGTACATCTTTGCTTCTTTTTTTTGGTTTTGAAATAGGTACAAACGTTTAGAGGGAGGGTGAGATCAACTCGAATTTTCTATCCCAAATACTCGGATAGAAATATAGATATAATGGAATATAAGAAAGCACCAGGCTAAGAAGGAAGTGGAGAGTAGTCTTGTACACAAAGCAAGATTGTGCTGCGGATACTTCTTCACCTCGACGCTTTCCCGACGCTCTTCTTATACAAATCCTTTCCCTTTCACGAACAAAAGATATGTCATAGAGAGGGGAGTGTGTCGATCAGTGCATTCGCATCGCATTCTGCATTCGGCCTCATAGCCGCTGTCCCCTTGTAAACCTCAGTCTCCACACGCATCCGACGTCCCTATCAAGTAACGAAAAAACACCATCAGGCATTGTGGCGCCTGTGTCGTGAGGCGTGTTTGGTCTGAGGCTTTGTGTTTGTGCTGCCTTCCTCCCGGCGGAGAGGGTCCAAACGTGGGCTTGGCGTGTGAATCACGGTGGTGGAATGCTAACGAGGTAGGGTGATTAGCTAGATGGGCCTGGGAGAGTGTTCTGAGGATCCCAGGCGCCAAGGCGTGCGGATGCTGTTTTTCATGCGTGAGGTTTTGAGATATGCGAAACAGGGAGACAGAAGGGTGGAGCGGGACGGGAGGTGTTTGTTCATAGTAAAAGTCGTGATAATGGCGTTGACAGCTGGATTTTGAGGCTTCGTTGACGATGTCAGTTACTGCCTTGGTGCATGAAGATAAATCCGGGGCAAAAAAAAGAGTATTGTACACCTGTCTACGCTGTCAACCCCATCAGCGTGTAGTCTACAAAACCCACCACATCAAGCTAGTCTAACAGTCTCGCGCTTAACCCGTTTCATCATCACCATCCATCACCAACCACCCAACATCCAACGCCACACACATACAACCTCCCAAAACACATCACTCAACCAATCCCCACCCAGATCATCGCAGTCTCCTAAAAATAAATTTTTTCAAAAAAGATGCACCCCTTGTCAGGTGTTTTGTCACCAAGAAGACGAGAACCCCCATTCTACACCTGTTGTCGCAGTCCCCGTGTCGCCGCTAGCGTTTCATCAAACAAGAACAAGGTCGATCTTCAAACTTGTTGTGCCTTGGTTTTCTCACAAACCCTCACTTTCGAATACTCTAGTCTCCGCTTTCTGTTTAATGCATGCAGTGTGTCCCCGGCCCGCGTCTGAGGGTTTTGCTTCCAAAGGCCGCCCCCACTGTGACCCGAAAACGTGTATTAGAGATGTGACGGTGGCGGGTGTTTGGTGTTTAGTCATGGTAGAGAGGCGAGATCGAAGTGGGGTGTGCGTGTGGCTTAGTTTGGGTTCGGAGGATGAGGACGAAATGGGGAAGGAGACGCGATGTTTTTTTCTTGAAATCAATTCTGAATGTGTCAAACGTGGAAGTTTGGAGTTTGGCCTTAGGAGGGCGATGTATAGGGCCAGTGGGGTTTTGGCGATTTTGACATCTTCATGCACTTGCTTGTATGCTGGCGCTTCGTTTACTAGGTATTTCTCATACTGTTGCTTGCACCTGCCAATGAGGCATCTGTGACTTGTGTTCCTTGGGACTTTGATTCTTCATATGGCGCCGAAAGAAAGAAATAGTTGAAGTGTAGCGACAGCGATGGCTTCGCTTCCGAGTATGAAACTCGCAATGGAGAAACCGTCTTGTAGGCTTTTCTTGCATATGCCCCATACGAGCCCAAACGTGCCTGCAGATGCAATGCCGAAAGATAGAACGATACAGATGCGCTGTAGATCCATGTCTTGTTCGAGATGCACACCCCATCCCGTGTAGAGGTCGGGATCTACGCCCGGGGTTGGGCGCTCCCCGATACGTTTTGGGAACTGCCTAAGACATATATCGTCTTGGAAGCAATCCTTAGGCGAGCTGAACCGATGCATGAGAAAGTCACTGCCCAATGCTGGTGTACGATCTGGTTTGCGAGGATCGCATGTGTAGTGCTTGACAGTCACCGGTGGCATATCATAGACGAGGCCATCGACTTCTCTGCGAGCGTGTAGGGTAAACTAGGTAGAACCTATGAGCTTGAAACAGCACCTATTTTTTTGCATTGAGAATCTTACCTTGACAAAGCTCATTCGTTGTACAGTCTGGAAGCTGAACTGGCGGTAGGCCCATCGGAACTTTGAGTGGTATTCACGGCGTAACGCTTCGAAGAGCTCGCGATCTCGAGTGATTGTTGAAACCTGGAGGTCATAACGGTTCGTTAAGAATCTCTTGATCTTCATGCATAAGAGGATAAAATCTTCTGGTATGTTGATGTTGGTGTTGTTGACTTGAGTGCTAGCTGTTGAAGACGGGGAGCTCCAGGTCTGTCGTCCTTTTGTAGCATGAGAAGATGCAGGAAGACCTGCTGAAGTCTGGAGTGGTTGGTTGGAATTACTAGGCCCAACATTCACACTCGATTTTGATGGCAAACTCCCATTTGTTGGCCCACTAGTCGCTTTAGGAGGACTTCCATTAGCCACTTTAGCATGGAAAGTTCCCTTGGCTGCTTCAGAAAAGGGGCTTCGGTAGTCTTCCCCGACTAACTGTTGAAGATATGTTTTCCGTTGCGATCGAAATAATATTTCGATAATCAACAACGCAAATATGCCGCTGGTGAGGGTTAGAAGGCAAATGTTTACAATTAAGCCAAAAACAGCTCTAATAGCCTTTTCGGAAGAGATACTTTCATCGTGTACCGCGTCTGACAGTTGAGAAACTATCCGTAGGGATTGAGATGTCACTTCTTTGACATCCAACCACCAAACAATGCTGATTTGAAGGCAAAGGCCAATGTTTGCAATAACCATTCCAATTCTCTTGATCAAAGTTCTCTTAGTCGGTTTGGAAGAGGGGCTTCTTTTGTGTACCGCGTCTGAGAGTCGAGGATGCATAGTTGATAGCGATGGAGACGTCCAATTTTCGACGCCCAACCATGCAAGAATGCAGAATCGAATCCAAGTGCATATGTTTGCAACGGTCATTGGAAGTCTCTCGAATACGGCTCGTATAGTAAATGAGTTAGGCTGATATGGGTCACAAACTTCCATGGAAGCTCTTATACCATGCTCTTGAAACATTTCCAAGAGTTCACGTACTGCACCGGGCCGATGCTCAGTATAGTGGTCAAGTCCCCTATGCCCGCACGACTTTCTCAAGTTAGCAAATCGCGCGAACGAACCGCCTGCAAAGTCACTCACACATGTCCAAGATAATCTGTAGCTCTTGTCTATCATAGCTGCAGCGTGCGGATTTTCAGTCTCGTTCCCAATCTGGATGTTCGGCTTCGTCTTTCTTTGAATGATATCTTTGCCAAAGTTGCTGCGCACAAGATCCACTCGGTCTGGGAAAACGAAATGCTTTGGTTTCTCACTGCTCTTGTCGTTCCGCTGCACCTCTGTTGCTTGCGTTGATGGCATCAAGTATACCGTCCTCAGAGGTGCGTTCGCCAGATGGGGGTGCACCTTGCTCCAATACTTGTTATCGCCCATATAACATGCGCCGGTAAGAGTATAGTATTGCTGTGCGTCCAAAGGCTGAGTAGACAATGGATGAAACGCCCGGAGAGTCAAGAGTGCCGAGTGTTCGGGTAAAAAGAAGATTGCTTTGTCGTCATCAGATGGTTGAAAGGCATCTGGGAAAACTGAGTAATTCACTCACCGTCCTTTTTCTGCACATCAGGCGAGGCCAGACCCAACCTCGATAGACGAGCTGTTTTGATCAGCCGGTGGCCGTGCGTGGCCTTTTTTAATTGTTTGATGAGAGTGTCATATGTATTGTAAGCCTCCAATCGATAAGATGGGTTTGGGTCCTGTTCAGATTGAGAATAGGCCCTGTCTAAAAGGCTGGAGAGATTCTTCAAAGTCTTCCGAGAAACCAAACCTTTGTCGCTGCGACGGAGCATTGCCAAAAGCTCTTCAATAGCACCCAGAGTGGCCCAAGGCTTTGGGAATGGCCCGTTATCGTATTGCTCTTCTTCATCGATATCACCAACATCTTCAATGTAGTCGATTAAAAGAGCCTTTACTCTAAGAACACCACTTGTATCGGGCGTGAATAGCGTTGAGGTACTCCGTTCCGATCTCTGTAACTTCATCACCTTGTTGTAGTTCCACATTAAAGAATCCAGAAAACGACCTGGTATGTCATATCGTTCCAACTTAAACGAGATCTTTCCCGCCAACATCAATTCCCTGCACAAACTAGCCCTTGTGCGACTTATGAGTTTCCAACGTCTGAACGGTTCGATTAAAACTTTGAGTCCTGATATATGAGCGAGACCGCCGCTACGTAGGAACAAGAGAAAAGAGCCGGGATGCTGGAGGGCTTCTAGAAGTGGCCGGTAACCCTCCTCTTCTGCTTCCTTCGCTTCACCTATCCATGCAATGGCCTTCGTAGCGTGTTTGTAGATCTGGGAGAACAACGAGATTTGTGTGAATTCTTCTAGAGGATCGGAATCATTGATGCAAATAGCATCTACCCACAGCCGCCTCTCTTCATGCGTGTGGCGCAACCAGAAGAGTGCACGTTGCAGATCCAACGGGATGAAGACGGTTTTGGACTCTATGACGATGAACCCCATAGTAGGAGGGATGGTTTTGTTATAAAACACTGCCTCATACCCATTTTGGTCAGCCTTGCTACTGGTCTCGTTGTCATTATCGAGGTTGTGAGTTTCGAATCGTCCCTGTAGTGGCGCAGTTCTGTCTGCGGATGGGAGAAGAGCCAAGATTCGAATCTCATTCGCTTTTAACGAAGGGTACTTGGGAGGAAGAAAACGTGTTTCGTATGTTTCATAAATATTCCAACGAGAACGTTCTCTCGACTTTGTATCGTTGCATAGAATATGATAGGATAAACCAGACAAACGCGATAGCGCTGCCAGGAAGTTCTCCCTAAATGAGTTGGAGCTCATGGTGGTTGCAAGATGCGTCAAGAAAACAGAGACCCAGGCGCACACTTATACCTTCAGCATGGGCTACCTAGCCGACACATCGCAGGCTCAGCTCTCGCCAATCCCGATTTGAACCGCGCGCCACAGCAGCCTCAACCTGTTGAGTGACGGCCGCAAGGCATTTTCAGCCTTGCCCCTCCTTTCGAGGGCTGAATGTCACAGCCACAGCCACAACCACAATGAACACAGCACAATGGTTCTTGGGATGATGGCGATACCTTATGTAGCGTCATGGGAGTATACAATCACAAGAGCTATAGAGAAGTCAGT
The DNA here is from genome assembly GCA_026262445.1 of Bipolaris bicolor. Classification (NCBI taxonomy): domain Eukaryota; kingdom Fungi; phylum Ascomycota; class Dothideomycetes; order Pleosporales; family Pleosporaceae; genus Bipolaris; species Bipolaris bicolor. The sequence goes on along the minus strand of JAODYD010000014.1, from coordinate 229,860 downwards.
AAGAAAAGCTGATTGCATGGTAATGAGCTGGAGTCGACGCTACACATGTCATTCCCCACGCCAAGCCGCTAGACCCAAACACTCACCACGCAGCAATCCATTATCAACCCAACGCAAGCATTCACACTCCCATAGTAAACTAAACTCTTCTAATTCAAAACATAAACCAATTGATATGAAAGGTTGACCATGTCGTAGTGAAATAAATACTATTACCCATGCTAAGCCGCTAGACCCAAATACTCACCATACAGCCACTCACCACGCAACAGCCATAATACCGATTTATATCAACTAATCCAGAGCACCATCTCACCTAGCCAGATACTCAATCCCCATCTCAAAAACCTACCTACCTTCACAACGCTCACTCAACAACCCGTCTTCAGCACTACCCCCCTTTAACCCCATTCTCTCTCCATCTCAGCCGTCAAGGTAAATTCAACATGAGCACTAAAAACACTTCTCATACACACACTCAAGGTAAATTACAACTTTTCCATTCAAAAGTATAAAAATCAGCAGACCCCCTCTCTAAATGATCCCGCCTTCCCACATTAATACCCAAAATGCCCAACTATACAGCCCCATTAAAACACCAACCCAAACCCCAATACTCCCTTCTTTCTTCCCTGGTATCTAAATCAAACCCAACCCAACCCCGCCAGCCTCAAAAAGTCGAAGTATACAAAAAGAAGGTTTTTTCGCCAAGAATCATCGTGTTCGTTCCATGGCTTGATGCAAAAAAAAAGAAGATTGGTAACAGATACACACACACAAAAAAGAAGGAGGCTATATTCATTCAAGACCAGATCCCGTACCTCGTCTTCCACCCATACCCGGTCTTGTAACAGCAGCAGCACCACTAACACTACTTCGATGCCTGCCCATACCCCCACTACCACCAGTAGCTCCAACCCCAACCCCATGCATGAGATCCAAATCCACCGGCGTGCCAGCTCCCAGTGCAAAACCATAAGCTTCGGGTCCCTGGCCTGCAAACACAGCGTCGTCGCCTAGATTCTGCTGCGGGGGAGGGTCGACGTTAAAGGGGACAAAGTAGCTGCTCATGGGGTCGAAGAAGTTGCTTGTGGGGCCGAGGCCGAGGGCGTCGAGGTTCCAGTAGGCGTTGTGGAAGTCGGTGGCTAGGTCGGGGAAAGGAGAGAGATTGGCGTTGTGGGCTGAAGAGTCCATTTGGTGGGCGTGGGACGGATGGATCATTGTGGGTGAGGTGTTGAGGAGAGGGAGGGAAGAGTGCTGTGGTTGGTGGTGCGATGTAAAGTCGGCGAGGAATTGCTGGGATGAAGATTGTTGCTGTTGTTGCTGTTGTTGTTGCATGTAAAGGTTTACGGACTCGTATCCGGCGGCCATGGCTCCTCGGATATCGTCTTGGGTGAACATGTTGACGGGTTCCAGGTGCTGCTGTGCTTGCATGTGCGCAGCAGAATTTTGCTGAGAGTGACCATTGTGCTGCTGGTACCGCTGTTCGGGCTTCGACATTGACTTTGTTCTGTTTTTCCGCGCTTGCTTGCGGTGGTGCTCGGTCTTTGATGGCGGGGATAGCGAGGCAAAGAATTCCTCCACGCTCTGGAGGTCGCTCCTATGACCCAGAACCGCATCAGTGCCTGGCTCGGACTGGTTCGATTCGGCTGCATCTTCGTAATCCGTCTTTGAAACACCATGGGGATATCTGTCGAACCAATCTCCATATTGGAAGATTCTACCCTTGTTTTTACCACCAGTATCGGGTCCCTTGAGCTGCGCATCAGCATGTTGTCGGTACAACTCTTTGAGATTTTCTGCAATGTAGTGGAACATGCCCCAGTACTTCTTCATCTTTGTCAGATACTTGACGTTGTACGCGAGGTATTTTTTCGATTGTGCTTCCAGCTTTGGGTTTTTCGAGAAGACTCCATGGACATGGACGGTGGAAGAGAAGAAGGCCGAGTATCCTGCAAATGGGGCAACAACATTGTGGTCCATGGCTTCGTTAATGAGGATTGATATTTGGTTCGCGGCATCGAGTGCAGCGCGGGCGGATTCTGTCAAAAAATCATGCGGCATATCCTTTGGGGGCCTACTTCCTGCGGTCGAAGGCAATGCAAAACGATGCATGAACAGCATAATTTGCTGCCATAATATGTGAAGGTAGAGGAAAGAGTTGGCAGTCTTTCCAATGGCGTGGCTCTTGAGGTTTTCGGGGGTGTACACGAGCATCTCGGGCAACGCGGCCTTGAAATCCTTGGCTTCCTTTTTGATAGCATGGAACGTGGACCCTGGAGACCACATAGTCTCGGACTCGCGTTCTCTGCCACCCAAGTTCATGTACTTGATCAGTTTTCCCCATGTGCAGACCAACCGAATGGTGTATGCAGAGACACCCATGTTGTCGCGGGGATTCGAAAGCTGACCGCTGTCAGGTGGAACGGGATTTGGCACATTGCCCTCGAGATTTTCCGTTGGCGCATGTATCTCGTGTATGTAAAGGTGCTCCTTGACTGGTAATTGCACTTCAATGTATTGCTCGTGCACAAAAAGTGGTCGGTCGGAACCAGAAGAGTTGAAACGATCCATCAAGAAGCAAGACCACATTGTCCGCCGCCGTATTTCTCTGTCAGTAGCGCTCAGGGGTTTCCTGTCGGGTTCGCTGGCTAGCGGGTCGTATTCATTTTCCTTGTGTAATTGCAGTGCGTATGCCATTCTTTGCGCCATACCGCCAAACATCCAACTCCGACCACCCTGACATGTGCCAAATTCATGCAATCCAAGCAACAAGTAAACTATGAGAATTGTGATGTTGGGTGCATCGTATCGTTTTAGCGCAATTTCCCGCGCTCGTACTGCCCAATTGTCACCTCGCAGAAAACACGGTTCTGTCCGTAATTGCGGGTGGTTAGAGAAGCGTGCTGAAATGGCACACATGGCCAGGATTAGTACAGGCGGAACTTTGCCTGTTGCCAGCTTCCTCATGAAACTGGGCTTGTGAAGAAGGGGATAGCTTTGGCCGTAGACATAGTCAAAATAGACCTCTGCCAAATGCTCTTGCATCTCTTTTGGTGGCAAGCTCTCGGCACCTTCTGTGAGGAGCTTGCTTTCATCTGATTCCTTGGTCTGGGTAGTTGAGTTGGCAGTGTTTGGGTCTGCGCCTCTTGCCTTTGACCACTCATCGAGTTCATTGCCAAAGGCCTCTTCTGCAGCGCGTTTCTTTGTGGTGGGTGTTTTGGGTGGGGCGCCGGGGATAGCGGGCTTAACGACGGATCTGCCTACATTGGCGACTGAAGGCAGACTTTCTTTTGGTATGAGTTTGATGACACGATCTTCCATGCGCTTCAACCTCTTATCCAGCATGGCCATATAGTCGGTTCTTGGCGCAGCTTTTCGCGTCGTGACCTTGTACACGCATGGTATCCTGCTGCGCAGACAGTGCTTGCACGCCGGCTTTTCGCCAGAGCAGCGAATCTTCTTTCTCCGGCAGGCAATGCAAGCCAGCGGCAGCCTCTTTCTTTCCTTGCCTGCCTTTGTCTTCATCTCACTCCACAGCGGGGGATCCTGGACATCATCTTTACTCCGTCTCGACGTGGTCGAATGGTCTGTGCCATTGATGCTGTTGGCTGAGGCGTCTTTCAAAACATCTCCCATGGCAAACATGTTCATGGCTTGAGCGCTCTCCGGGCTCGTATGGTTGCCGTCGTGAGCTGGGCTTCCGCCGATGCTCATTCTGGTTGGGTGAATGCTGCTGCCGGCACCGCTCATACCCGCGTCGCTCATGTTGCCAACGCTACCTCTGTGGTTGGCGTAGCCGGGCTCGATCTTTGGCTGCAGACCGTCAAAATTGGAGGCATATGACTGGCCCTGTGCGAAAGCCATGTCATAGTCGGCAAGAGAGGCCATCATGTTTGCAGGACTGGTGCCGACGTTGTTTGGAGAGGCTCGGTAATCAGACAGGCCATAGTCAGTCAACATGAGGGAATCGTCGGTGTCGTAGGGTGGGTGCGAAGGGGCGGCTATCGAGGTTGCGGTGGCACTCGAGTCGGTCATGACTGTCTCGACGAACGGTTGCGCCCGTGTCTACCTGGATGGCTATGTCGCAAGGCAATGCCGAGGCAATGTCACATTAGTGTTCCAAACTTGAACCGAGCAAGTCATGTGAGCGTGGTGGTTGCAGGGCAGAGATGCGAAGCGGCGAGGAGTTCCAAACGGGTTATGCGTGTGTGTGTGTGCGTGCTGTGCTTTGGGGCTCGGAGCACCGGACAAAGAGAGAGATCTTGGAAGCAAATGGGGAGGCTCCGACTTCTCCACAGGATAGTCACGGCGCCTTGGAGCCAAAAGGCAGTGGGGCGCTAGGCTGGTATATCAAAGCGCAGGCTGTGTATGTGGGGACGAGAAATGAACGTCAGCACCGCGACGCAGACATTTACCAGGCCAGAGTCACAGCCAACACAGGCGGCTTTGGGGCGCGAGCGAAGAGGGTTGGCTGAGGGAGCTCGGGGGAGGTGCACGATGACGGCGAGCAATGTAATGGGCAAGGCCAGCGTGGTTAGCAGCGAAAAGGGTGGCTTGGTGCTTGGTGCTTGGTGCAGGCCTGTCTGACGCTGGGCCGGTACTACTATGTGTACTTTGCTATTACTAGGTACACAGTGGTCGCTGCGTTCGGTCCCATGGCGCCGCGGGCTCCCGTCGAGATGCGCACAGCCTGGCCAGCCCGCTCCTTGCCTGTTGAGGCTGGCATGGAAGCGCCATCAGTCTGCTTCTGGTCGGTTAGAATGGGATGGAGACAAGCGACGGCGATGCTGTGGGCTGGCTTCCCCACATGGGCTTGCCTCTCGCCAGGGCCTGATTACTCAGGCATCACCAAGCACCCCAAGCCCAAGTCAAGTCCAGCTGCAACCTCTCCCACTCCCCAAGCACACGCCTGCCACTCGCCTCCCGCCCCCTGCCTAGGCGCACGCACCAGACGATCATTGGCAATCGCCTTTACGCAGTCCTATTACTCGGTCGGTCGCTCTGCAGCAGATAGTAGTCCGGACGGAGCATCCTACTTCTGTGCCTCCTACTACATGCTCGATACGTGCGTACTGCATAGATTACTCTACCCTCTCGACACCTCTACTCTTTCACCTCCATGCATCTGCATCCTCCTGTCATGCACGCACTCACACACGCACAGTCGATCCCCTTTGCACGTCACATCCGACGCCCCATGTTTCCCTTGAACGTCATCAAGCCCCGTTTCACCTCGCCTGACACAGACATGCTGAACTCTAAACCCGCACAGAAGCTGAATGATTGCAGCATCACCGGATAGGCCCGTCTGCCTTCCCACCCTCCCCGAAGACGAAAATCAGACCACGACTCGGTCGCTTTGTGCTGCAACAGTCAGCCCGTCCAAAGAAAACGGGCGCGACCCCATGATGCGCCCACACACCGGTTTCGCCCTGCCTTGTGCCCTCGTTTTTTTCCTGCGGGGCTTACTACACTAGTAGTCCTGGGCCCGCTACTATGCCCATGCCACCAGCCCGTCCATCCGCCGCCGCCCACCACCACCACACACCCCCTCCCATTCTCAGCCAAAAACCCAAACAACCTCAATAAAGGCCACGTGAGCACGCAGCCACACAGAACCCAATCTCACCCTTTTTTCCCCGCAACGCCCTTGCCTTATTTTCCGATTCGACAGACCATCAGTCATTTTAACCTTTTGCCAACGCATGCACATGGCAAAAAAACCCACACACATTGATTTCTTTTCCCCCCTTCGCACATGTGCATGTCTACCCATCCAACGGTCCGATGCTTGGCACCTTCCACGTTGGCCACGTGCAAACACTACACGGCCATTGCCCTTTTCTTACCTTAATCTTGGCTTCCTATAGAACAAGCAGTGTAAGTAGTCGTTATCTATCCTTCCCCCCCTGCTCTTAAAAGGATGAAGAGGGGTAAAAGGGGAAAACCGGCTTAGTTGGTGTAACCCGTTAATTTTTCTTTGCACCGTGTGGGGTCAACTGGGAAAGACCCCGTCTACATACGTACGTAGTAGATAAGCAGTAGTATGGATTGCACTTGCGACCCCACTCTGACGTTGGGGAAAACCAGAGCCTAAGGATAAGGGTAGGCTATGCAACCTTGGGGCTACGTTACATATCTCCTTCTCTTCTGTAAACATTGTAGACGTCGTCTGATCCGTTTATCCGCTGTGTCGCAGCGCAATATATATATATATATGTCTGAAATTGGAATTCGCTATTCCGAAAGCCGTTTTCCCCCCCGCACCCATCTGAGCGCAACCACCATGTATAACATAAGCTACTTGTACGCCGTTATTATTGCGCGTACAGCGATAATCAATTCCGCACAAGCATGCACGCACGCACGCACCAGGGCAAGTCATGTAGTCAGCGCGGTAAGAGGGGGAGCTGGGGGGGGGGGGGGAGATGACTGCCCAGACTAAGCTTATTCTCATCACTTCATTGCTTGATTCATTTTAGCCCCCCTACGCCAAATTTAAGTATAGAAAATCAAAAAAGAGGACCGAATAAGGTAAATCGGTAACGCGTTGTGTAAAAGGAAAGGGAAGAGAGGAAAGCAGGGTACACAACTTGGCCCAGGTGCGAGAGGGAAACAATTTTGCAAGACGTTATAGGAATTTCGAATCGGAATCTCTACAAAAACTCATCATCCGACTCGTTTTGCTCGGCACCGATATTATTCCATGGCTCCACCGGGATAATTTGCGTATGCGCTGTATGGACTGTGTGAGGAGTGTACGTAGTCAGTATGGAGGACCAACAAAAAAAAAGCCGTTACATCTGTTCACTGAAAAAAGAAAAGAAAAAGAAGAGTCATACACACCTGTACGTCTCGTAAGTCACCTTAGCAGTGCCATGCTCGGTCGCTATGTCTCCTGTAGAAACAGCCACATCCTGCTTCTCCATCATATCCGCATCCATGGTCATGTCTTCTGGCACAGCCATGCCCATGTGGCGCTTGGTCATATTTGCACCTTCCATATTCGCAGCTTGCATCTTTGTGGCTTCAGCCTCGGCAGCTGCGCCGTAGATACAGTACGGCGCATATATACCGTATCCTCGTTTCTCTGCCATGCCAGATTCCGGAGCCTCGGCATCGAGGGCTTCGGGATAGGGCATGTATGAGGTGTAGCAAGAGTATCCGCGCTTGGAAAGAGCCATGGTGGCTGACTGGGCCTCGGCAACCGAAGGGTAGTCGCCGTATTTTGTGTAGTATTCGCCGTAGCTCGCATAGTCCTGCACTATGGGTTGTGTTGTCTCGCGCTTCATTGGGTTGGGCATGTTTTTTCCCAGTGGGACAGCAACGGCGAGGCCGGCTAAGCATGCAAGGAAGGCTGCAGGATGCATAGTGAGGAGTGCCTGGAAGACTAGAGTTGGAAAATATCAAGTAATGACTGTTTACTCGAAACTGCTGATGGTATGAGTTGATGATGCTGTGATTTCGTTACGGAAAGGCTCTTTTTGTATACAATCCTGTCTACTTTGTCATTGACAAGATTTCCAATATACACACTAGCGATCGAGATGCAGCATTAGGTTCCATCCGTTCAGCACTCTGCAGCACTGGCTCAATTCTACAGTTAGCTCCCATGCCGCATGCTGTGAGACGTGCAAACTTGCAGTAGAAATGTTACCTGGTGCTGCTCTGGGCCCGCGCTATCGTCAAGTTGACCCATTGTATTTAAAAAACGCATTTCAGGGCCTCAAAGCGGTGTGCCTGTGGTACATGTAAAACAGAAAGCTCCTGTTCTGACTCGTGAGACTTATTGTTTGTATGACGAGGGCTTAAGAATATGAATGGTGTTGTGTCCCGTTGTCACCTTTGTACTAAGGCTGAGATGGTGCACCAGGACTAGCCTAGACGGTGTTACTTGTTGCATTATCAGTCATAGAATAAACCGGGTAGTGTACTCAGACCAATATATCGCAAACAAAGCAGTATGAGTTTATGCAGGTGATGGGGTATATGCACGCAGGCTAGTCAACAGCGCCGTACGACAGTGACGATTTGGGCCCGAGATACTTGTTGAAAGTAGCCCTAGGACAATCAATGCAGAGCGATATCACCTCTAGAGCCAGATCAGGTGGTGTTGACAATGTGGTCACGTTGCCTCTTGTATCTGCGTACCAACGTGTTTGACGTTTTTGACATCTGTCGCTGTACTACCGCTTGTCATACACAACGGGTCCTGTGGTATCGGCTGGTTCGTACACTTGGTAGTGATCTGATGCAGATGGGGCACAATGGTATGGCGCTTGGCCGTGTATGCTCTTACTGGAGATAATCTGGGTCTTATGGGTGCCGCGCTGCTGTCAAGAGTACTCTGCTTCTTTTTGCTCTGGCTCATCTTCGAGGCCAATTTATGCCATATCCAACATGCTGAAAATATTCAACTATCAACCTAAACATGAATGCCTGCATCGGCGGGACTCTGAGAGCCAAGATAGCGACAGCTTGCTGCCAATCTCTTCCTCGGGCTCGCCACCCCTCAAAACCTCTGCTTTGTACCGTCCAAGTCGCGATACTAGGGTCGCTGTAAGGGTGCATGTGTTGTGCACTATCGTATACGTGGGCGCGACGTTATGGATGGCTTTCCATATGAACAGAACGACCTCGGTCGTCAATGCTGACGAGTTTTGTATTCACCACATCTCACAATACTGTAAGCCTTGATGAATGAAGATTGGTGGCTGTTGGTGACCTTGACAGCACCCGTCGTCAGAGACGTGAAGCCGAATTGGCATGTGAAGTTGTTCAACGGAAGCTTCTTGCATCAGAATGCTTATCGGCAGGCGGCAGGGCCAGAGGTCGACGCGGCATGGGATGCACTCGGCATCAACTGTAAGTGTCCTTAGTATACTGATGACTCGTGTTGACTGTTGTCCGAGACCGAAGTGTAGTGATTCCCGAGGCGGAGGCGGAGCAAACTGGACTGCGTCATGACCAAGTGAAGATTAGTCAGGAGTACGGTGGTGGCTTCCCAGCCAACGTCGAGGGCCTGCATCACCTGCACTGTCTTGTGAGTGCTAACTTTGTGTGCAAATGAATTGATTCTGACTGTCTGAAGGATCTCCTTCGCAAGACGTTGCATTGGAACTACGACTACTATCTGGCACAAAAGCAAGGGGCATTTGTGAACAGCGAGTACATTGTGCGGGTGCATGCCACTCACTGCCTGGACACTATCAGACAGGTTCTCATGTGAGTGTCGGGTGACTCATCAGCCATACAGCGACTAACGAACCGGGCAGGTGCAACCCGGACGTGGGCGTGTTGGGCCAGGTATGGTGGCAGCCCGACAGCGAGCCAGAGCCAATGCCATTTGTCGACTTCAACACGAAGCACCGGTGTCGCGACTATGAGGCTATACGGAAATGGGCAGAGGCGCACCAACTGCCGCCCGAAACAGAGGTGGATATGGAGAGGTTCTATCAGAGGCCAAAGGCAGGGGACACGGTCTTGGGCGAGATTCCATAAGGTCATGGCGGGTGCTGGGCAGGTCAGCCAGAGGGATGGATTGGGTAGCCGGGCAATGCAAGTTTCTTTTCTTTTCTACTGTGCTCAGTTTTGGCGAGGCTTGACTACGCCATCGTGCACTATGTAATAGACGACGGTGCTATCCGTGTCGACCGTGGCCAGCACCACACGCTTGGTTGTCCGCCATGGGTTGTCTGGGCTTGCCGTGTCTGTTGTATCCGTCTCGTGTGGCGGGATGATGGCAATGGCATCAAAGACGCCGGCCAGCCTGCGCAGAGTCCACTGCTCCTTGAGCCTGGTGGGCAGGATCCATTCACGCTCGGGGTCGGCCTTGACCTCGAGAGCAGCAGGCTCACCAGGCGCGCGGGCCTTTCTCTCGCGGTCGGCCTTCTTGAGCAGCTCGACCTGCTCGTCGGGGTGGACGTAGAGACGGCGGGGCGGGAGGCCAGAGACGAGGGGACGGGGCAGAGGGTCGTTTGTGATGGGCGAGTGCGTGTGAAGGCACAGGGCAGTCCAGTAGTGCTGGTGCTGGAGATTGTGCATGATCTGGCGGGCGAGCGAAATCTCATTGGGAAGGTGCGTCGTGGCAGCGTCTTGCGACGACGACGCTGATACGAACGATTGTAGCGGGGCCGGCGCAACGGCCAGTCTCATAGCGCACTGCACAGCAGACGTCGTCATGTCCGGGCCTGGGCGCCGCTGCGAGGTCGAGGATAATTGGCAGTCGACGGCGTCGCAGGGTGCGCAGCCTACGGGGGTGACGAGGAAGCTACGCGGTTGCGGAAGGAGCGAAGATCTCGACTGCCTCCCCCACCACTCACGAGAGCATCTCGCCGCCGTCCATGGCCGTGGCATTCACCTAGGCAGCGACAGACGCACCCTTCTTATACCGCCCGCTGCCGCTGCATCATGCGCATCACCCTCTTCTTGTAGACGCTGCCAGACAACCACCACTGCATCATCCTTCAAGATAGCCGTCGCCATGCTCGCATCTACCTCCATCTCCACCTCTACTGTCCTGCTGCTTCTGGCTAGCGTCGCCGTCGCACAAGACGCCCCTACGACACCGTCGCCCTCTGTTAGCCCTACATCCACCAGCGAGGGCGTCTTCACCATCCAGACATCGGTTCCGGCTGATGACCCATGGGCCTGCTTCGAGAACTGCTTCATGGAGCCGTGCCCGCCCTCGCCATGTAAGTATCTTGAATCTATCTGACTAAGTACTTAGTATGCATGCATGTCTACCAGCACCACGCACTGACTCGACTAGGCTCCAGTACACCTAATGCTAGCTTGGGCACCCCCATCCCCCTCCCCCGGCCCATTTCAGAATCCATCGCCTCCATCATCACAGACCCTTCTCTCTCGACTGTCACTGGCGTCATGACCATTCCTGCCGGCGAGACCCCCGAGACGCCCATTTCAACTGGCGCCTCTGAGACCTCTACGGGCGCCTCTTCGTCCCGGACAGGCAGCTCTTCATCTCCAACAGGCAGCACGAGAAGCCCAGCTAGCTCTGCACCACCCGCGGCAACGGGCAACGCCGTGGCACTCAATGCTAACGCCCATCTCGCTCCGCTCGCGGCAGCCGTTGCCGGTGCTTTCGCACTGATCTGAGCAAGCAGTATGGGAGCATAGTAGGGCCGAGTCACGTATTGCGCATTTTACCTTTACATTCGTATTAGCACCGGTTCAGTATGGCTTACTGAAAACCATTCTCAACTGCAGCCGTGTTCAACCTAACTTCCAACGGTTGCTGTGCTGCCTTTCAAGTTCTTGCTTCTGTGACTGTGGGCAGTGATGGGGTTAGACTAAAAAAACCTAGTACGTGCCAGCGTCGCACACGAGAAATGATTCACGGTATATATATAAAACGACATCAAATGAAGCTTCATGTTCACACAGGCTGTGTCTGTTCGCGTATAGTCGGTCATGTCTTGTAGCGATTTTTTTTTTTGCCTGATACCCTCACCGCCAAAATCATGCTTCACAATGATTGTCTTCATGCGATAAGTCGAGTCCAGGGGCTGCGCAACGCCGAGATGCTCACAACTGACGGTTGGGTATGGTGGACAGCAAACAAACACAACGACAACACAGAAGGGGTCACGATTGTGGCGGAGTGGCTGTACGCGTCCTTCCATTGCAGGATGCGTCTAGCGTGTGGCTCAAATGCTGCAGGGAGGTGGATCTGGGGTTCAAAAGCGCAGGAGCCGCCTCCGAAGCAGTCTAGCCCCTCCATCACCCCATCGTCTGCAATGTCCGCGCCAAAGTATAAGGGTGCCATGGCGCCCGATAACACAATGTCAGTTATCCCTCCCAACAGATTCGACACCACACGTCATACACCGCCGTAAGGGACAGCCCAGCAAAAGCAAGGATCCCGCCAAGCCAACACGGCATTGCACTATACATCATCAACCACCTTGGCTGGCACATTGAGCCGCAAGGGGACATTCACAAACTGTACATAACCGACGACGTGGACCAACCACCTTCTCTCTTGCACATGGCGTCCCCTAACAGTAACATCCCCACGCCGGTGCCGTTCCCACAGCCCCCAGGTATCGCCAACCAGGACACGTCCAACTCTGTCCCAGAGTCACCTACCACCAATGGCCGCGACCGATCCTCAACAAATGCCTCGACGGTATCGAGTAGACTGCGAAGCGCCACTGGCAAGCTAATGGAAGCAAACCCTCCACCAGGCATGTGGGCAGCAACTGGTACTACTGCAGCCAGGGCACCCTCTCTTTCAGACATTAGGACTGGCTCCTTTGGCTCTGACGGTTGGAATGAACACGCGCAACGCAGTAGAGCAGGGTCCCGAGCTAGTAAGCGTGCGTCAGGATCGCGAACATCTACGACTGTAACAGCACCATCGGAGCAGCCAGAGCCCTCGCACGCTGCGACACGCAGGACTTCATCGAACAATGTATTGGACACCCAGTCTTTCCCAGCTTTGGTCGAAGAAGATACACGTCAAGTAGCAGAACATGAGGCTCAGCGCAACACTGTACCCGGCGCGCCTTCAAAGCACAGTTCCGACACAGTAACCGGGTACGTTGATGGCGATAGGCCACAACAGCCCAAGAGAACGTCTTCAGGCCGGGTACATCAACTGTCTCACTTCCCGCTGCAATTGTACTAATAACAAACAGTACACAAATGGCTACATCCCGCCACCGAAACTCCCGTGGAAACAAACCTTTGCCATCAGTCTCAAGAGCTTCTGGACATGGTTCCTCACCCCTGCAGGCTTCCTCATCACACTGTACTGTCTCAACATTGTTGCATGGGGTGGCATGTTGTTCCTCCTTCTCTGCAACGCTGCGCCGGCCATGTGCAAGCCTACTTGTGACGATATCAATTCACCACGGCGCGTTTGGATTGAGATTGATTCGCAGATCCTCAATGCACTCTTCTGCGTTACTGGTTTTGGACTGGCTCCATGGCGTTTCCGTGACCTGTACTGGTGGGCTTGGTGGAGGATTGGTGGATCAAAGCGCACTGAGACGGGCATTCGACGACTAGCCGGCATACATCGAGGGTGGTTTAGACTTCCTGGCTCCGATCAGTTACCAGATGACGCCGATGCAACTTGCGTCGACCCTCTGAACCCTGCTGTACCCATCCCCCTCAAGGCGATCCCAGACCCACCCCCGACAGCGATGCGCGCCCCGCCGACCAAGAGCTGGACCATGGACGTTGTTGTGTGGTTCAATGTTTGGAACACATTATTTCAGATATGCCTGTGCTTCTACATGTGGCATTATGACCGTATACAGAGACCGTCATGGGCCACGGGACTGTTTGTCGCACTAGCCTGTGGCGTGTCTGGCGCTGCTGGCTACATCATGTGGCAGGAGGGCAACAAGGTTAAGAAAATCGAGGGTGTGCCCATGCGCAAGGACTATGGGCCCACAGATGCAGAAGCATCTTTAAGTGTACCATTGGTCAAAACAGGTGTGGCGACGAAATCCTGATATTAATGCCGAGCTTTCTGCGTGGCGCAAGCAGGGCTGATGAGGCTGCTCATTGGGAGCGGAAGTCTGCACTGTATTCTTGGCGTGCAGCACAGCCCGCAGCTCGCCTCGTCTGGTGTTATCAAGTCATCTTGAAAGGCATTCATAGTCTGCAGACAGTGTACTCATCAGCAACAATACATAGTCGCCCATCTACAAAAAAGCTTGGTGACTGAAAGCATGTTCATGGGAATCATTACGTCAGTCAAACGATTTGCATTTGCAGCAAAAGGAAGCTTCCGGACGGTTCTTCCGGGCCCGTCATTGTTCCACTGACGGGCTGGCCGAGCTCCCCGAAGATACCGATATGCGTACTAAACATATTTGAAACTAGACCTGTTGATCACAGTGACGTCCCTCTAGCGTACTAAGCAATGACTGGTGACAGATGCACGAGACCTTCAGGGTTTGCTCGGTATATATAACTTGGCCAAGGCCTTCCAAGCCGCAAGGCGCTTGTTGGATTTCCTACTGTTTTTTTTTTCAAATACGCTTTATAATTTCTTTTACACACTTCACGATAGGATTGAGCGTAATAATAAAATTCACGATTTACTGGGAGGAGACTACAAGAGATGGCAGCACAGGACTACTATATGGGCGCACAAGGTGTCCACGAACTTCTAGGAAGTCAACCACCAAATATGTACCAGTCGCATCCATCAAAACCACCGCTATACCAGCAACAACCAGCATCACCGTACATGAACACGCCGCCTCCATCATACACTGCGCATCCTCATATACCACCACCACCACCGAAACAACATAATGGCTACACACCCCACCAACCATATCCCGAAAAACCATCCCAACAACAAGCAATGATGGCACCCTACCCCCAAACACCACCACCAGGCGGCTACTTCGCCTCACCTCCACCACTCCAGCAACCGCAACCGCAACTCCAACGCCAACACAGCAGCTACCTCGGCGCGCCCCTTCAACCCTACAGAAGCCACTCTCAACCCGCCCGCGTCCGCTTCGCAGACCAAGACTCAGACCGCAGCACAAGCCTAGGCTCAATCTCCGACTCCGACTCTCCTCCACCACCCAGCCGCCATCACCACCACCACCATCACCACCACTACGCTCAACCTACCCAGCGCCACACCCCCCACCACCACCACCACCACCACTCACGCTCTCGCGACCGCACCTACGACTCCGACCACAGCGACCGCTCCCGCGACCGCTCCTCCTCGCGCCACCACCACCATTCCCATTCCCGGCGCCACAAACCGCACAAATCCCACTCTTACGACAAAGCCCACGAGGAATCGCATAAAACGCGCGACACGTTGCTCGGAGCGGGCGCAGGCACGATTATCGGGGACGTCATTTTTCCCGGTCTGGGTACGGCGGCGGGATTGGTGCTGGGCGGGTATGGGGGGCGCAAGTATGCGCTTGAGAAGCGGAGGGGGGAGGAGGGGAGTGATGGGGAAAGAGGGGGTGGTAGTAGTAGTGGGAGGAGGAGGAAGGGGTGGGATGAGAAGTGTAGGATGGGGAGGAAGGGGGCGGCTGTACGATAAGATTTCTCTTTTTTTTGAAGGTGGGAAGAAGGGGGGAGGATGAAAGGAGAGGGTGTGTTTTGAGGCTGCTGGTTCAGCCTTACGATTATGATTATGACTATGACATGTACGATATCTCACTGTGTTCGAAGTGTTCGATAAGACCAACAGCGCGTTTTTTTGTAGATTCGAAAATACATCTTGATTCAAATCTCTTCGAAAATCACATGAGATGTATGTCTTCAACCGAACTTGCGCGGTAGCATTCCATCATGCGTGTCTAAAACGTAAAAAGATTACAAGTAATAAGGTAAACAAAGCGTGAAAACAGTAAACTTTTCACGGATAGATGGATGCACGTCTTCAACTGCGAGCGAAGCAGTAGCGCTACATCCTGAGTGGACGCACGTCTTCGACCGTAGTAAAGCGGTAGCGCTACATCCAACATGTAATCATCCCAAATGGATGCACGTCTTCAACCGCAAGGAAAACGGTAGCGCTACATCCTGCATCTCATTATCCCGCCTAGTGGAATCAACATCGCTTAGTAGATGCCGGGGATGATCCTCCAGGGAACAAGCTCCACATAACGATCCCAATCCTTTCCGTACTTCTTCTTGCACTTCTCCTCATCACGGCGTTCGCGGTGGATGAGCAAGACAGCAAAGTAGACGATGAAAAAGTAGGTGAAGATCATACCCCATCCCTTGGCCTCACCAGGGACAACGTACTTTCCGTAGCTGTTCTTGAAGAAGTAGGCGTCGGTCTGGGCAGCGGTGACAGGGTCTTGAGCCGCGTTCTTGATGACGTATCCGGACACGGCAGTAGGCAGAACATAGGACCAGCTCATGAACCAGTCGCCGAGGTAGTTAATGTGGCGGGCCATACCCCACCAACCACTGACGAGGAGCTTGGAGCCGGCGGCGGTCTCGATGTACTTGAGGTGCTTGACGCGGGGATCTTCGGGGTTGGTCCTGAAGCGGTTCTTCTCGTTGTTGACGGCACGGAAAATGTAGTAGCCAATACCCTGTACGGCCAATACGCCGGCTACACCGGTCAGGCCGAGTTCGACGGGGTAGACGGAGAGATAGCGGGTCTGGAGAGAATAGGTAAAGGGGACCCAGACAAGGTCGCCAAATGAAAGCATCATGCCGAAACCATCTGCGATCAGGTCAATGGTGGTGAGAATGGCGGGCTCCATGTATAAGGCGTCAAAGGTGTAAACGGTTTGCGCAACGGTGACGAGAATTATGGAGTCGGTCAAGCGGCCAAAGTTGCGGTATTGTTGCACCATAAAGGCAAGGTCCATGATGACCCATCCCAACATTCCAGGGCGGAGTTCGCACCATGCCTTGATGTCAACTTCACCAAAGACGGGTAGGGTGATGCGTGGGTTCAGTTCACGTCCGATAAACCAGTCGTACAGCATATTGCCGGTGTGACCGCCAGCTGCAAGCTCCCGCATGGAGGGATCCTTAGGGTGCTTGACGCTGAAAGAAGCAACATAGACGTAGATGGCCAGGAAGTAGGAGATGAGGATGTTGCTGGTGACAATACCAATGTAGTTGTCGTGAATAAAAGTCCAGACAGGAAAGTCGACACCTTGGGCGATGGTTCCAGCGGCGAGAACCGACACGATGAAGAGAGCAGAGTAGAAGGCTGATGCATATTAGCATAATAAACTCTTGTCACGTGAACACGGCTTACCATTGAACCTGTACTTGAGCCTACCACCGGACCTGAGCTCTGTGCCCTCACACTCTTCACCTGGGAGGAAACGATACAGGACCAAGCTCAGGAAGTAGTATCCAAGGGTACCAAGAAGAGCCTGTGTGTTGAGCAGACCAGAGAAACCGGTCCATCCGACCTCCTTCTTCAGCTGTTCAAGGCTGAAGCTCTCGGGGTGGAGGAGCACGGGTGCCGGGCATCCAGAGATGTCATTGCACACAAACGTGAAGACATAGACTAGAAGGGGAAGACCAAAGGAGATGAGGAAGGCTCCAGGACTGCCAATGCGGTTAGCGTCATGATAGTCAGGGTCCTCGAGCAAGATGGAACGTACGGTCCGAGAAATTCATAGCCATGAGGCTCCTCAGCGAGCTTCTTGATGCCCTTGTCGGCGGTTGCTTTTGCCATTGTCCCAGCTGTCGAATTGTATCTTCTGGCTCTTTCAATGGCTGTGGATGGCGCAAACAAACAAACAAACGTAAGCAGAGGAAAAGGGGTCCGTCGCGTTCCGTCCCACAACAACAACAAAAAATCCCAGGCTCTTTTCTAGTGAATGATTGACGCGCCGCCTGGTGAATAGACGATTGGGGACACAGGGTCTCCTTATGTAGTTGAGTGCAGGACCACACAAATCAGTCGATGGGAGAGGAGGTCGGAAGCTTCGCAGCCGTAATGACGCGCACAGGCTGGTCTTGGCGGCACTAACCGCACCCAGCCCCAGCCGGAGTGCCAGGGATGCTGCGGGTGCAAGCCACTACGACATGGGGTGGCAGCTCCGAAAGCCAACGTGTTGTAAAGGACAAGACGTGTGGGCGATCAGTCCATCGCAGTCTTCACCGTCACCATCGAGTATCGCCGGACTGCGCTGTGCGCCGACCAACGCCGTCATGATAAACCTACTTCACGTCCTGGTGCTCATAGCAGCATCGGCGCTACCCTTTGCAGCCGCCGCCTCGGACAAGCCGCTCAAGCCATGTACTGTCATCTCGCCCACCACCGAGCGCTTCTTCGACCTGAACCCTATGCGCCGTCTGGCGCCCTCGGAGTCTGACGGCAAGAAGAGCAACAAGAAGGAGGCTGAAGAGGGCAGCTGGCATGCCAGAGGCTACGACTATGGCGCAAACTTCACCATCAACTTCTGCGGGCCTGTTGTAGAGGAGCTCGACGAGGTCCAAGACCTTGACAAGGCCCTCTGGCGCAACGTCAGCGCGTTCTACGAAAAGGGCAGCAAGCAATGGGCCATCGGGTGAGTTCTACTGCCTGCCAACATTGATACTATCAAACAAAGACGATGAGGACAATCGTTATATGCGCACCCTTCCCCAAGGCTGAAACATGACAAATTTGGAGTCGCAATGCTGACAGAACACCTCCTCCACAGCCTCGAGAGTTCAGAACCCATATTCCGCGGTCGCAAACTCATCCTCAACTACACGGGCGGCTCGCTGTGCCCCTCCTCCTCGTCAAAGTCCAAGCGCGCGCTCGAGCCAGTCGCGCTCGACTCGCGTGAAATCATTGACGGTGACGACGACGATGACAAGGGCAAGGACAAGGACAAGGACAAAGGCAAAGGCAAAGATGGAAAGAAAAAGACGGAAGAGCGCCGCAAGACGACTGTCATTTCGCTCCTCTGCGACTCGGATCCCCTAGCCAAAACCTCCGTGTCCTTTGTCGCCGCAGTAGATGACTGCGCATACTTCTTCGAAGGCCGCTCGCCCTTTGCCTGCGGCGGCGTACACCAGGAAGCGCAGGCGCTGAGTCCCGGCGGTGTCTTTGGCGTCATGGTCATGATTGCCGTGCTCGTCTATCTTGCCGGTGGTTGCGTCTACCAGCGCACCGTTATGCACCAGCGCGGATGGCGCCAGCTGCCCAATTATGCCATGTGGGCTGGTATCTGGCGCTTTTTCACGGTGAGTTTATTCCGGTGCTTTCGGAAAGGCGGTCGTATCGCTGTTTGATCTAGTTTAATGTCCCCCTGGCCTCTTGGAGTGCTGACGTTAAAAAGGACATGTTTGTCATTTTGACTTCTTCCTGCGCTCGCTTTATGCCTGCTCGTCGCGGATACAGTCGTGTTTCCCTGGGCCAGGACAATGCGCGTAGAGGCCGTCGCAATGAGGACGAGGATAGACTCATAGATAACTTGGATGAGGAGTGGGATGATTAGACGGTCCCTGTGTACAGATATTGAGCATGGCATCATGATACGGCGTTTATGGGTTTGGTTTACAAAGTAGCACTTCGCCTTGGAGCGTATTAGTCTCGGCGTAGAGTGGGTTGTCTGGATATGTAGTATGCGCTAGCAATTCATCGCATCACGTCACTCAACACACGCCATTCTCCCAAAAAAACACATTCTTGTATGTTTGTATTGAGCAGGTAGCTGGTCTTGCTATCTTGACATGCTAAGTACATACAGCGGGCGAAGCGTACCTAGCGCCCGGGAAACATCAGTGCAACCTGCTGATAAACTCGTCCGTGTTCTCCATCAAGGTCAGGGGCCGAAAGGTTTGCATCTCCATCATCTGCCGAAACAGTACCTCGCCAGACTGGCTGATCTTACCGACTACATGGCATTGATGCTCCAACCTGCAAACGCCGTAAGAAAACACCAGGAGCAAAGGTCGGATAGCCGATCAAGAAAACCAAGAAAGATCATCGCAAAGTATCATGGCCTGTTGTGGTTGTGAAGAAAAGGAAAATGAAGAGAAAGAAGTCCTCCTGTTCAGCTGAATAATGCCAGTAGGTATAAGTATACCAACCTACTCGTCATCATCCATGCCACTCTCAACGTATGCTTGGTTGTGTGACCTCGACTTCTTCCACAAGGGCCTGCGTGCGTTGTTGGTCTCTTAACCCGCCTCTTCAGAATACTCTTGTTCCGAATCGTCGGAAAACTCTTGCTCCGAATCACCAGAAGACTCTTGTTCCGAATCTTCCATGCTATCATGAACCGACTCTTTGTCCCCGGCATTCGTAGGGGCGGCTGCATTCACCGAACTGAGATCTCCATTGGCGATGCGCTCAAACTGCGCATCGATCTCTTCCAAAATCTGACGAGTCTCTGACCTCACTTCGCGCTCTTCCTTGATTAGTACTCGCATAGGTTGGTCACCAAGCGCACGTGTGTAGTCCTTGTTCAAATCGTCAAAGATTTTGCTGACTTTGTCTTCCATCAACTTCTGCAGGGTTTTGCACATGGCTTTGAGATCCTTGTCGACTTTCTTAATCGCTTTGCGGAACATAGTGTGTCGAGTAAGCTCAACATGACCTGCCATATGTTCTTTCATTCGCTTGAACGACCCTGGACCACTCTCTGCGGCACATGTATTATATGCAGGACGCATCATGTCCATGATACAAGGTGCGAAATCGCGGTTGGCTTCGCGTTGAAGCTCACCCATCTTTTCAATAAGGCTATTGCTATGCGCTTTGAAGATCTCTTCGTAAATCGGCATCCGTGTCTTCAAGATAGGAAGGTTGGCAAACCCAATGCCGGTCTTGTGAGCGCGTGCCTCGATGGCATCGTGGAACTTGCCAAGGTATTTACTGAGCTCATTAACGTGGCTAGTAAATACTTCCGGAAGGCGTGTAAGAAAAGTACGCTCCCAACCTGTAGCGAGTCGCTTTAAGATGGGTTCCACAAGATCTGAGTTGAAGTCCTTGAGCCCCGCTGTTGAAGAATAGAAGACACCATCACGACGAACCACGGCTTTGTATGAGGACCACACCAGACCTTTTTGACCCTTATCGCCCCAGGCGTAAGCTGTAGCAGGTGCAGCCTCGATGGCATCGTTGATGAATTCTGGGAACCTGTCGGAGATTTGGTGTCTCATCTCAGACTGCACATGGTTAATGCAGGCACGCACAATGTGATCGAAACCCGTTGTCAATTCTTCCATCTTTTGTTCCAGAAACTTGAGATGCTGCTGTTTTTCGTTCTCATTTAGCTGCAAGTTAAGGGCGTCGTCGGATGTCCATAACCTGAAGCTGATTAACAGTTGACAGAAGCCAGTCAGGAAGGTCCGGCTCGTCTGAATTCGGCCAGCCTCCGTGAGTTTCTGGCAATGAGTCTGGAGCTGGGGGATTTCAGTATCTTTTCTACTTGTGAAACCGTGCACATTTTCGTCCTTCTGCATACGTCCACACATCTTCTGATATGCTCTGCTGCTGACGCAGAAGACGGGTAAGGACTTCGCGACTTGATCGTAATCGCGTATCTCTTCATCTGGGTCAAAGCTGTCCTCATCTGCTTCAGCAGCGTTCTCCTGATCAATCTCTTTGATTCCTGCAGCGAAATCTTGCTGAATGGCAGACTTGGAATAGAGATTACGTTCGGCAATGCAGACCCGGCTCACTTCCGCTCGAATTCTGCTCTGTTCCTCCTGCAATGTTCGGACTTGAAATCTTAAGTCATCAATCGCACGTTGCATCTCTGTGCATTCATGTCGAGCATTCTTCTTGGTATCCTTCAGTTCCTTGAGCTTATTCTTGATGTCCAACTCAGACAGTACGACTCGCTGAGCCTGGATCTGAACTTCATCGTCGGAGCCGGCAAATGCATCACCAGAACTGGGAATTCCATCGTTGGGTTTCTGAAAAAACGCTGATTTTTTCAACTGTTGTTTGTTTGAACTAGCCTTTTTGCGTTTTTTCGGCTCAGTGACAGGTGCGTACACCAGCTCTCCGCCTTCCAGCCGGTCTTGAAGTATCTCCCAATTTTCAATATCCTTGGTTGCATCTTTCATGACAAGTCTGTAGACCTTTTGCGACTCTCTAAGCTCTTCGATCCTGTCTTCGGCTTGCTCAATCTGTTTGTCGCAACTCCTGCTTTGCTGTTCGAACTCTGCGACTTCTCCATCCAAACGAAGACTTTCAATCACCTCAGTGATGGAAATATCGTCTGTTTTTGAGCAAATGAACGTTACGCTCGAGAAGCCACCATCGTACTTTAACTGGCGCTTGAAGGAGTCTCCAAGAAGAGTCTTGGCAGCTTTGTCGTCTACAGCACGATTGATCGGAGCAACAATCCACAGGCCCGTGCATTGCTTCATGTAATTCTGAGCTACAGCAGCTCTAGCAGCATTACTGTCTTGAACACCTGGCAGATCCACAATGACGGCGCCCGTTGATAGCGCTGAGCTCTTGGTGTATATCTTGACGACTTTGATCAACGGCCAATACTCCATCCCAGGTGGCGAGTTTCGCGGCTGACTTTTGCTTTTATCCTTCGGAGACACTTTCTCTTTACTGTCAACATACTTTTGGAGCTCGACATAGAACCTGCCTGGATGGCTCATGCATATCTGTTTAGTGGTTCCGAGAACGCTCTTAACAGAGTTGTTCGACATGAGAGTAGGTATAGTGCTCTCGTGCAATGCATCCTTTGGTACAGATGGATACACAGCGTGAAACTTTGCCCATGCAACACCAGCATCAGAATTTTGATCCTGGGCTTCGCGAGATAGTTTGCCATTCTCAGACGAAAATTCTTGCATCAGTACTGAGAGCTCCTTTTCCCAATCCTCGGGACTGATAAACTCAATCTCTGCACGATACTTGGAAGAAGCTTCGTCACTGTTATTCCAAGAAATCTCAGTAACAACAGCGGTGCAAGCCCGCATGCAGTTAGTGGGGACGAGGCGCTCTTCATCGAGTATGGCGTTGATTACACTACTCTTTCCAGCTCCTGTGTTGCCTACCACGCCGACAACAGTGCGCTTTCGCTGGGCTTGCGGAATTAATGCTGCTATAGCCGCTATCCAGGAAGCTACCTCCCTGTCAAGCCCAGATGCATCGTGATGGACAAAGCGTCGCTTAAATCTTTTCAGTATCTGCATCGCTCGAGCCACACCAGCTTCAAGGATAGCAGGATCTTTCAGCTCGATGATGCGTCGAACATGTCGGTCGAGATCGGTAAGGTCTTGCTCATCACCCTCGCCTGGAGATGACTGGAAAAAGTCCTTGGATTCGGAGCTCGTATTCTCGTCCATGAGTGTGTCATCCAACGAACCTGAACTGAGCAAGGGCGAAGGCGTCCTTTCGTGCTTGACACTGACTCGTTCCATATCTGGTAAAGAGCTATCAGTAAAAGCACTGAGTGATATGAGAGAGCAAGCGTACCATGATGAACCTCGGTAGGTAGAGTCGCACCTGGCTCTTGTTCTTTTTCATCTCCCGCGTTGGTGTTTGACTCGATCAATTCGGTAATCATGGAGGCGGCTATTGAGTGGTGATGTACTTGATGTTGGCGAGTTTGGAAGAGTAATGGTCGTTAGAGGGCAAGAAAAAGAGGTCTCCGAAAGGTAACCTTTCGTCTAGGTACTTCCATGAAAGTGAGCGTGAGTTTATCCGCTAGTGGCTGAGGCAAACGCTCAGCAAACACAACTGTGGGGCTTTAGAGACGCACTAGTTGCGCGCTGTCGCGTGACGGCATTTGGCTAGGGTTCTGGTGGTAGCTTTGGGAACACCGGCATACTTCGCCAAAGCTGTGTTCAGTCATGTCGCAGTACAGACACGTTTTCATGTTAATTTGATCCAGATAGTATCATGGAGATGAACTGAGGCAAATACACGCATTGTATGGCATTCACTTTGTTGCATTCTCAACACTGTCTTTCACTACCAACGTCTTCTTTCCCATCTTCGAGCTTTGTCTCGCTATGCTACTGTTAAAAGTTAACAATGGCCTTGTTTCTATTATGTATACCAGCTGAAAACCTCGAAGTGCAGATGCCCAAATCTCAATTCCATATCCTAAAGTAACGATGAGTGCGACACCACGACCGAAGCGTAAGGCCCCCAAAGCTGGTTCAGGAATAAATGGACTCATTACAGCATGTAACATGCATGATCGCTTCAAACTCTTAGAGGATGCTACCGTTTCCCCGGGAGACTTGGACAACCCTATCCATACTGTGTTTTCCAAGTTGGATAGTACAGAACCGATGAAGCAGATGCTGCAGCTGGCGTCGCATTTTCTTAGTCACGATACACTTTTATCGTTCTTCATACCCTTATTATACGGCCGCGAACTCAAGGGCGTCATCAATGGCACATATAAATCTTATCTTTCCAATCCTCTAGTCAGTGCGTCCAGAGAAAAGTATCGACTATATCTAGCCGGTGTGCGCGATGCGTTGGAATGTCTCAGTCACAGTGTTTCATTTCATTTTGTGTCACCTGTAAAGCGGGTGTATGCACGCACTCTGAGAGAAGATGAACCATCAACTCACAGCGCAAAATGTTATTCCCTATTCCAGCGAAAGTATTGTTGCAAGATTGAGTTAGGGGACTATTTCAAAATCTATTATACCAGCGGTGAGTACGCCGCAGCGTCTCCATGTGCGCAATTTCGCCACGATTTCCTCTTTGCCACTACGCTCGTGCATGAGGTAGTTCATGCCATAGGCGTGCTGCGGCGAGGCAACCTCGACGAACCATATATTCGAGCTGATTGCCCAGATACCGAGTGGGGGTATGGCTGGGAGCATTTCATGTTTGGCTGCGTAATTAATCCGCAAGATAGATCTAAACCTGGGACACATCTACTGATGCGCAAAATATGGGCAGATCAGAAAACAGCGGAAGAGGCTGGAGGTAAAGAGTACTCAGATGTTTCTATGTCTTACATTGCGCAGTGGTTTCGTAAAGACACATGGGACATAGTTCGCAAGCAAGGGCCAGCTGCAATTGCTGCCCCTATTACCCATTTTAAGATTCAGTCTTCGAACAAGCTCAGTGCTTGGGTGGTTAAAAGTGATTGCCCAGAAATCATAGATGATTTGATTGAACTACATGAACAATGGGGAAGATGTGCCATAAAGACCAGCCCTGTATCAGGTTCTCCAAAAACAAACAATGGTCGTGTGCGATGTACGAAGATTCTATGGCAGTCCATGACTCCTGAGCAGCTCCAGGAACACAATGTACCTGTACCTGTTCGTGCACCGCAAAGCATAAAAAGTCCTCTGCTGTCGTTCCAAAATCACCCGAAGAGCCAGCTGACAAAGTGTGAAAATATGCACACGGCGCTTGCATCCGATAAAGAAGATACTACACTCTACAACACCCTCGATTCCGATTGTCGTCCTACTCGGAAGCGGCGCGCAGATCCAGCGGAAGAATGCAGCCAAGCTAAAAAGGTTAGAAAGCTAGAAACAGGAGTTAGTCTAAATTCGCATCGCCCAATCTCTTAGATGGCGGAAGAATAATCGCATATTATGGAAACAAAATACAGTTATGTGTAACTTTCGGCACTTCCCAAATTTCTTGATTGTATGGGATTACTTGCGACCAATGATCCAGCTTCACACGTCACATATGCCGACTGTTTGACAACCGTGTATAACACCATCAAACCGGCTTGAAGATCACTGTCTCACAGACGAATATTTTCGAACTCAAATTTGTCTCATGTCGTGCATAGCCATTACTATAACATGTGCTAACAACCTCATGTCAGTCCTACATTCAGCTGCTCAGGATCTTCACTTTCATACCAATAAATTTCGCCATCATGCCTTCTCGGCCTAGCTTACCATCCCACAATGTTTTTGTCAAAGATCTCATGATATCTGTCTCTCCATGCTCAGCAGACAACCACTGCCCGATATGCAAAGAAGAATATGACGAAAAGCACCTCCCCACCCTTCTCAGACCCTGCGGCCACATTTTCGGAAAACAATGTATACATTCGTGGTTTGCGGAGGGCATCAAAACATGTCCATTGGATAGAAACCAGCTCTTTGACTCCTCTACATATGTTGAGAAAGACGAAACTCGGCCGTCACCTCCTGTCAGTGAGGCTTCAACCCAACGAAACAACACCAGGTCTAGCAACGCGAGAAGAAGCGAAGGCTTCCGTGGAAGGAGTCGGAGTATGGGCTATTTACTGTGTCTCAGCGGTGAAATCATTGCAGTAGATGGTTACGTAACATCCAACGGCTGTCGTCGCCTGGTGCGCGATCTCTGGTATCAAATTGGAGTTTTGTTTCAACGCTTGCTGATTCACCCTGACGAGCTTGATCCTCACTCTGTGAGCGGTGACGAGATCCGTAGCTCTATCCTCGACGCGCTACCACGAGGCATTCATGTTGATGAAACAGCATGGCCGGCAATGGGACATGTAGCAAGGAGCATGTTGAATCGCTATAGCGTGGCATATGCGGAGGGATTTCAGGCGAGGATGACGGTTGAGGACGCAATATGCTGGGGGCAAGATATCTGGGGTATCTGTGGTCTAGATAGTACTGATTATTGATGATTGTACAATTGCTATCATCTCTGCTGTCTGTTCTCTTTTGGGCTATGATAGGAGAAGAATTTTCATGTTGCCCCTTACTCAACGCATATAGCTGCTGTAGTCTTCATACCCCTTTTATGTGTCAACAACATGACTTGGTGTTGTCTCCTTAAGAGACTTGTGTAATTAGAAAAGAATCTGATATGGGTTGTGCAATAGCTTTATCGAGCTGGGATGATGGCAAGGCCCAACCCAAACTCATTTGCAGAAGACCAATTGAGAAGTCACTGTTACAGCACTGATCACACATTTGATAATTTGACGTTCTCACATAAGCCCTTGGTAATTATGGAAGATAGAGAAGAGCTGGTGATGAAGTTCGTCGACTGGGTCTTCAATTTCATGCGAGCTATTACTGGCAAAATGTCCAGAGCTGGCTACAGCATCTGCCAAGAAATGACGACTCCCCACCCTTGTCAAAAGCCTCTATGAATACGTAGAAACCCATTGTTTATCTCACTGCTTACCCGGCAGTCTGTATGCAAGTGGTAGTCGCGGAATACGACCGGGTCTCCAACCGCCCCACAGCTCAATTGGAACGCTCGGACTCCGCGTGAGTTACAACTCTGACTCCCGGTAGATTTTCGAAACATCTTCAAAGCCTATTATCCATAAACCTCCTCTAAAATCACTGGATTGCTGGTGGCAAGCGTGTTGTCACATGATGACGTTATAGCCGTTCTGAAGTGTCCTCGAAGGCTACGCAATTTCTGGAACGAGCACGGGCTAACCCTAACCGGCCCTCTCACCCCCCACATTTCGATCAATACCCTCAGTCGACCAAAAACTTCAACATATCACAAAGGGGTATACCATTTATCCTCTTGTTCGGCGGCTTCGACTGCAAGATTGTCCAACAGTCGGTGCTGTACAGTTATTTTGATTGCCGTTCCACTCCGGCCACAGCCCGGTCAAAAATCCTCACCGCCCACACTTCTTGGTTGCGCAACAGTAGCAGAACCCGAATACATACGCCAATTCTCCTACTGAGATCTATATGCTGGCATCTTATTTATATAGGTACAAAGTAGACTGCGGCACGATCTCTACCAGTACAACTGCCTCGTGGTACCAATTCAAGTAATCCACTTGGACTGGCGTCTGCGACTATGATGCCCAACACAAACACCCCCTACAATCCTGCAGCTCACAACACGCCTACCACACTACTCCCAGAAGAGGTTTTCGGCTACATTGATGTTGTAACATTGGCAGATATCCACCGGTACCTCCGGGAGAGTGAGGCACAGGACGACATCGACCTTGCAGCATGGATCCAGGAGAACTATCTTTACGGTGTTGAAAAAGACCAACCTACAGCAACAATTCGTACAGCCCAAGGCTTTGCTCAGTTGGATCGAGCATACCGCAGAGTGCGATCACTTACTAACAAAGCTCAAGACAAGTGGCCGTTCTTTGACAGAAATTTCAAGGAGATGTCCTCAGCCACAGTTCGGAACAACGCACGCGGTGAAGCAGCCCCGGGGGTATTATATCCTATTGAAAAAGCGCAGAAGTCCTCGACTGCAGTTGAGCAGCTGGGCGCTTCATCCATATTCAATAGTAAGTGGAGTGAATTTGAAACTATTTTGGATAGCTCAAAGTAACTTTAGCTTCTTCAGCCCCGGGACTCCAGGTCCCGTTTGCTTCGGTAAAGCCAAGCCGCCACCAGCTTTGTAAAGAGGAGGAAACTCGTCCAGCGCAACAGAACCCAACTCTTCTCCCGTCCAATCTACCAGCAACTCCTGCTCAGCAGCAGGCACGTGAGAAGGTCTCAATTCATTCCAAGAATTTGGCAAAAGAAATTTCCATGTGTACGGGTATGTTTATTTTCATAATAGAGTCATGTTCACTTCACTGCACCCCACTCCTAACTTCTCACGGTCATCGCCGACAATGCGTGATTACACCAATACCCTTGTAATTGGCTCTTCGACTAACATTACATTGGCAGACACTACTACAGACGCCAACAGCCGAGAAATGATTGAGGCTGAACTGCCGCAGCCGGCGCCAACTTCCATCGGACGGACGCGCGACGCAGCTGAAGATGTCAAGATAGAGACCCCGTCTACCAGTCCATCAAGTGGTTCCAAACTTAACGATGATGACTCCAAAGCGGACCCCGTTAGAGATGCTGGAGGTGGCAAGGTCCGCGGACCGAATGGCCGATATCTATCCAAGGACGACGATTTGTCCAGCCTGAAGAAGATTAAGAAGCCTAAAGGAAAGAGCGGTAGACCAAGCTTGAAGTCATCTGACCAAAGTAAGTTCATGTCGTTGCTTCTGTCACCCATGCGCAGCCACCGTTGCGCTCTGCACATTTCGGTTGACCAGGCGCAAGAGATACACTTGATTATGAAATGCACATACTTACAAAACCTAGGTAATTTGATGACGATGGATAGATTTTCAGATAAGCCCGAGGAGCTATCAACTGGAGACGAGGATATCTCCGTTGAAGTGGAGACACCTTCGACACCACCTCCGGACCAAAAGATAGAGGAACAGAGCAGTAGGTAAAGGAAGAACTCGTACATCTGTTTTTGCTAACATTTGTTTTAGAGAGTAATGCGGTTGCTACACTCGCAGTCCCTGATACTACATCGCCCCTTACTACCAAAGATGAGACTGAGAACCAAGCGACTTCCTTGACAGAGTCTACTCCTGCATACCTTCTTGCAGCTGAAGCTGATCCAGTGCTTTCAAACTTGGATCGTCTACCGCCTAATTCCCGTAGAGCCATTAAGAGGAAGAGCGAGCTGGTTGTTCAGGAAGGGGAGCGCAAACGAGGTAGATATGGCGGCATAGTGGGTCGCCCACGGAAGTCGGAACAACGTGAAAACCGCCAAAGTGCTCAAGTAAACGATTTGCTACAAGGTCATGGAGAAAATGGGCCAGATTCATTACCCCAGATGACGACACGCCGAAGTGCCCGGCAGTCTGCTGCAGCGAACTTGGATACTTCGAAGGCCGACGAGCCAGCGTCCGAGCATGAACAAAAAGACTCGAAGCTTTTGGAGAAAGAAGCAACAGCAGAAACTTCCCCAAGCAACGAAAGTATGGCCACAGCGGAAGACAAGACTATGGGAGGCATGGAGGAGAAAGACATGACTACCACTCACAAGAGCACCTCTGCACCTGCTCGCAAATCAAAGAAGAAAGGCGCACGCTCGTCAGCTGAGCCTAGTACTCGCAAGCGTTCGGCCAAAACCCCAAAAGCAGATCTATCGAAGATGAGTTTGGAGAAAACCGCTCCCGTCCCCGCAACGGCATCGTCTACAGATATGGAGAAAGACGGAACCACGCCAACTTCGTCTGATTCAGCCGGTCTTACTACGGTCAGCGGAACGAAGAAAACTCATACTGGTCACGTGGAATTGTTTGCACGTCTGAATACCGGTCACGGCGTCATTGAGTTTCCCATTCCCACCGATCAGCTCAACAGCGACGAGGCGAAGATGGTTGAAAAGTACGCCGAGTGGAACGCGCAACCAGACGCAGTCCCAGTCCCGTATGATCAGTTCCGCCAGATCTTCTCCTTTGCTAAAAAGGATTGATGGGCTAGGTGTACGTGGCATTCGAGGTCATAGTGAGAGTTCGGGGTAAAGAAATATGTACGTGTAGATTGATTGATCAATTGATTCATTTAACTCCTATATATTCGACTTCTATAGATCCTGTAGTCGGGCCAAGCCCAGGACTTCCTTGGTACCATCTTTCGCACTGACTTTAAACATCTCCGCGTATGTTTGATACGAGAAAGTGACATCTTCTTTGTTCTCCCTGTCATCACCTGAGGACGTCTCTTAGTTCTCTACGTTGATAGATTTTTCACTATGGTATCTTATAATACCCCGAGACAAAAACATCTCCGTCTAGACACTGAAATGGCAGTGGCTGTATTCAAGTATATTTACAACCGATCTACTCTTGAAAATGGTAGTGACACCCCTGATCGCATGGTAAGCCCGCAACTTGGCCTCCTTGATCCTTTCACTTCCCCTTGTTCTTCCAAAACACGTAAATTAGTAATAGCACCGAAAAAAAGCGTTTACCTTAGCATTTCAGAGCGTGTGTTTTTTAAGTGAGTTCTTGGTTTTTCTGCAGTCACCTTATAGGCATAATTGAGAGTGGGAATACGGAAAGGTGGGGTATGGTGCAGTCTGGGGTTTTCATTTGCGCTAGAAAGGGGCGGGGGTGATATGTGCTATGTATATTAGAAGGCTGGGGTTGAGCATGAGTGGGACAGAGAGGAAGGGGTGATGCAAATAATGTAGCAACTAAGAAGCTATTTAATGCGAGTTTCTATTTGTTTGTTTTTAGTGCAAAAAGAGAGAGAGAAGACTAGAAGGGGAAAAGTGGTGTCAAGCACAAGAGACCTAACTGTAATACAGGAGTAATTGAATATACAATAGAGAGTAACACATCGTGCTGTAGCTGGCACCAAGGTAGATATATATTGCTCGGGCCGTTTAACATCAAGAAGAAATTACTGAGGTGGAGGGAACAGGACAAGTAGAGATGACTACTAACCGAAATTGGGAACCGTCGTGCCTGGCACTTCCCTATGCGTTCAGAACATCTCAGCGCAGGCACGACACGGGCCTACGAATAGTACCTAGCTGGTACGTATGTAGTATGCCCAGTAGGGCGTACTGCGTACACAGTATTCTACGCTGTTACCTCGGCGGCTCGGCAGAGTAGCTCGTCGGGTCTTTAATGATGATAGACAACAACTCACTCACTATATAAGAAATAGAGGATCCCTTTCAAGAATGTACTCTCTACTTCGACATTAAGAACGACTAGATAAAAGCAAATCTCGAACCGACACAAATCCTCAACATGCACGCCAGCTCCTTCATCGCTCTCGCCCTCGGCGCCACCGCCGTCTCTGCGGCCGCTTTCCCCAACGTCGAAGCCAGACAGAAGTCGTGCGAACCGTACTGCAACTTCCCCAACCTCCCCAATATCCTCGACTGCCCGAGAAATGGCCAACGCCTCACCAAAGACATCGTTGCCAAAGCGCTTCTTGCCGCCGACAGGAGTGGACCACCGCGTGAGACCAGTGCCAACAACCTTGCTACGTCGCACTGCAACGGAGTGCAATTCAGAGGCATTCCTCTCTGGACTGTAAGTTTCTCTTTTATAGCGCAATAGCTAGTATCTTATCTAAAATCGCAATACTAACGTGGAGATATATAGACTGACTTGCCTAACGGAGCTGGCAGCGCTTACTATGCTATGGCACGTAACGGCACCTTCTGGCTTTGCAGCACGGCTTCGACAGCAGTCGGGTCGCCTGTGCGCACTAGCTGCACTTTCAAGAACTAAGTTTGGGGTTAGAGATATCTGTAAATACTTGAAGTTGTCTCAGGTTTATTGTAAATAGAAAGCAAGGTGTTAATGTAATGCTTCCCTTCCAGATCTAGCAAATAAGCGTGTGATTGTGATCAAGTACACAAAATTGCTTTGGCTTTAAGTGTCGAATTAAATTAAGTAGCAGAGTTGACCAAATTGATGTGAGAAAGAAATTGAGCTTCTTGATATCATCTCGAATGGGTAAGTGTGGCTGAGGTTGTGCTTGGTAGTGATAGACTACCTGACGTTTTACTTGATGGAGCTAAAAAGGCTCGTATACATCACGTGTAGAACTAGCTGTTCACGTGTTCATTTAGACCATTATACGCTGACAAAGACCTTAGACGAGGAGTGCTTTGGATGATGTCACGTGGGTGGTCTTGGCATAGGGGGCCTGGTTTGGGGTTGTTATTTTGGGGTGAGCAACGGACGAAATTTGTTTGTTTCCTTGATCCACTTGTTACAGATTGTCAAGATAATGTGACGTATGGTATGACTCGGTTCTCGGCGTGTCCGATCAAACTTCACTCTGTGAGTGAAGTTTTTTCTGAATACTATTACTGGAGGGGATACACAGTTCCGACGGCCATATTGACGGATGATGTGGAAGTGTTCCTATTTCGACTCTCAGATATAGCACTCCGTATTCGGAACGTGAAGTAGATGACATTAGCCAAACCCGCGTTTTTCGCCCTCATGTCCACTGTACAAGCTTGCATAGCGTGACGAACAAAACAAGAACCCAGTCGCCCACGAACTGCAAAAGGAGGCTCGCAAATCCGATGCTACCAACTAAAGCGTACCTGAAAAGGCATGTAGCATGTCAAATTCCCCCCCAACGATAATCAGGGCAACCACTGCCCAGGCACTCCACTCCCGGGCTCGCCGCCACCTATCACACCCCCATACCCTATCACTTAGTACCAACCGCGTCCTCATCCAACAAAAACGCACCCAAGAAACGATCACCAGCCACTCAAGTCCTCCTCTCACCCCCTTATCTTCACCACTACCTCAATCTCCGCCATGCACCCTTTTCTATTTTCAACCCAGCGCTGTTCACGTGTCCCCCGGGCCGCATATGCATGAGGCGTGCAGCTTGCATAGCCTCGCCCATCCACCTCCCCCCAATCTCCGCACATCTCATCCATCCATCCATCCGTCTATCCATCTAGCTCACACTTTAGTACGCATACGCAAATCCCCCCATCTGCAAATCCCGTGCCACGGCCAAACCCCACAACCCGTTTTTTTTCTTGACACGCAGCACGCAACACACACCGTTACCCGGTGCCGTGTAACGTTACCTCCCCTAGCCCACGCCGCTCCCACTTTTTTTTTTCTCCCGCTGATCGTCGTTTCGCGGGTTTCGGCAGGTACGGACGCCGAGAATCGTTGGTTTTGGGGGTAAGTAAACGGTGTGAGCAAGTTTGTGGGGTGAGTGGGTGGGACTAATACTACTACAACTACTATCACGCTTGTTCATTCACGCAAAAGGGGGGAGTGGGGGGAATATTTGTGGATTTGGAGACTGGGGACCGGCTGTTGTAGTCATGTTTATTGTACGGGTATTTACATAGATACTTGCTATAGAGTGGACATTTGTGGTTCTTCTGGCCCCCAAGGACGTCGTTTTGTCCCCGCGGAATGGCGAGTGTCCGCCCTAGTGTGTGTGTTGTCTAATGTCCGTCCTAGTGCGTCCTTGTCGCTTGTGTGATTGTTTGACCGCTAGGTGTGCATGTAGTAAGGCGTGGGCGGACATGGCCGATGTCACGAGTAAGTACATAGTATAATGATGTGTGGTTTTTACTATGGTATTTTGCAATGAGGCATTGAAGTATCTGGGAGTTCAAACTCCAATTGATTTTTTTTCTATATCTGTACACTGTTGCAATTCGAAACGTCTGAGACAGTGACGAAGTTGCAAAGTACCATCTGATCTCTCCTCCTCCTCGGAACTTATTGTAAAGATCAGCATCTTATGACGGAGGTTTGTCCAACCTCAAGTCTCCGCTCCGTTAAGGCATTCCACGAGGCTTACTTTACTTGTCGTCGCTTAAACATTGGCGTTGGCCATCTTCATATATTGCGTTCGGACCCACTGTGAATGAAACGTGATTGACCATGCACCCTATGCGAAGAGGCGTACGACCCCTGTCAAGGGTATTACTCATACCCATGTGCAGAGCATTTGCGGGTGTGGGGGCTGCATTTCCCGATGCGGTAAGAAGGGAGAATACAAAGGCCCCATCAGGGCGCACGCCAATATATCTGGCTCTTTGTCGCATGTGAAAGGAAAGATGACAGGGATTATAGTTTTCGTTTTTGTGGGTCAGTGCATTCCAGAATACCCGTACCGCCGTATGGATGGTATGCAGAGTCCCGGTCAATGACTTGTAGCGACTATGCAAGTTTGCGCATGATGACGGCTGCGTTTCCGATTCGTATACGCTATCCAAGCCAATGCATGAAAAAAAAACCAGGCAGCTTGACAGATGTGCACTGGTGCATCGAGAAGGAACCACAGGTCTGTACTGCTGGATAGCAAGACCATCGTGCTCCGTGATTAACCAGTGGTGATGCTGGGTTTTCTTACACCCGCAAGTAGTGAAAAGAAGGCGTGATCACCATACGACTATGACCAGATATTGACAGCTCCGCAAGGTATCAAATCTTAGTATTTCAGACTCAAACCACATGCTTTGAATGGCATAATGGTGAAAATTGCTTATCGTGATGCTGCACTGATTGTCGCGCTTCCATTGTTTTCGTTCTGATGTCTTATCACGTTGGGCGTACGTGTTCGTCATCTCCGTGTGCGTCGCCATTGTGCCTCTAGTTCTCGTGCCCTCGCTGCAGCCTCCAGTCTCTTTCGTTCTGCCATTTCTTCCTGGCTCTGTTGGTAATTGGGTAACTCATCATCTCCTCGCGGTGGGTCGTTCAGTCCTAGTAATTCCAGTTCCGCGTTTACTTCATCCATCTGTGGAGGTGGTTGCCATGGCTGATACGAGTCTACAAACATATCAAGTGAAGGTTGTAGATGATTAAGCGCAGGCGCTGCTAGTGACGAAATGAGTGGCGGGGGTTCAAAGTTCTGCCAGTCATCTCTTTGTTCTCGCTGGGGCCGTCGCATTGGCGGAGCGCATGGTTCCTGGGGGTGCTGCAATGGCAGGGGAATGCTGTCGTTAGTACTCCGACGAGCGAAAAGCGAACCTCGGAGCTGTGGTGGTGCACTGGGAGAGAAAGGTTCGGTGTCGCTCGGCAGACCAGTCATTGCCTCTGCAAAGAGGTGAAATTGTGACATGTCCGTAAAAGGCTCCGTGGGCGAAAGACAAGTCGTATGCGGCCGTGGTCTACTGGGTGCTGTATCGCGTGGTGTCGAGTTGAGGGTTGGGTCAGGAAAGGTGCGAGTTCGGGGCGATATCATTTCGAGATGGGCATCGGAAGAAACCGTACGTCGCTGGTGAGATAGTGATGACGGGTTCTGTGGCGGCGTCGAATACGGTTGGTACTGGAAGGTCTCTGAGAAATCCGTAGCTGGGAATTGAGTCTGGGGTAGATGCTCTGCGCTGCTGCAGGGCGACTCAATAAAACCACGGGGCGAATTAGGCATACTGTGAGAGTGAATATGCGAGTAACGGGCATGTGTTTCCACACTCAAATCTGTGGAATGCCGTTGGTTCGGCTGGTAGGGTTCGGGCTGCAGAAGTGTCGAGTCTAGTTGGCGGGGAGGCTCGCGACGGAGAAGGCCAAACAATGTCGAGCATTTGCTAGGTTTCCTTTCTGAATTTGAGGGCGAGGGTGGTAGTGGTTTGTTGAGATCCGAGTTTATGATTGGCGGCGATCGCAACGGCGTGGTTGGATGAGAGGAGCATGAGCTAAATCGGTGTGCCGTGGCTTGGTATGCAGATAGCTCTGGCCCGTCTTCTTCCTCTTCCTGATGTCGGCTCGCAGAAGCCGGGATGTTGTACCAAAGCTCGTTTGCCGGCCGCAAAGGACTGGGTCTGTGACTGTCGTGCGCCATGGGCCTTTGTTGTTGGTACGGTGTTGAGGTGAGGTCAACGCGCAGAAGAAACAGGTCAGCCGGCGCGACTGACTTTGGCGTGGACGATAGGTTCTGGGGCTTATAGCTGGAGATTGTCATGGGGATCGTCAGCAGGTGGGCGGTGGTGGCATGCTAAAAGAAGCTGTGTCGCATGCAGATGAATCCAGGGCTGGGACCAGGGGTAGATAGGCTGGGCCCACGACAATGGTTTTAGAGTGGTGGTTAGATGCAGTGCAATGGTGGAGCGCTACTGCAACATGTAGTATTCGGGCAAACCCAGAGATTAATACCGGTAGCCGAGTTGCAGTCTGACAGGCCCAAGTCTTCTAAGTGTGCTCTTAGCGAAGCGGATGTATAGTATTACCAGACGGGACGATAGCGAAGTATATGGGTGAAGCGGCAAGTGTGGCGTAGCCAAGGATAGTACTCTAGTAGCCGACGCAGCGCGCAGGGGCAGGACTGAGAGTGGTGAATTGCTATGTATGTAGCTAAGTATGTGTAGGTACGGAAAAGGAGAGTGATGTTAGCGCAGACTCCAGAAACCACCTGTCCAAACGCATGTCATGATGAGGGCAACAAGATAGATGCGGGGACAGACGCCCAGCTGAAAGAATGGTGTTGACGGAAAGGGATAGAGACTTGAAGAGTCGAAAGGATTTTGAGGCGGCTTGCTGGCCTAATCCCTCCGGGCCAAGGCTCACACGACGCTTATCACATTCAACACGAATACGGCACAAAAAGCAGCCCTGATAATGCGCCGTTTGGCGGCGACATAAAGTGTAGCGAAGGTGCAAGCGGTGAGGCTTAACATGGCCCATGCTACTACCCAACCTCAATGCAGCCAGCCGCCCACCTGAGTGCTCCTCCGCGCATAAAGGTCGACGATGGACGCGCCGAGCGGGATGCGCGCAAGCGGCAAAAATCCCACTACTACTCTAGGAATGCAACCGCTCGTGCGAGTGGCAGTGGCAGTGGCAGTGGCAACAGCAACGGTAACGGCAAAAAAGGCGGCCATCCATGATGAGATGAAAGATGCAGCGCATGCACTGCCTCAGCTAAATTTAGATGCATGCGCCCTAAACCACAACGTGGTAACTAGCCGAGGTCCTGGCTGCATGACCTGTCGTTGCCCCAGCCGCAAGCATCATCTCGACGCACCATGGCTTGATACTCTAGTGCCGTCAAGCTGCCCAAAACTATTCACTCTGCTCGTCGTGCTCACTGCCGTCTCCATCGGTGCCTTGGCTGCTGACGGCATACGTATGGCCTAAGCCTCTGACATCTCCATCGGCGTCATCACCGATTGTCCACAACCTCAAATCAGCCCGCCGTCATCGTCGCATCTACTATCAGACTTTCGGCTCAATGCAAACCGGTCACGTGAGCTTTGCTCCACTACCTTGGCGCGTCGCATTGCAGTGCTAGCATCAAAACTGCTCAAGTCAGGCGTGTCTGCTTTAATAAACAAGCGGTTGGCTGTGGAGTTTGGCCCTTGCATCACCCTTCCTCCGCCTTTATCACAAACCTCGCAGAGCTCTTGATTTGCGGGGCTTCTAGCAGGGCCCAAAGATCGGGTCTTGTCATCTTGACCGATCATTTTCCCCGTATCCGCTAGTACCCATATACTACCCCACAATGCGGAAAGTTCCTACCGCCCTCGCCAAACCAAAAAGCACGTCTCTGTAGCCCATCCGTATGGCCAGACTTTGTGCAAAGCATAGTAAGCTCATCCGAAATAACGGCGGAACAGTTGTGTCATTCATCGCCCATCTCACAGAGACAATGAACCATGGGTACGGGTCTAGACGTGTGGCGTTAGAGTTTGTACTTTCATACACACAACAACCACTAGTGACATCTCAGGGGCGCACAAGCTCACATAGCATGTGGCGAAGGAAATCGAACCACCCAGATTACACGGCCTGACGGCTGTCATTTCTACAAACTCTACAATAAGTATCCACGTGTTCGCTATAGTCACGACAGACCTAGCATGCCGCTACGTATCATGGCTTGTTCTAGGCCTTTTAAGATTGAACTCCACACGAACTCCTTTTTCTCAGCC
Source organism: Bipolaris bicolor (assembly GCA_026262445.1). Classification (NCBI taxonomy): domain Eukaryota; kingdom Fungi; phylum Ascomycota; class Dothideomycetes; order Pleosporales; family Pleosporaceae; genus Bipolaris; species Bipolaris bicolor. The sequence continues at coordinate 192,317 of JAODYD010000014.1, read as the reverse complement.
CCCTTAAAGAACAACAAAATACGAGCCAGCCATATTTGAATTACGTGAGAAGAGTGCCATTGCATACTAGCAAGGCTCTGTCTCCAACAAAGAGTCACCTGGATGGACAAGGTATTGGAAAAAAAACTACGCCAGTACTTATGCAGACGGACTCGGTTTGTTCTTTTCGTGACACTCCAGTGAATACCTTGTTTACCTACATAGCCGACTGATTTACACAATTCCAAACGGACAACCCTTTCCAGTCGTATCTCCCCAGTGTTGTCCGCATTGCACCCCTTGGCTGGCAGATACCATCTCCTCGATCGTCGGGCAGGCTCTTCAAAGATTGACTTTTCTTGCCACATGGCTTGTTCAAGGGGGTGGCTTACTTGGCTCATCATCTCATGCATCACTCAGCTGAGCACACCTGCAAAGTAACAACATACTCGACCTAAGAGGTACAACGTGACCAGGTAATTTCATTTAAAATTGATCAACCTGGGCTAGTGAAGTATGATTAGTCAGAAAAACAGTGATTGAGAGGACCTGTGAAGGCTGTGAAGAGACTGAAAAGTACAGCAATTGAAGTGTCAGTACGCACAAACACAATTGTAAAGCAGGTTTGTATGTCAAGTTAACAGTATTCCGTTTAGAACGTTTTAGAGATCGCTTTTGAAAAAAAAAAATACAGCTATTCTTGAATTAAATCATTCTTGACGTCACTGCCTCCCCTTTCACCATCTATCAGCAGCACCTTCTTCCCCAACCGCACATACCCCCACACCCCCCGGCAGCGTCACCAGCGAAACACGCCACAGCCGTGTTCTATGCGTTACATCAAGGGACTTTGCGTACACGGATGGCAAAAGGTATAGGCGGTCTGAGCCGTATGATAGGAGGCTTGGGGGGGGGGGGGGTATGGGGAAAGAGAAGATAGTGAAGATCAAGATAAGGTACCCAAGAAGGGTCAGCTAAGGAATAGAATCAAGACATGGAACTTGTGATCTTATGGAGCTATCTACCCCCCATTAAGCTGGAAGAAATACGTGAATTTTTGAAGAACTATTGAGGATTTGACCGAGTTCCTTGTCACTGCTCGAGATGCGTAGACATGAAGAAGAAATCTTTTTCTTGGGACTTGCTCCTTGAGCAAGCACTGCCATTACTTTCAACATAATTTCAACCCTTTATTGCGGAAGGATTCAGATAGCAATCTTTTTATTTCTTTCTTCCAACTCGTACATAGTTAACTTAGTGCAGCATGAACGATGCCAGCTAGTAGGTTGACAACTAGGTCTGGCACCTCTCATCTTAGACGCACTTTCCTTCCGTAGGCATCCTAAGCATTGAAATCCGTCAACATGCAGGTAGAGGACAAGAAAAAGAAAATATGAGTACGTGATTGGAATGCACAGGGAGAATGAGAAATATGTGAAATAAGATATGTGATGCCACCAACCCAACCCCTTGACTACATCCACCTGTGAAGTATACAACCCGCCATATGACCCAGTCCGACAACTCCTCCCCTGCACGTTAAAAGGCGCATCTGCACATGCACCCATGATCCAACAATCTCCACACAAACTCTCAAAGAAGCCATCATCCCAAAAACAAAACAATGGTCGAACACTGCAAGCGCCTCCGCGTGCAATACCGCCCTCAACCCCGACAATCCTGGCACCTCCTCAAAAACCTCGGCAAGCTCAACGGCGGTTTAAATGCGGGCATCGCAAAAGTATCCTGCAGCAACCCCTCCGCACGTGGGATGGTCTTCATCGAAAAACGCTTTGGGGCTCAAGAATTCAAGTACAGAGTTGCTCATCGCGAAATCCAGCTGCTGCACCAGATAAGTGATCACATGAACATTGTCACAATGGTTGATCATTTCCTCGACAAAGGAGCGCTACGCGCGGCCGTATATCTGGAGTACTGCGATCTGGGGAGTCTAGATGCGGTAGTGTATCAAGTGGCCAAAGGAAGACATGTCCACGAGCGCAAAGTGTGGAGCTGGTTTTTCCAGCTGTGCGGCGCGCTGACATATTGTCATTGGGGGCCGGAGCCGGGGAGGAGCGATGACGAGATTTTCCAGTCGGGGTGGAGTAGGATTTATCATCGGGACATTAAACCGGGGAATGTACTGTTGACTAAAGAGGGGGGACAGATAGTGGTGAAGCTGGCGGATTTCGGGTGCGGAATATCCGAGGACCAGCTTGCGCAGGTCCAGAGCGAACAACTTGCTATAAAGCAGCAAGTGGGAACGCCGGGGTTCGATGCACCAGAGTATCCGTTTTTTGGCGGAGCGTCGGATGTTTGGCAGCTGGGCGTTACGATGATGTGCTTGTGCACAGGGACCATGTCGCCGAAGAGTCGCATAAATCCTGGTGGTCAGATATGGGATAAGTCGAGACCAGCGGGAGACAGTTATTCGGGCAGGCTCAATTCGAAGATCAAGCTGTGTCTGGCGACAAGACCCCAGCAGCGATCTACCTCCTATCAGATTTTGCAACTATTGGACCAAGCAAGTGTGACGGAAATGTCAACGTTGTCCAAGGATAGGCGTCCGCTGGCGCTTTTCGAGCCATATGACCGAGAGAGCCCTCCAGTGATGAATCATATACCAACGTTCGAGTCGGGACCTGAATGGCCAGTGTTTCTGGCTCAAGGCGGAAGGCAAAGATGGAATCAGATGAATGCACCAGCCCTTTCATTCTTTTGAGCCATAGACTTTGAAGGCTTAAGAGTATTGCGCCTATACTCATTCCCCGGATGTTCTCACAAGCACGCATACATTGATTCTCTTACGAAAAACGGTTTCTGGCAGAATTCGATCCGCAGTGTGGTCGCCGGTGAAGGTGGAGACGCCAGCCAAGTCTAATATTATTCTCAGGCTATTCTGTTTTCACTGGCTATGCCAGCCCCAAGATTCCTCAAGCTGTGCAATCATCGCGGTAGGAGGGAAAGCATGCGTTTGTTCACAGCTATACCACAGATCACGGAGGCTTTGTTGCTCCTCTCGTATGGTGAATCGGTCGCCAACTATGTACATTAGAAAGTGCTCTAGAAACAAATGCAAGGAAAGAGTTATGTATGAGCAAATTCCAAGTAGACCACGTACCTAGTGCAATCGCATAACATGCGACAAATATGCAGGGAAATACTTTAGGATTTGATTGAGCGACACCGCACATCATGCGCACATTCTCTTGTACGGCCTTGTCCACGACGGCACGTGAAGCCTTATGTGCAGGCCCAAGCTGCGGTATCGTAGGGTCATGTACAATCAGTAGTGTATGAGCCAGGAGATTGTACTGCATGCCCATTACGTGCTCTTTTCGGTGTAGGCGGATATCTGGGAAGCTGTTTCCGCTCGAACTGTCTTTGTGGCGAAAATAATACGGATCGAAGCTGTCAGGTCTGCACTGATTCCACGCTTTGTTCTCGTCCATGAGTTGATTGTAGCGAGCGATGCTATTTCTGTCCTCTCCAAAGACAAAATTGCTCACATCGCCAAGATGTGCAATAGTCCGCGTAGCCCACATTGAGTCGGTAGCGGGCTCGAGTGAGCGGTCTGCAGGGAAGATATGTAACTTGAAGGCTTTTTGGGTCATTAGCGAGATCCACAGTTCCTGACGAAAGGCGGCCCAATATATGGCCTGGCGCCAGTCTGGCCCAGATGTAGCAGCATATGACTGTTCAGCAGCGCGAATAATCGCTTGAGTTCCAAAAAGATGGCCTTGAGGGTCACTTCCTACAACTGATATGTTCATCTCTTCCAATAACCGTAGAATAACGGTCGCTGCAAGCAGTGGCTCTTCCTTGATGGTCGAGTTATCATTCAATGCAGGGATCAAAGTGTCAAAGCATCTCTGGTAGTAAGCATCTGCAATGTAGGGATCAAAGTCGGCAATCCGGCTAAGCTGGCGTGCGGACAAGGCAAGGATAGCATTCCTGCATCAAGTCAGCAGGCAGCTTCTTGTAAGAGTGGGTCCTACACGAAATTACACACATTAGTGTACTGTTTTGTTTGGCCATCTGGACAATGTGGCAGCCAAAATGATCTCTAGAATCCATCATATCAAACTAACGATAGTGAGCAGAAAACTTCTTCTTGTTGTTGTTGACGGCTAAAGACTCACAAACAAAGCAACATTTTCAATGTAGTGTTGAAGCAGCATAGCCTCTTGCTCTTGCTCCAGTGGCCATAAAACCGGCTCGCCAGGAGGCTGCTGATAAACAAACGTACTAGCGTTGGCGTCGTCGTGCCTTTGATAAACACTCGTATTTGGTGGCTGATCCGTGGTCATAGATGGCGCAGAAGTATTCCGCTGAACTGGCGACTCGGAATTTAACAGCGATAAGACCGTCAAGCCCTCCGTGGGCGTAAACAGATTAGGGCTTGGAGTCAAATTACTATTGTCCTGGCCACTTGCCGAAGAAGGACCAGGTGATTGATACAAAACAGAAGATCCGCTAAAAGGCGAGTCGCCGTTCTGAACGTAGTGCGAACGAATCTCTGGCGATTCATCCAAAAACTGAACTGCAGCGCATTCCATTAGCCAAAAGCCGTCACGGTATACGAGTAGTCGTGGTTTTCCTTACTTCGGGGTGGGAATGAAACCCAGGGCTGGGCAGAGCTGAACGAATCTGATATGGACGATCGCCGGAAGCGTCTACCACTTTCGTATACGCATTCCTTTTTGGCATGTTCGCATCTTCCGCATTTCGGCTGCTTCCCGTCGCCTATCGCAGGATCATTAGCCAACGGGGGGTGGGGAAGGGACCGCGGATTTTAGCCACCCGCCTCAGCGCTCATAGCTTACATCGATAGTGACGCGAGCGGCATCGAATACTAGATACGGGGTGTCAATCAAAGTGTAAACAGCGGGTAGTCAAGGGAGAAAATCACGGCCCAAGGGTCTTCGTACCATGGCATTTGCTCTGGGCCACGCGGTATGCGCGTGGCAGTGGGACCGTAATAGAACAGTCGCGGGCAAATTTACGAAGACTGGACATGCGCGCGAGGATGCTGCATTCCAAGGCTCCGAGATGAGAAGGACGCGCCGATATCAGCAGCAATGCAGCATCCAACCATGTTCCGCAGGTTAGTAAAAAAAATTCGACAAAAACGGTGAAGGGGTGTTTGGGCTCCGCGGAGCAAGAGTAATAGCAACGCAAGTCAAAATTACAAGCAGCTGGGTTGGTTGCTTTGCTGGCAAGGAAAACCTGAACAATTCGCCCGCAGGAAACAGGCATTGCTTGGGGGGGTGCCCCACATGGTGCATTTGGCCAGAAGAAGCAACTTTGCCCGCCACACAAACCCCCCCTTTCGTGTCAATAGAGGCCGAAGACACGCCTAAGTAGGTACTTCCCCGCGGGGAATCCATGCACAGGGTCTCCAAATGCTTACTACTACTATACTGCGTTGTACTACTACTACTACTACTACTACTACTACTACTACACATGTATGAGCATGCATATCAAGACCAGAGCGTCAATGGATTTTACAACTAGACTATTCCTCAAGTACACCTCCTAGAAACAAATACAACAGTAAAAACCACGACAATGCCCCACGCCATCCCCCCATCCCCCTCCCAATCCCAATCCCCTCCAACCCTCGAAGGAAACCACCTCTACGTAAACGATGGCCTCCTCCACCCCACCCAAGTATCCCGCCTCCGCCCCTCCTCCCCCACCCTCCCCCTCCCCGAACTCCAGCGCCGGTACCAAGAAGACGGCTACCTCTTCCTCAAACACCTTCTTCCCCGCGCCGACGTGCTACGGGCACGAGAATCCTACTTCCGCATGCTCGCCCCGAGCGGCGTCTTAAAACCATCCACACCCCCCGTCCTCGGCCAATTCGACGCTTCAAAACCCTCGTCGTCCTACCCGGGCATCGGCGCCGGTGCAACACCCAACAACGGGAAGCCGGGCGCCGATGGCACCGCTTCGCTATTCGTAGACTTGGCGCTCCAGGCGCATTATGCAGAGTGGTACAAAGAGGAGTTTTGCAAGCACCCTGTGTTGAGGGATTTTGTGGCAGAGTTGACCGAGTGGGGAAGTGATACGCTGAGTGTGAAGCGCAGTTTGCTGAGGAATAATACGCCGGGGAATAAGGCGATTGGCGTGCATTATGATCAGATTTTTCTGAGAAAAGGCGAGGATACGAGTGTGACTGCTTGGGTGCCCATGGGGGATATTGGGTTGACGGGCGGTGGGCTGATTTATCTTGAAAATGGTAACTTAGTTTCCCCCCCCCCCCTATACTCTCTTCGATGGGTGTAGTAGTGGTTGTTGATATGAGACTGACAAGAGGTAGGACATCATCTTGGGAGGGAGATTGAAGAGGAATTCACACGCAAGGCACGCGAATCAGGGTTGACGGAGGAGGAGACGAAGGATGCGTTTAACAAGAATATGATGTCCAATGGCTTGCTGGCTGATGGGCCGAAAGAGTACTCAGAGACGTTTGGGAGGAGATGGTTGGTCACAGATTATGAAGCGGGGGATGTGGTGTTGCATACGCCTTATACTGTACGTCTGCTCACCTGCTCGGGTATTCATGTTGGATCGAAACAACTGATAGTGCGCAGATCCACGCTTCGACGATGAACTACGATCCCAACGACATCATTCGAGTGGGCACAGATTTACGATTCGTAAATGGAAGTAAGCCTTGGGACAAGGTAAGTGTGGTTCATCACCAGTCAATATACATGTTGGTAACGTAATCAAAGCGGTGGGACAAGGATTACGAATTCGATGACGGAGTTTGAGCTCGACACCCTGAGCTATGCATTTCGAGTTTTCAACTTAGGGGGGAAAGGTAAGCAAAAGGGGGTATCATTAATCTTTATTTCTCGTCAAATTGAACCAGTACTTGCCACATAGATACAAATCCACGCAGCTACATCAAAATTACGTCGCTATATTTTCAATAGATATACAAGCTGAACATATATCAATCCCAGCAATCATTATCATACAGTCTCATCCATCACCAAGCGAACCTTTCCCTCAAACCGTCGTAGTCTCAAGATAGTCCTTCATAGCGATGGACTCTCTGGTTCATCAATTGCCAAGGAATAATAGTAGTCCGTCAACGCATTCATTTCATCCCCAAAATCAGTGTCAAACGCTTCAAGTTTCTCAGCATACACTTCCTTGCCCCACTTCTTCAAACTAGGCACGTTCAGGGCTTCGCCCTTGGATGCAGGCTGCTGGATACACTCATAACCTAGTACACCGATATCCCAAACACCACCGCAAGCACTACATACCAGCGTTGTTGTGGCGGGGCCGACATCATTGACTGCGTTACAGCGGAAACAGGCAAAGGAGCAACGCTCACAGAGGATCTTGGAAGTGGAATCGATAGCCGGACGAGCCGGGCGTCCGCAGTGTGTGCATCGTGATTTACCAGGTATAATGTGTGTGGCATCAACCGTCTTCCATTGCAGACGTAGCTCATCCGGCACGCGGTCTTCACTTCTTCCTGAATCGCCCACCTCCTCGCTAGTCGTCTTGATGAGATTTCCTCGACAGGCTGCGATGTCGCATTGCGGCCCACGTGCTGTTGCAAGATCAAGTTGAAGCTCGAGAGCTTGTTGACGCAGGAACGGCGCGTCGACGCTCTGGTCGAATGGGCCCATGTACTGCGGTCCTTGAACTGCTTGTCGGCTTGGAAAGCCGCCCATGGGTGCGAGCTGCATTTGGCCGGTACCGAGTAGATGGCGAGCCTCGGCGATGCCTGATTCGAGTACTGGCACGGTCATTTCACCAGTCTCGTGGTCCTGAATCTCGTCTACCTCGTGGTCCTGAATCTCGTCTACTTCGTGGTCTTGGTAAGAAAAATAACGAAGCTTCTCTGCGTCCTTGAGCGAGACGTCGTCTCTGCCCACCTCAAGCACATTGGCTGAGCCGTTGACTTCACCGATGATGAGCTTGCTGTAGTCGGCATTGAATGCGCCTGACATGATGCCTGAGTTTGTGGTAATGACATCCTTGATGAATGTGTCCTCCTTGGCTCTTGTGACGTCCCATACCTTGACGACGCCGTCGGAAGATCCAGAGTATAGTCTTGTAGCGTTCTCGCCCCAGGACAAGAATCTCACACCGGTATCAGTGACCTCATGCTTGACTCCTTCTTGTAACGGCATCAAAGACCGGCCATGTGAAACAACGCGTAGAGGATCATCTGGCCATCGCCCATCCCAGACATAGACTCGGCCATCCGTGCACCCAGCAGCTATAAGATGCTCGTCATGTGGGCACCAAACAACATCATTGATGTCCAAGGCCTTGCAGTCGAATTCCATGGGAGAAGTGAACTTGTTGTTGAGATTATTGACGTCGTACAATCTAATGCATGAGCGCATTCCTCCGTTAGCTTTGCCACCTCCAGCCACGCATCCAGCTGCAAAGTACGGCATCCATGAACGATTGGGGTTGAATGCAACATCAAAGACGTTTTTGCTCGATCCATGGATAGGGAGTGCGCTTTCGGCCTGGATGTCCCACAAACAAAGATCTCCAGTAGTGTCAAAACCAGTCTCTTTCAGATTAGCGCCGAATCCAGCCAGAAGGAGGCCACCGTACTTGGGCTCGAATTGTATCGCGGTAGGCAGAATCTTTAAATCCGGTCGTTCATTGGCTCTAACGGACTCATAGCTGGACTTGTCAAACTTGGAAGGATCCTCTTCATTTATTCTAAGCACTCGTATTGACCTTCGAGCAACACGAGCTGCAGTTGCTAGGACTCCAGCATTGGAGCGATTGACCGAGAGGATATCGAGCGGATCCTTGACATTCAGTTTTGCACCCAGGATCGGTTGCACGACGTCACCCTCAGTATACCATATGCCAATGTGGCTGTCGTAGCCTGCCGAGTACAAGTATCTGCCACTGGTTGAGAAGGCCACAGAACTGACTGTAGAGTATAAATTTGGGTCTTGTGATGCAAACATGGCATGGCTCGAGTTAGCACCGGCCTCGGTCCTTTCGCGCTTCCTGTAGTGTTCAGCCAGCTCATGTATTGAGCCATGAATCATATTGCCGTAAAGCAAATTGTTAGGTCTGTTGTACTGCATAGAGTCGGGGTCATCTACAGCGACTGCGCCTGCCGCGAATCGCTCACCATCTGGAGCCCATGCCACAGTGTGTATGTCGCTAGAAGCACCCGTCCAGAACGCCAATGGGCCGATTGTGTCCATGATTTGATTCTTGACTTGGTATGTAAGAGGCTTTGCAGGAGCTTGCCACCCCCTCCTTGACTGACATCCCAATTCGCGCTGACGTATGATTGATGTTGTAGACGGTTTTTGTGTCGAGCTCATAGAGACATCGGGCCGAGCAGCTGCAAGTCTTTGGACGTGCGAAACCTCAGGGGTTTGTCCTTCCTGTGCATCTTTCACAAACGCTTCGATGCTGCTTCTATCTCGGCAAGGGAGACGCCGTCGCAGAGCTTCCACTAGTTTGAGAATCTTGGGCTCAGAGAAATCCTTCAGAAGCTCTCGAAATTGTCTTCGCTTTGTACTGTGTCTCAATTGCAAGGGCCTTTTGATTGAGACAATGGTCTTTTTCACAATCTTGATTTCAGCTGGGCTAAAATCCACATGAAGTAATGAGCCTTGCCATTTGCGACTCGACAGCTGATCCCAACAGAATCCAGGAGGGTTCTGCATCATCTTACGCTCTGATATGCTCAGGTATGGCACCAATCTTGTTGGAGCATCACGAGATTTCTTATACAGGTCCATCACCAATTTCGCGTCTCCAGCATTAAACTCAACTTCTACTGGGTCATTATCGACAGCAAAGGCTGTATCGGGTGGAGGTGAGTCGTCATCTGTGGTTTCAGACCGTGCAGGTAAGGTGTCATTGAACATTTCTCCAAACACATGCTCGTCAGCATGCTCGTCGGTAGGATCGTCAGCAAACACATCTCCTGCCCTGATGCGCTGTTTTGGCCATGTGTAATTAATGCGTTGCGCGCGGCGTGGCCGCTCCCGAGAAAGCGCAGAATCACCGCCAGAAGAGTAGTCGTGTTCAATTGTCTGCTGCACTGATTGTGTTTTGGGTGCGACAAATCTGTTTCCATGAATTCGCGACCAGTCTATGTTCGCCTCTGCGGCAAAGCGTGGGGGTAAGACTAGAGTCGGTGGATCTTGGGACCGATCCCTCTTGTTCAAGACTGTAGAATAGCGACTCTGGAGTGTAGTATACTCCCTGTAGGGCATATCCTTGTTGTATTCTGCAGTAATTTCCGACCACTTGTATTGTTTGACTTCCTTTAGGAATATTAGCAAGTGGTCCTGAGCTGTGTCGAAGGGTTTGTGAACCGTCTTGCGACGTTTTGCGCGAGTCGTGAAAGGGTCCATGGCCGGCATTGTCGACTCGGCCGTAGGCGCAGTCGGGCGGAAATGGTCGGATGCTAAGACTGATTGGTGATTGACCAAAGCATTACCTATGGGTTGTTGTGATCCGGCCATGTCCGAAGTTAAAATGTTAGCTGTGGAAGCATCCTTGTCTTCCTTCCATGACAACCCAAAAGGAGCACCAAAGTAATTTGCGTTTTGCGGTGCATGGAACGAGGGCAAATTTGTTTGTTGGGCAGGAAGTACTCTGCTCGACGCAAAAGACGGCGGGCCTGTAGGCTCTATCTTAGCCCTCTTGGCCGCCCTGTCGGCTTCGAACGGTGCATCGTACGCGTACCCATTATGTCTTTGCGAGGACGCCAGTACACCGTTGCTTTGCGACGTGGTAATCGCACTTGTCGGCCTCTCGACTGTCGGTCGCATGTTTTCGTGTAGTGTCTGCGCCTGTTGCCGTACTGTAGGATTTGTGGATGGAACCTGCACATATTGTGGTCTGCTTCCGGGAGGAGGTGGATAGTATACGTTTGTCGGCTTCTGTGCAGGAGCGCGAGGGTTTAGTCCTGGGACGGGAGGTAAAGATATATCGTGCCTCGCAGAGTAACCTACCCCTACAGGCAACGATTGACGGCGTCTGGCATTGTGTTCCTCGTCGGCGTCATGGGTGAGATCAATCACTGTATGTTGCCAGTCGCTGCGCATGTTAGGTTTGCTCGTGTCCAAAGATGTGTCAAGTGTAAGGCAGTGTTTGTGGCACGGCATTCCTTAAAAAGCACCTACTTACCTCATCGCAATCAGACGTACTAGCAAAAGGCAGCAAGTCCATGGGAGTGAGAGTGAGAGTGAGAGCAAATGTGAAGGAGTGTGCGAGGCGCGACACTATGGAACCGCGCAACGCGTATCCCCCCGCATGCACTAGCGCCGGCTTTAGCGGCGGGCCCTTACTGAGGCTAAAGCCTCCTGTGGCGCACCTTTGACAGCTAATCATGTATCAATCAGGTCGCTTGGGCTGTTTCAGCAATCTGAAATGGATGATTGCAATTAGCATTATTTGTGCATCAGCACTAACACGTAAGTAGTACAGACATGTACGACTACATCCCATAGATCCATGCCAGCTCTCGCCCTGGGTATTCATCCAAAACGCAAAGCCTTGTGCACCATCTCAAAAACCCTTCTTCGCATTGTCGTAATCCACAGCCTTTTCTCCCATACCCTCGACATCCTGCCTGCTGTCCTGTACCGCTAGCCCCGCGACAACACCCTCCTCACCAGGCTCCACATCGTTGGGGACCGGTGGGCCCGAGAATTCCTTTCGTCCTCGGATGAAGTACCATACCACGCTGATTGTCGCGAAGCCAGCAAAGACAACACTTGCGTAATTCATCGTCGCTGCCTCCACAGGCAAGCTCACTGGCATACAGAACAGTACAACAGCCAGGCAAATCCAGGCAATCATGGCAACGTTGATCGCGTAACCGAAGCGGCCAAGGGAGAATGACGAGTTGCGGACTGCCCTCCGGCCGCGAATAACCGAGATGAGAATGGGCATGCCGTACGATGTGCTCAAGCAAATGGTAGCAACACCGGTAAAGGAGTTGAAAGCAGCAGACGAGCCAAAGTAGATGAGACCCAAAAGACAATCCACAATGGTAGAGAGGACGAGCGCCATGAGAGGAATGTCAAAACGCTTATCAACCCTGGCCCAAAGACGCGAACCAGGAATTGCGCCATCGCGAGCGAAAGCATATGTGCAGCGTGATGCAGCAGTCAGCGCTCCAGTGCCGGCAAAGATGAGAATGCCAAGAATGAGGAAGAGAAGACCAAAGCCTCCGCCAGCGCTACCCGTGACGGTCTTGAAAAGGAGACCGATTGGCTGTCCATTAGCGACGTCAAGCAGCATCTTCACATCGGGCAGGACGAAGAGAATGGGAATCAAGTAAATGACACCCGTAACACCTGCAGCGGCAACCGAAAGAACAATGGCCTTGGGGACTTCGCGCGATGGATTCGAGACTTCCTCGCACATGGCCGCGACCATGCCATAGCCAGTGAGTGTGTACGCTGCTTGGAGAAGGCCGACAAAAAATGCCCATCCCGATGGCCTAAATCATGTGAATTAGAATTGCGACTAGGGCATTGTGCAGGATGCAAATAAGCACTTACCATCCGCTTTGGCTAGCGTCATAGTGCGTGAAAACAAAGTCGGCGTTTCTCTTGACGTCAGCCATGCTTAGCAGAACAACCAAGATGATGACCACGCTAGCAGCCGTCCAGTAAATACAGATCTTGTTGATGAGGTCCAAGTGCTTTGCGCCAAAGATGTTGATGGTCATGCAGATGAGCATAACTGCCCAGAACATGAGAACCGTCTGCCATTGATTCGGTACAAAGTCTTCGTCCCAGAGCGTAATGGCAGAAAGAATGAGTTGACCGCCAGAAAAATTGATGGAGAGGGTGACAGTCCAGTTTCCGACCAGGGTCAGCCAACCAGTTACCCACGAGGCAATGGGCGCCCATTCGCGCGTCGACAGCATAGCAGACCAGTAGTAGACTCCACCAGCTGTCGGGTAGACGGCACAGATTTCGGCGAGGGAAGCAGCGATACATAGCGAGATGAGCGAGACGAGGACCCAGCCCCAGAGGATAGTCACTGACTGACCGTCGGTGAGGGTAATGTACATGGTAGTGCTGAGACCGAAAGGAACGGCCATGATGGCGAAGGACATGCCGAGGACGCTCAACATGGACAGGTTTCGTGGGAGTTCGGACTGGTAGCCCATCTTCGCGAGGGCAGCGTCGGCGCCTGGGTCGTTGACGGACCGCCGACGGACGCCATCTCCCTCGCCCTGGGTGATGGAGAGGCTTCTCTTGGTCATGGTGGTGGCTCGCTGTGGTGAAGTCCAATTGTAGCTCGTGATGAGCGCCTGTGCGCGGTGCTGCAATGGGATGGAATGCGACGAGATGCGACGGCTGCCAAGGTCGCCAACGATGGGTAACAAAGGACAGGGACGCAGGGTGCAGGCAGGGCCGCAGATATGGGTGCAGGTATGTATAAGGATGTGGAATGTTGTCGCGTGCGAAAAGGCCCGCAAGTGCTCCCCGCAGCCAGGGTGGGAGATAAACGGCGTGATGCCGGGCTAGGTCTGGATCGGGTCTTCAGCTTGACACATGTTCCGAAGACTAGTAAGTGGCTTGGGATGCGACGCTGCAATCGTCGTTGCTCCACAAGTGCAAGCACAGCGGGCCCGCCCTCGCGAGCATGCATGTGCATATGAAGGAACATCAAGGCGGCGTGCTGGAGGGCATCAAGCACCAGAGATAAGACGCTGCCAAAAGCCAACCAGGGCCCGGAAACGTAAAGATTGCCGTCAAGTCGTAGTCAGGAATCAGAAGGGCTAGGCGGTTGTCGTGCGTCATCTCCGCTGTCGGTGCACTTACCCCATCTTTTCGCGCCTATCGCTCCAGTCTGTGTCAGTCATCCGACGGGCCTTTTCCGTATCTTTTGTCAGAGCACCCAACAACACCCGCTATCAACATGCCCTGTGTCATTCCATCTCCAAAAGCACAAAGCCAAGATAACAGCAAGAAAATAACTCGTTATTGTACATACACCCACGACCCGGGATGCTGGCTCCCGTCTAATGCAGGTACCGACACATGCGTCACGTCTCTACCCAACCCATTCACACAATCCTTGCACTCATACACATACCTCTCGTGAAACCGTGAAATCTACCTGATTCGTCTCCTCTGATCTCTCTACTTGGCCATGACATCCACATAACGGCCGCCCTTCTTCTTCTTTCCTGCTGCTGGTCCCTTCCTCGCTTGAGGCGCTCCCAGCAAATCGTCAATACTACTAGCGTTACTCATACCTGTCCCAGGCCGTGATGGCGGTCCTGACGCAGCACCAAAGCTGGGTCGCGCTAGGATAGGTGGTTTAGGCCCGGCAAGACCTTCTTCATCAGACTCAGCAATGCCTGGCGTCGATGCACGAGAGCCAGCACCGTGCAGTGGCGGTGGCAATGACGACGAGCGCAGGTTCGAGACGGGTGGGCGCAATGTACCTCCAGTCGGAGGCCCAGCAGATGACGGAGGTGCGGGAGCAGCGCTTCCTGAAGCGCTCCGAGCTGCCCCAGGCGGGCCAGACCGTGGAGGCGGAGGTGTGGCAGCCGGCTTGGCCGTGTCTGTTGCACCCGCCTTCTTGTTGACCCACTTTCCGAGATCAGTGTCGTAAACGAAGCTGCTCTCTTCTCCAAGCTTGGCTTTGATAGGTCCAGGCCCAGCGTTCGGGTCCTTCTTGAACCACCCAGAAAGCCAACCTCCCTTCTTCGCCGCTGCTGCCTCCTTGTCGCGTTTTGCGTCTTCCTCCGCAGCTTTGCGGAAGGCCTCGTCTGCTTTCCTGTCTGCCTCAGACTTGGAGCTACTGCCACCGCTGATTTTCAATGCAGAGGCACGAGCAGCCAGGTCATCATCGTCGTCATCGTCCATGAAGGATTTCTTCTTCTTAGGTTGCTCCTCTTCCTCCTTGTCATCCTCATCGGGGTTGTAGGGCTGGTACGATGGAGGTTCATAGGTGCTGGATGATCCCTGCCCCTGCTCATCCGTTGCAGGTTGGGCGGGCTCGTCGAAGCTCGCCTGAGGCTGATACCCGCCAAATGAAGGAGAGGGGGCTAACCCTTCGACAGAAGACATAGGCATATAAGGACTATTGTACGAGGCCTGACGAGGGCTGAAATCCTGACGGAGTGGGGAGTACGATTGGACTTTGGCTTGTGTGCGTGCGCTCGGTGGGCTCAACTGGTTCTGTGTAGGGCTCAATATGCCTGACGTTGGAGTCATCGGAGTGTACGAGTCCGACGCGGCTCGCATGCCAAAGCTGTCGTTTGACTCCATCGATGGTCGGCCCTGAGGCTCGTAACGAGATCGTTGTTGCTCCGAAGATGACCTTGGCGCATATGCATTTGACGGAGCGTACCTCGAATTGGCTGGTGCTGCTGGCTGTGCAGGTACGTTGTAGCCGGACATAGTGCTATACAAGTCCGCATTTGACTGCGATGGCGTGAGGGCTGGGCTGCCTCCAGCAATGTTGGCAAAGGGTCCAGATTCTGTTCCGGCCGGCCTCCCCCCATCGGCTTCGTCGTCGCCTGCAATGAAACTGTTGAATTTTGAGAGCAGAGAGCTTCCAACCTTATCCATGCTGGGCTTGGAAATCCATGACGAAGAACCATCCTTGGGCGCTTGGGACAAGCGCTGACTCAAGTCGTCTAGGGTGGAGATGAAGGCCGGGTTGTAGTATGGAGAAACCTGTGTTGTTGCCTTTATAACTGCAGCAATAGAGTCGCAGTATGCCTGTGCATCAGTCTTGTAACCATTTTCCGCTAGCTGATATGCATGTGCCAGTTTGTAGTGTTGCAAATGTGGCAGCACGTACGGTACGCTTGGTGATGATAACGACATGGCGAACTCGAACACTTCGGTCAGAAGTATCGGCTCAAGCTCAATGCCTGTTTCTAGAGGGTACCGGTGGTGGTCGGCCCCAATGAGCACAAGATCAGCTGGGATATCCTCGATGCCACCAATCTTGATGACTGAGCGGGCAAAGATGAAACAAATGTGCGCAGCTTCGACTCGGCCATACTGAGCAAGCAGTCTACCAAGAGACAACAGTGCCGATGCATCACCCTCGCTGCGGTTGTTCAAAATCAACGCAATCGTCTCACGCCACTTATCCAGGCCCTGGAGTGCATTTTGGGTAGCTCCAGCCCCGTCTGCACTTATCATCTGAAAGCCGGCTCGAGCTGACGCCGGTACCAATTCATCAGTGCAATCCTCGTGGTTGCCAGCAAAGACCTCATACAATACGGCCAATGCCTGGTTATTCCGCCCGACATTTTTGACTTCTTTTCGGACAAATTCTTGGACAACCCGTTTCCATGTGTCTTTGTTGCCAGTCGAAGACAACAACATTGCATGGCCCCATAGTCGCTGGTCAACAGCATGCCAGACTGCCTTTTCGCGGTCACCTTGAATAAGCATATTTTGCAGGTTTTCGAGGGTCCGCGGGTCAGAAGGTTCTGCTTGAATGGTTGAGGTATTGGATCTTGAGCGCCCAACTATATCCACTCCGGTTGCATAGGAGCCGTCGGCATCTGGGACTTCTTCTTTAACAGGGGAGAATATCTTCTTGACAGCGGCCTCCGCAGGTGCGCTTTCTAGTCGACCATCGTGCTCAACGAGAATCTGCATGAGCTTCCATAGAAGTATTCTGTCTTCGAGACGCTTGAGGTCGTCTTCACTCATAGAGTGCTCAAGTGCAGGCTCTTTAGATTGAGCATCTAGGACTTCAATCTTGCGGCCAAGCCATGCGAGTACGTCCTTCTTCTTGCTCTTTGCCTTGAGCGGCCCAGGGAACTTTGCGATATCTTCTGGCAGAGGCAGTACTTCCTTGATGCTCTGAAGACGAACCTCGCCGGGGCTGGTCTTCATCATTGGCGCCGAACCACCACCTCCATATCGAGGAATTTGCTTTGGGAAACTCGTTACCACAGTACCGCCCAGACCCCATGTGAAGATGGGATATCCCTTCCACCTCTCAAGTGGGTCAGCTGCACGCTCATCTTCAGGTACAATGAAGTCGTAGTTAGCCGATGCCTGCTGACGGTGGGGTATGACATTGAGTGTGCTTGAAGAAGATTGGGATGGCCCATAAGTCATGCCTTGTGGCATGATTCCAAACATGGATCCCCCTAGGTCTGAGCTACTCACGTTACGAAGAGGCTGCTTCATAGTCGCTGTTGGGGACTGAGACTGAGAACGTTGCGGGACGGCTGGTTGAGCTGGCTGATATCTGGGCACATAGCTGTCCTTCTTGCGCGGAGAGCCCACATTCGATGAAGGCGTACTGCGTGGAGGCGGAGTCTCGGATCTTCCAGACGTGGGTGGTCTCGAGCTTAGTGTTGAATCTTGTTCTCCAATCTCGGTAACCTCTCCTAATGGACTCCTGATCGGTGGACGTGGCGTACCGTCGACTGACTGAGAAAGCTGGTGAGTTGGCGGGGCTTGGGGCTGAGATTCAGACTCTTGCCCATGCTGTTGAGGCATACTATGGAAAGCTAGTGGGCTAGACGTGCGAGGCGCAAAAGGCTGGGATGGCGTTCGCGTCAAGTTGTTATGCGGCTCAGATGCGTAGCGACCATGAGGTTGTCCCTGGGATGGAGGTGCAGGCGAGTAACGAGCATTTGCGGCAGGTACGGCGGCAGGCGGGGCAGGAGAATACCGTGCATTACTTGCTGGTGCTGAAGGTGGTGGGGCGGGCGAGTATCTGTTCGTGGGAGGTGCGGGCGCGGGCTGGGACACAGGAAGACTGTTCGTTCGTGCAGGTACCGATGGTTGACTTGGGAACATGGGTAGCTGTTCAGGTTGCCTAAATGGGGGAGGTGTAGCAACATTGGCATTATTGGGGAGAAACTCGTTCCTCAGAGAGGACAATGACGGTGTACGCTCTTTGGGCGGCATGTGTGGAGGTGGTGGTTGTACTGGAGGTTGGACAGGCACATTCGGCTGCGGAGTGTAACGTCCTGACGGCCGTGGTTTGGAGGTCACAGGTAGCTCGGCAAAGAAATCGCTCGAAGGTGATTTTGATGTTACAGCGGGTTTCGGTGGAGCGGTTGCTGCTGGTGGCATTCCGCTTATCTGTGCCTGCATCGAGTGACCCGAGGATGGTGGAGACAGGCTAGACGTCGACATACTTGATGAAAGAGGAGGTGGCCGTGGAAGTCCACTATTCGAAGACACACTACTACTACGTGGAGGCGGAGGAGTGGGCTGTAAGGCTGGGACCGTTGCACGAGGAGCCGGTCGCTTTCGGGTGGTGACAATGTCTTCTGGTAGATCGTAAGGCGAAGCATAGCCACCCTTGGATTTATCAACAAAACTTTGCGCTGAGCTCACTGGAGGAGGTCGGGATTGTTGCTGCTGTTGGTATGCCAAATTCCGTCCAAAGCCATCATAAGCCGGGGTAGCCGCAGGGGTTGGCTGCGCTTGGGGGGCATATGGGCTCACAGCAGGGACTGCAGCTGATGTTGCAACTTGAGGCGCATACCGGCTTGCAGTGCCTGACGGATGTGACTGTGCGGGCTGTTCTGCTG
Organism: Bipolaris bicolor; assembly: GCA_026262445.1. Classification (NCBI taxonomy): domain Eukaryota; kingdom Fungi; phylum Ascomycota; class Dothideomycetes; order Pleosporales; family Pleosporaceae; genus Bipolaris; species Bipolaris bicolor. The sequence continues at coordinate 173,803 of JAODYD010000014.1, read as the reverse complement.
GCGCAGGGGGTTCATCTTCGAGAAAACCTTCGTCATCACTCAATTCAATGACTGGTCCATTTTCCTTGTCAGGTAAGAAATCATCATCCAGATCGAGGTCCAAATCCCACTCGCTTTTCTCGGGGGATTTCGCCTCTGCCTGCACCACATGCGCACCGGGGGTCTCATCTGTTGACTGTGCAGGTTCAATCTGTTGGCCAGCAATTGTACCAAAAAAGTCCTCTTGTTCTTCTGTGTTGCCCCAGTCGATGTCTGCGCCTGCGTTTCCACCAACAGTGGTGTTTCCAATAGACTCGTCTCCTACTGTTGTCCCAACAGCTTCTACCGCAGGTGTTGGTAAAGCGGATTCTTGTGGCTGCCCACCAAGATCAAAGGCATCGTCACCGGAAGTACCCCACTCATCCGCTTCGGTGTCTGCTACCAGAGGTGCCTTTACACTTTCAGTGACAGCATCCTCTAGAACAGTGCTTTCACCTTGGTGCTCGTAGTTCACTTCCGGATGCGCTTCGGCGTTTGGTTCTTCGTCGGAGCTCTCTTCCTCACTATCTTCCTCTTCTGACTCCTCTTTATCTTTGTTTGCTTCAGCGTTTGCCGGGGCAGTCTTTTCCTCGACGTTGAGCGCCTGCGTTGCGTTTACGAGATCCTTCTCAGCCCCGCCTGCTCCGGGTTCCTCCTGGGATTGTTGCACTGGTGGTTGTGATGCGCTCTGCTCTGCCTGAGCAATAATGTCGCGCGCCGGAGATTCATCATTTGACTGTTGCTCAGCAGTTGTAGGCTTGATTGAAGGTGGAGGCGCAGTCGCTGGTGGTGCGGTTACAGCGGGTTGGGACGGAACTTTGTCTTCGTCTTCGTCATCGCTGTCTTCTTCCTCCGATTCCTCCTCATCGTCATCGTCGTCGTCATCCTCTTCCTCTTCCTCTTCTTCGGACGAAGATTCTGGCTCGGGCTGCGCCGGTGGTTTCGCGTTGGTTGGTGCACTGGCTTCCTTTTCGCTTCGCAGCGCAGGGTTCCACGAAGCGGACGATGGGGTCAAAGGCGCGCCACCATAGGCATAAGAAAAGTTGGGGGCGTCTTCGTCCATTAGGCGATTACTAGGTGATGAATGGGGTATCTATAAGCGCTATGGAAGTTGTCAGCACTACAGTTGGTCTTTGGTAACTCGGATGCGGAGTCTTGACAGTGGAGCGCAGACGTCGGGTTCCGAAGATGCAATTGAGATGCGCCTGGTAGAAGACGAGAAAGGGACACAGGGAGCTTGACAAAAGGAAGAAATGGGCCAGGCAAGGCTAGAAACGAAGGCACGGGAAAAAAGTTGCGACGGGGAGTGTGTCGCGGAATGTACATAGGCCAGAGTGATCACCATCCCTTTGTACGTCAGAGGCTCGCGGGACGTACCTCTATGGAAGCGGGAGAGCGCGAGCTCGGTGTGCCGCACAGTATCAAGGGCACAGCTCTCGGCCAGAATGAAAGTGAGGATCAAATACTAGAGGCGAGTTCCGGCGGCATTGCATGTGATTCAGTTGATGTGCGTGCAAGTGTAATGTAGAGTAATCTGGACAGCTGTTCACGCCTTTGGACATTGGAAACGGCCCGCCGCTGCAACCCTGGCCTTAAGCCACCCTACGTACCTGCGCCACACTTGCTCCATCGTGCCGCGCCTCGTGCCAGATGCATGCACGACACTATTCACAATTATCATATCCTACAACACACACCGGGTACTCCTATAAGTGACAACCAACCTCCGGATTCTATCGCCATCGTCGAAACATTCGTCCGCGCCCGAAACAAGAAGTCTGAACGCCTGGGCGTCATATCCAGACACCCCCGAAACACCGCGGACCCCCGAAGGCAGCCACCATAGCCATAAACACTCCCCTCGCCCGAACCGACCGCGCATGAGGCTGCTAGAGAACAGATACTTCCCTCATACGCCATTGTGCCATTGTCGTCCGCCCATGAGCCATGGCTGCTCCACACCAGTACCACCAACCGAATGCGCCAGACGAGGACTCTGACCTTGAACTAGACTTGGAGGAGTTGGACCCTCTAGCATCTCGCTCACAGGCAGCCGCCACCCCGCCGCCACGTAATTCAAAAGACAAGAGGAGGCCATACCACGAGCTTGGCGCAAGGATACCACTGAGGAACCTGAGAGTAGGCAGACTACGAGCAAGTAAGAAGAAGCAGGAGGCTGAAGAGGACGACTTGAGGGGTCTATTAGACGACGATGAAGGGCCGAAGAGGGACTCGGCTGGCAGTTATGGTCAGTCTGGGGAGGACGACTCGCCCTTGCTACCGGCCCAGCGAACTGCCCAAAGACACCAACCGCCACAAAGTACCATGTCAAGATTAGGGTCGAGCATGCGAATACCGAGCTTCCTGTCGCGGCATAGCAGCGCTGCTATAAAACTCGACGAGGATGGGGAGGAAGATGCCGAAAAGGAGCATGATCCGACCACGCAGCGGACCATTTCTGTCGGCCAGCTTCAGACATCGAGATTCCCAGCAAATGCGGTTTCGAATGCAAAGTACACACCCTGGAGTTTTCTTCCACGAACTTTGTACAACGAATTCTCCTTTTTCATCAATATGTATTTCTTGCTTATTGCGCTGTCGCAAGTCATACCAGTACTGCGAATTGGTTACCTTTCGACCTACGTCGCCCCACTAGCCTTTGTTATAACCATAACTTTGGGGAAGGAGGCTATGGATGATATCGCCCGACGGCGAAGAGATGCAGAAGCTAACTCTGAGGGCTACACAGTACTGAAGTTTGAGGAGAATAGTAAAGGAACTGGCGTTGCCCCCGGCAGAAGTTCGGAAAGGCAAAAGTGTCTGAGGAAACAGAACAGAAATGAAGGCCGCTTCTCAGAGATTGAAGATGAGGAACAGCGGCTCTCTGGCAAGGGACTGGCAACCTGCACTTACTGGGAAGTTACAAAACCCTCCAGGAGCCTCAAAGTCGGCGATGTGGTCAAACTTGGAAAGGACCAAAGAGTGCCTGCTGATATGGTGCTTCTGAAGAGCCATTCCACCGATATCAGTGCTACTAATCCAGCTGGCGCAAATACACAAAGCCCACTGGTCCCGTTGATCGATAGTGAGGAGCCTGTGGATACTGCAAAGGCTGACAGCGTCGCAACGAGCGGGTCTTCAGGTGAAGCCTTTATCAGAACTGACCAATTGGACGGTGAAACTGATTGGAAACTGCGCCTTACGTCCCCACTGACACAGAATCTGGATGTCGGAGAGTATACGCGACTTCGAGTTGTCGCTGGTAAACCAGACAAAAAGGTCAATGAGTTTTATGGAACTGTGGAGCTTCTGCCTAAGAGCCAGCGGCACTACGATCCCCACGACAGTGAGCAACCTTCCTCATCTGAAGAGGCACAGTCAGCTCCCCTTAGCATTGACAACACCATCTGGGCGAATACGGTCGTGGCGTCGAGCTGCAGTCTTCTCGCAGTAGTGGTATATACTGGACCCCAGACGCGTCAGGCGCTTTCAACTTCACCTTCAAGATCCAAAACTGGTCTTTTGGAACTGGAGATCAACTCGCTCACAAAATGGCTGTGTATCTTTACTCTCTCGCTATCCTTCATCCTCGTAGCGCTCGCACGGTTTCAAGAAATCCAAGGTCGGCAATGGTGGGCTTCCATGCTACGATTTCTCATTCTGTTCTCGACCATTGTCCCTGTGGGTTTGCGTGTCAATCTTGACATGGGAAAGTCAGTGTATGCATGGTTTATCCAGCACGACGAAAGCATCAAAGGAACGATTGTCCGCACTAGTACCATTCCTGAAGATTTGGGGCGGATAGAATATCTTTTGAGCGACAAAACGGGAACTCTGACACAGAACGGTATAGTAACCTGGTTCCTGTAACTTGACATGGCTAACAGACTACAGAAATGATAATGAAAAAGATCCACGTCGGCACCGTCTCGTATGCAAATGAGGCCATGGACGAAGTATCGTCGTATGTTCGTCAGTGTTTCACGCCTCCTGCAGGAGAAGCTCCCTCGCTCGTCACACCCTCATCCGCTTACATCGCCCCTCTGACTTCCGCCACACGTACCCGTAGGGAAATTGGATCACGAGTTCGCGACGTTGTGCTGGCGCTGGCGCTCTGCCACAATGTAACGCCAACGACTGAGGAAGAAAATGGCGAAGAAGTGACTACCTACCAAGCATCATCTCCGGATGAGATTGCCATTGTACGTTGGACTGAGGCCGTTGGTTTAAAGCTTCTGTCTCGAGACCGCGAGTCCATGACTCTCCTTTCATGTGATAGTGGAAAACAAGTCGTCAAGGTCCGCATCTTGAATGTTTTTCCGTTCACGTCGGAGGGCAAGCGCATGGGCATCGTTGTGAAGTTCTACCACGGACCTGCATCCTCACCGACTGATGAGGATGGCGAGATCTGGTTTTACCAAAAAGGCGCAGATACCGTCATGACGTCGATTGTCGCCGCCAACGACTGGTTAGATGAAGAGACGGCAAACATGGCCCGCGAAGGACTCCGCACTCTAGTTGTAGGCCGCAAAAAGTTGTCATCTCAAACATACCAGGACTTCACCACCAAGTATGCACAGGCCTCCCTTGCCCTTAGCAACCGTGATGCTTCGGTTGCTGGTGTTGTTAAAGAATATCTTGAACATGACCTAGAACTTCTTGGCGTCACAGGTGTTGAGGACAAACTACAAAAGGATGTCAAGCCTTCTCTCGAGCTTCTTCGCAATGCGGGTATCAAGATCTGGATGTTGACTGGCGACAAGGTCGAAACAGCGCGTTGCGTAGCCGTCAGCTCCAAACTGGTAGCACGTGGGCAATACGTGCACACGATTGCCAAGCTGAAACGCAAAGACCTTGCATCCTCGTCTCTCGACTTTCTCCGTGGAAAGCTCGATTCCTGTCTGCTTATTGATGGCGAGTCGCTTGCTCTCTTTCTGCAGCACTTTCGACAGGAATTCATAAGCGTGGCTGTACAACTTCCCACTGTTGTCGCATGCCGATGCTCTCCCACACAGAAAGCAGACGTCGCGCGCCTGATTCGCGAGTTCACTAAGAAGCGCGTATGCTGCATCGGCGACGGCGGCAACGACGTATCCATGATCCAGGCTGCCGATGTTGGTGTTGGTATCGTGGGCAAAGAAGGCCGCCAGGCCTCCCTTGCCGCCGACTTTTCGATTGAGCAATTCTGTTACCTGGTCAAACTGCTCGTCTGGCATGGCCGCAACTCGTACAAACGCTCTGCCAAGCTCTCTCAGTTTGTTATTCATCGTGGGTTGATCATTTCCATCTGCCAAACAGTCTTTTCGATTGCCAGCAGCTTTGAGCCCAATGCTTTGTACAAGGACTGGCTCCTGGTCGGCTATTCGACTATCTACACAATGATGCCGGTCTTTTCTCTTGTTCTGGACCGCGATGTGGACGAGAGCGTGGCCAACTTGTATCCCGAGCTGTATGCCGAACTCAAGACAGGGCGGTCGCTATCGTACAAGTCGTTCTTCATCTGGGTTGCTGTGTCCATCTACCAAGGCTCAATTATTCAAGGTTGCAGTCAGCTTCTTATTGGTGTGGGACATGCGACAGGCGCCGGCGAGACTGCGGATCCGACATTTCTCAAAATGGTGTCTGTGTCCTTCTCGGTGCTTATTGTCAACGAATTGATCATGGTGGCCATGGAAGTCACGACGTGGCATTGGATCATGATTGCAAGCATTGTGGGAACAGCAGGTATCTACTTTGGCTCTGTACCGTTTCTGGACGAGTATTTTGATCTCGCGTATGTGGGCAGCATGGCATTTTGGTGGAGATTTGCGGTCATTGCAGCAATCAGTTTATTGCCGCCGTATGCGGTGAAGCTGCTAAGGAGGACGTTGAAGCCGCCTAGTTACCGCAAGGTGCAGGGTGTTTAATGGGGAAGAGGCATGTAAGCATGTTGTTTTTTGCATAGCGATAATCATTTGTTTAAACGCGAAAGGGAATAATTTTCTGTGCCTCGTTACGAGTCTTCGTTCCCTACAATCGTTCTGCCCAAGAGGCTTGTACATGGGTATAGCATGGCCAAGTGCGTAAAGTTGTGTCTGACGTTGGCGGGGTGTGCACGGCTCAAAGCATAAGTGCAAGTGGGGCAGCCCAGTTTGCCAGATTGAGGTGAGCCATGCAGAAAACGCACGCGTCCAGCGTTGCAGACAAGATGAAGACAAATGTACCCTCACGCCCAATCCACGCCGTCGTCGCCTCCACATTGCCATCGCATCACGCGTCTCCACGTCAATCCGGCTACCTCAACTACGCGCCGGGCCGATGCGCTGAACAAGCAAAGACGACGCTCAATCCCTAATCTTGGATGACTTCCACACGAGTCGCAATCGTTGCTGCGTCGTAGCCACCACTCCCTCCCCGTTCGTCGGCGCCTGTGCCTCTTCTCCAGATGGCCATGATACCGGATGCGTACGTAAGGAAGGTGCGCGCCGAGTCGATGAGTGGGCGGCTCAATCCCACACATGACAATGCTCGTATCCAGCGCTATCTGATGTGGATGGTCTGCGTCAGTGCATCGCTACTCAGCACACGACACTTGCTCGTGGAGCGCAACATGCACTATCCACAGCGCCTCTACTTTAACCAGCTAGCTTTCACGAACTTACTGGCCTTGCGACCATTTTTTGGCTGGGGAATCGTCCAGCGGCCGTTTCGTCGAAAGCTGCGACCGTGGAGATCGAGGAACAGAGGAACGACGCTCATCACTGCCTCCATGTGCTTCATGTATCTGTCTACCATGTGTCTGTTGCAGGCAGTCTTGCATTTTTATAATCTCCCAGTCTTGGTCATGATTACAGTAAGACTTCACACATATACATCTGGACAAACGAGTCCCCCAGCAAAAAAAGACTGACGCCAAAATAGCCCATAGCCATATTTGCTGAAGACGTGGTGCGTCGTGCTCTCCGCTCAGTTTCTGTCACATACGCAGACGTGCTTCCCACCTGTGTACTCTTGCTAGCGAGCGTTGGTCTTTTGTTGACAGAATATCGAATCACTGTGCCCGGCCTGGTCATGGGCATCTTGGCCATGGTGTTTGCGGGAGTGGCTAGAGGCCTCTGGAAGACTGCCATTATGCATCAACCAGATGTCCTTTCCAACAATGTGAATCAGGCGAGCTTGCATGTCATCGCAGGGGCGCTAGTAGGCGCACTGTCGGCAATAATCTTTGGCTTGAACGGCCACATTTTCGCCTTTGGAGCCGGAAACGGGCTGCTCCTCAGCATCAACGCCGTGTCTACCGCCATGGCGATGAAGCTGGGAAATTCAATGGTGCTGCCTGTCGACGACGAAGTAGCCAGCACGTCTCTTCATACTATTGATGCCCCAGTATATCACATCTTTGACACTTTGACTCTTGCTGTTTTCGCTGGCATTGCAGGATGCTACTCGACGCTCCTGACCCGCCGCTCGTACGCGAACATATACCAGTTCTGCTGTTTTTGGCTTGCCATAACGTGCATTGGCAGCTGGGCGTGGTCTCGTGTGCCCCCTGCTCGACTGCCCAATACCCGGTTCGCCTACAACTCATATGGACGTATGAGATCGTCTTCAGTGAGTTTAAGCTTACCCACCAAGCCTCTTTCGAAGTATCTTCTCGGCATCAGCATCGCCTCTCTATGGATAGCATATGGCGTTCTGAACTTCACTGAACGACCAGAGCCACGCATGCCCGTCGCCCTCGATCGCAACTACGTCCCCCAAATCCCCATGGAGATCGTAGTAAGCATGTACAAAGAACCCCTCGACGGCATCGCCACTCTCCTTCGCAACCTCAAACGCATCCCCGCGCTCTCCGACGCCCAAATCACAATCTACCTCAAAGACAGCAGCGCATCCCCTTCCCACATCCAATCCCAGCTCGGTGCAAACCAAGTCTTCCTCTTACCCAACATCGGCCGCGAAGGCGAAACCTACCTCAACCACATCCTGCGCCGGTGGGACACACTGGCGCAGCAAACCCTCTTCCTGCAAGCCGAAATCCACAATCCCCGCGAATTCTATACAAGAATCACAAACTACTTTCTCCGCTCCCGCACCGGCTTCCTGGATCTCGCGTGGGTCGGCACACTCTGCAACTGCCACTCGTGCTCCGACCGCCTCTTCTGGTCCGACGAAATCCAATTTATCCCGCAGACGTACGCTAAGATTTACGGCGCCAATGCTCAATGCGATCATGTGCTACTTAGTTACAAAGGCCAATTCGCTGTTTCCGCAGCGCGCATTCGCGGCGTGGATAGGAGTTTGTACGAGAATATGTGGACTGCGCTGGTAGATGAGAAGAGCTGGGCGCATCAAGAGAGTTTTCTTAAAGGAAGACCGGATGAGATGAGCGCCCCGGACTTTGGGTATACGGTTGAGCGGTTGTGGAGTTTGCTGTTTCAGTGTTCGCGGATCGATGTGGCGTGGAAGTGTGCGAGTATGGTTAGTAGGTGGAGGATTGGAGGCGATGTGGAGGATTGTCAGTGTTTTGATGAGTAGATTCATGCCCTTTATAAGAGGGGGATGTAGTTTTGCATGTCGAATTTACATTTTGAATCTTAAAAAGAGGAAATGGCTATTGCAACTACACTCCATAAGACACAAGATAAGGGAAAGTCCGTCTTGTAGTGTCTTGGCATCAGAATCCAACCCCTCATTGGCTCTTTTTTTCTTTGCACAACACAGTCACTTTACCTTTACACTTACTTTCTTACTTTCACCACAACAACCCTCCTCCGCTTCTTCCTTTCCCTCTTCCTACTTTCACTACATAACCTTTATCCCCCCCCACACCCGCATAAATGACATCCCCAGACGAACCCCCCCAATCCTACGAAGCAACCCACGTCCACGCCGTCTACGAAGAAATCGCCGAGCACTTTTCTTCAACACGGTATAAGGTCCGTTTTTACCCTCCTTCTCCTTTCCCCCTTCCCTTCTCTCTCACTTTTCTCTCATTCATCCCATCCACCGTCTTCCCACCCGTTATATCAAGGGAAAAAAAGGAAAAAAAATCGATAATAGTATCCGTTCAACACACCCTCCCCTTCTCTCTCCCTCTCACCCAATGAAGAAAAAAAAAGAAGTAAACTTCCAATTATTGAATTTATCTATTTCATGGGGATATTGCTGGTACCAGAGTTTTTATTATTATGATTATTATCGGCTGATATAATGTAACGCAGCCATGGCCGATTGTAGATCGGTTCCTACGCGAGCAGCGCGATGGGGCGATTGGGGCGGATGTAGGGTGTGGCAATGGCAAGTATCTGGGTGTGAATGATAAAGTGTGGATTGTGGGGAGTGATCGGTAAGTTTTGTTCTAAACTTCTTTTTTCTTACTGTCCTTCCTATTCTGTCCAAAAAAAAAGAACACAGCTCGTCCAGTTGCTATGTACGTCATTTGTTTGGGTGTTTGTTTGGGGGCATTGCTTTTTCATATTTTGAGTTGGATTTGTTGAAAAAGGGACACAGTCTGGCTTTTGTTTGTTCTGCACTGTTCGACTCTGTTCCGAACCTCACATCAAATACTCTAGATCTACGAATTTGGTCAAGATTGCAAAACGACATGAACCACACGATGTAGTCGTGGCGGATAACCTTGCTCTCCCGCATCCAGAGGGCATTTTCGACTTTGCCATATCCATTGCCGTTGTGCATCACTTGTCTACACCAGAGCGGAGAGTAGAGGCCGTCAAGAGTGTTTTGGAGCTCCTGCAACCGCCGTTGACATCAGGTCACGAGGACTCGAGCAATGGAAATGGAACTGCTGACATGAGCACAACCGGAGGAAGGGCACTCATCTACGTATGGGCACTTGAGCAGAAAGATAGCCGGCGCGGTTGGGACGAAGGCCACGAGCAGGATGTCATGGTGCCATGGGTGCTGAAGCAGAAGAAGGAGAAGGATGCAAAGCGGAAAAAGAACAAGGACAATGTGACGCAAGAGAACGGGGGCGAAGAGAAGGACAAGACGGCCGAAGGAGATAAGACGTTTTTGAGGTATTATCATTTATATCGCAAAGGCGAGCTTGAAAGCGATATTGAGCAGGCAGGCGGAGTTGTGCTCGAGTCGGGATACGAAAAGGACAACTGGTGGGCCGTTGCGCGACGCAGGTGACGGTTCTCGGGAGAAGCAATATGAAACCATTACGTCCTGGTCAGTGTCACAGGCAGAGCATGGTTGCTCTCGGTCAACGGGAATAACTGGTAGTAAAAGCCCACGGCTCCAGCTACCAAGATGAGGTAGTATGCTACAGTCCATGCGATGCCCTTTCCCTGATACGCAGGTGCGGTCCTTGAATCACCGTCGTCCTTTTTGGCAACGTCTGGGGGACCAATGGGCACACCGGCCTCGACACCAACGCGACCCCAGAAGCGCGGCAGTCCCATCCAATTGCAAAAGGCGTGGGCCAAGACACACGAGTAGACATTGCCGGTGCGCACAAAGACAAAGGCTGCGAAGAAGCCAAAGAGCGAGGTGTATGTAAACTGGAAGAGGGAACGGGCAATTGCCAAGGCGAGGGGGACCTGGGCGTGGGTGATGCGGAACTCGTACAGGTGGTGGACGTGGGCAATGCCAAAGTAGAGCGGGGTCAGGAAGACGATCTGCTTGCCGGAGAAGCGGGCTAGGACGTGGAGGGGCACGATAAGGGAACGCCAAACTAGCTCTTCGCTGACGGGTCCCTGGTGAAGTTAGGCGGGCTGAAGGGAGATCTACGGTACAGTGTGGGGACGTACAGCTACAAAGTTCCTGTACCCGATCCAACTGCTCAATGACTGGTACAGGCCATTCAGCTGTATCCAGTCTTGCCAATCACCGTCGACTATGCCATTCTCGAACAGAGGACCTGCAAAGAGAATGACGACTAGGAGCATGGTGCGGATGGTGTCCATGGGCGACACAGGCCACAAACCAAGGAGGGCGAGGATCTGCGAGATGGCGACATCATGGCGGTGGAGCAGGAGTACGGTGATGAGGGTGCACAGAAGCGTGGAAAAGGTCACGGCACGGACTCTGGCGCGGATGGACGAGGGAGCATCGCGCGAGAGAGAGACGGAGGGCCTGGTGGCGGAGGAGAGGTAGAAGGGGATTACGTAGATGAAGACATAGGCAGCCTGGAAACACACGCGTCAGTGGGTGGTATATTTTTAGTGCGGGAGCAGTGTGCAGCGAGTGCAGGCGGCAGTGGTGGTGGGTGCGCGAGGATGAAACATACCGACAGAAGCGCTGCAGCATTGGCGGAGAGGACGGGCGGCTGGGATACTGACGACGGGTTAGAGGCGAGGGCCATGTTTCGACGCGTTTGCAGAGCTGGAGACGAAGGACGGGTGGAACTGGGGCCGGGGCAGGCGTCAAGAAAAGCGCAGGGCAAAGACAAAGGAGAGGCTCACAGGCCAATGGATCGCTGCTTACCGCCCTTGACGTGTCGTTGATAGACGGCGTGGAGGGCGCTGAAACCCTCGCGCCAGCGTGTGGGTGGTGGTGGCATGGCACACTGGAGACGACTGCGACGAAAAAGAAGGCGCTGAACAGCAGCACAGCGCCAACGGTCAAACACGCTACCGCCCCCCCTGCGAACAGGTTGGTGTTGTGGGCGAGCTGTACTTATATCGCCTGGCAATCTGCCCCCCGCGTTGTCGCAATATCGCGAGAGCGGTTGAACCGGTTCGTTGTTCTCGCCGCCATTGTTCGTTTATCGATAATCACCCAATCCTCGCGCAACTCGACTCGACTCGACTCCACTTGTACACCGGCCGGCCCGACTCGAATTGGACTGGCTCGACTGGCTCGACTGGCTCGACTGGCTCGACTGGCAGCCTCCCTCCCACTCTGGCTTGGATCCATCCGCTTGAAACCCCCGGCGCGTCCCTCCCCCTGCAGCGCCCTCCCGTCCGTCGTCACTGGCTGCGTCGGCTGTAATTACAATCATTTCGCCCGCCGACTCGCGTTGTCGCGTTGTGCCTTTGCCCGCCAATACGTGGAGAGGCTGCCCGGACGAGGGTTCCTGGAGAGCATCAGGGCGGCCAGCAGACTGCGCGTCTAGCCTCACGTCGCATCGTCGCCAGTGCATACAGTGCTTCCACGCCCAACGACAGCCTTGTGCCTGCTATCGCTCACGGCCAAACCGTCGACGGGCTGGTGCTGGGCCGTGTGTTGCTCTGCTGCTGCTTGTGCACGCGTTAAGTACTTGTGCCTGTCTGTGCCTGTGCCTGAGCCTGACCGCCTGCACCGGCTACTGGGCGGAGCTGCTGCCAACTGGAGGATCCCACTGCAGCCCGCGAACCTGCATCTGCATATCCAGCCACGAACCCTCTTTAGGCCGAGCTGCTGCCAACCTGTCAACGTCCGTCCTTCCCTTGCTTCTGTTCCGCTTCCTCTTCTCCGCCCACCGTCGCTCGCTTTCCTCTCCCTCTTCCTCTCCCTCTCTCTCCCTCTCCTCCGACCGCCCACTATCTTTAATCGCCTACGGGCCGCCACTCTTTTCGTCGTTTTGACATGTTGTAGCTTTTCAGTCGCTCTTTTGCACCCCTTCACATACAATCTTTTACACCCTGCGCCTTTTTATCCTTAATGCCCCGTTTCGACTTTTTCGCAAGCCTGCATCCCACAGCCTTGGACATCCGACCCACCCAGTCAGCACCCGCGCCTGCACCAACACCAGCACCCCCAACAACAAAAACAACATCAAGAAGAACTTCAACAACAACAACAACAACATCACCACCACCACCACCACCGCGACAGCTGCCTGCGCAGCAGCATGTCCTCATCAAACCAACGCGCCAAAACGCCAACCGCATTAACTCTTCCACAAGGCCCCCGGTTCTCGCCCCCGAAATCACCATCAAAGGATTCCTCCCCCGTCCGAAGACCGCTTCACGAACGCTCAAACTCGCAGGCCAATCAGCACTCGAGTCCCACAATCCGCCTAGTGCACGACGCTCCCGATGACATCTATCAAAAGTACCCAGTGCCCAGCGAACCCTCGCAGATTCTATCTCCACCCCGTCATGCGCCGGGTTATGGGTTCGAGAGACCCGAGAGGCCAGGGTCTCGCGTTTCATCTAACAGCCAGGTAGCCAGTGTCGTTGCAAAGTTCGAGGCCAGCCGGGTGCAGACACCACAGCCAATCGTGTCGCGGAAGAAGGGCGTCAGGCACTCAGCCGCAACTAGCACGTCAGAGGAAGATACTTTTGTATCCTCTGCCTTTACCCCTTCATCTGTAAGATTCTCGCAGGACAGCACTGCCCCGTCATCACCCCCACCAGAGTTTGACGATGGCGACACCCTCGACGTACTTCAAGAGGAGCCGCGCAGCCAGAGGCCAACCATCCGCGCTGTCCCTCCCTCCTCGTCTGGTGGTGATTCGTTCGAGAGTCGCAACCGTGCATTGACCCCAAAGGCCTCTGCTGCATCCTTTGCCTCAACCATCCTCGCCGCCCACCCATCTTCTTCTGGCCATGGTGGAAACACGTCGCGTCTCAGTATCGGGCCTCCGCTACCACAAGGCGACGAATCAACCCCGTCTCCCGACTTTGAAGCAGGGCGTTCTGCACTCACTAGTGACACTGACAATCGACAACATGTATTGAGGCCTCAACAAAGCACAGATTCGATAACGTTTTCTGATATTTCGTCCACTAGCATCGAGCCAACTACATCGCCAATTTCTCATGAAGCCAGCACGGTCTCTTTTGCGAGCGGTGTTCGAATCAACTACCCCATTGTACGCGTGCCCTCGTCCAGCACACTGCGGGCTGAGTCCCAGAACCAAGCCAGCCTCGTGTCCCGGATGCAGGACCGCTCGTCGCTACACCAATGGAGTTCCCAACTATCGACTATCCCCTCGGCATCCGAGCGCGACTCGCGCTCAATCGCCCGAGGCTCGCGGTCGTTTGGGGCCAGGTCGCATTCGCAGGAGAGCTATAGCGCTAGTGGCAGGACAAATATTCCACGACGGAGAGGACAGACGGTCTCGAGCGCGCAGTCGTCTCTAGACAATGCATCATCCGAAGCACACTCTGAGTACTCGGCAGTGCCTCAACCCCTCTTCTCGCCGGCCTCGAAGAGCTCGCTCGATGACAACAACAGCGAACACCTCGACACAATCTCGCCATTGCCTTCATCAGTTCCGTTGCGTGTGAAGAACTCGGGCTATCTGCGCAAAGCTAACAGTGTCGAGAGCATGTCCATGGACGAGACGTCTCGACCAGTTTCCGCCCAGTCCAGCGTGTCCATTTTCCTCGCCAACAACATTCCTGCATGGGCAAGAGCCTACTACCAGAAGGGCGAGCGAATCTCGGGAGGTGCCCCGGAGTCAGAGTATGCGGAAAGTGTAGTGCAGGAAATGTCACAGAGTGGACGGTCACACACCCCCTCTGAGAGCAATTACCCGCCCAACATTTACCGTCCACGAAACCGTCCACGACACCGAGCTGCTTCGTTCGCTGACACCGTCTCTCTTGCCGACGACGCTCAATCCATTGATGGTGCAGCCCACGGAGCTGGTGCTCGTATGTACCAGATCAGGCAATACTCGACACCACATCTCCGCACCGATCGCCGAGGAGATACGCGATACAGTGCGTGGAACGCACCATCTCTCGACGCCGACGTTCATGTTACGCTTCTTGGCCGCCAGAACCGACAAATCCTGCTCTTCTGTTTGGGATTTATCTGCCCTCTGTGTAAGTCTCCCATTAGGTTCAACTCTCATGAATATCAATGAACAAATGTACTAATTAGAAAAAACAGCATGGATTGTTGCCTCGTTCCTCCCCCTGCCTCTCAACCCGAACCACATGGCTGGTGCTTCTACTTCTAGCCAGGCCGATTTGGAGCAGCAGTTTGCCCAGTCCGTGGGCCCGGTGGACGACAAAGCTTTCCAAAAAGCGACCTGGTGGCGCAACCTGAATCGCGTCATGTCTGGAGTCGGCACGCTCCTGATTGGTGTCATCATTGCGTTGGCCATTCTCGCATCACGCATGACTTGAGTGACTCCCACTTGAGCATTTCCACAGTGTATTTTCGCCAACAATCTGTCGGCAACAAAAGCTCTTGATCTATGGGCCGCTTCCAGCGGCCCTCTTGGTCATGTACATGTGCCGTTGCACGGGATATCCTTCTACATAACGAACCGCTTTACGAACATATCATGCCATCACACACGTTAATGTTTTTTCTTGGTCGCGTCACTCGACACAAAACGCTCTGCTCGACATTTCCTTTGGTGTCACCTTGAGCTGGCTGTCTGGTATCTGGACAGTGTCTGGTGCTGTTTTCATTTTGTTGTATTTGCTCTACCTTCTTCAGTTTGGGAAGCGTATCCGTACGCGGCATTCTAGCGGTTTAGCGGGCGTTGCTCCTGTTTTCGGCTTGTTTGTGCTCTTCGTGAGCGTATTACCCATTTGTATTATCATCTGTCTGGCACTGCTGCCATGGCAAAATATCATTAGCCTTGTATTCTCTACCTGTCATCGTATCCATTGCTTTCTACCTGCCACTTGTGTATCCTTTTTTTTGGAAGGGTTAATTGATGTGAGACGGGGATGTCATCTCTGGTGGCTGTAAATCTGTTGTAGGGCCTTACCCGTGCATTGGTCCCCTAATCAAATATCAATGCAATGGTGCGAGCTTGAAGGAGCGCACAACGTCAGTTCGTGTCGAATTGATCGGCAACATGTCAATCGCGATGAGTGACATCAAGGTGCGGCAGCTAGCGATTGTTTACATGCGTGAATCATGTCAAGGCGAGGGATACCAGGTTCAAGCCAGGAGGCAGCATTGGCGAGAAGAGTAGCGTCTCGGGAAGGCCTTCATGGAAATGAAGTTGACAGTCGCCCAGGGGATGCTCTAGAATGTCCGCGCTGTTCAGAAAACGACACCCGTTGCACTGGCGCACGCCTTGTCGGGACCTTGACTCGCTTTTGCCATGTGCCGAGGGCCTGAGCGTGGATTTTTGAGAGTCTGCCGAATGGTTACATCATGTCCCGTGACGAGGCTGTTTCTTCGCCTTGGATCCGTGGCGGTGGCTCAGTCGATGACTCTTTACAAGTCACAGCCATACTTTGCCCAAGATGGACATTCGGATGCGCCGAGACAGGGCAGCCAGACCCTCGCAAGGTTCACTCAGGATGAGTCGAAATAGCGCCCGCCGCACTAGTCCTAATTAAGTAGCGGGGCTAAATGATGTCGCTCTTTACAAAATAGTTACGCCTCTTCACAGTTTCTGCAGAACAACACAATCAGCTCGATAGCTGCGCGCTTTTACTCCTTGCCCTACTCTCCAACCACAAACCTTCACCTCTACAACCTTTGCGAACACCCTACACCGAGAAACTAGCAATCATGGCTGTCCGCGCGCAATTTGAAAACTCCAACGAAGTTGGTGTCTTTTCTACTCTCACAAACGCATATGCGATTGTCGCAGTCGGCGCGAGCGAGAACTTTTACAGGTGCGCACTCATTGCGACAAAGAAATTTCCTCCAAAAAAAAGCAGTGAGACTGACGGTGGCAAAACAGTGTCTTCGAAGCCGAACTTCAGGATGTCATTCCCATCTGCCATGCCACCATCGCCGGAACCAGAATAGTGGGCAGATTGACAGCTGGGTATGTGGATTATATTTTTAAAGCATGTTGCAGAATATGGGGAGCTTTGCGACTAACATTTGTATAGCAACAAGAAAGGCCTCCTTGTCCCCACCACCACCACCGACCAAGAACTCCAGCACCTGCGAAACTCCATACCCGATGAAGTCAAAATTCAGAGGATAGAAGAGCGTTTATCCGCTCTCGGCAACGTCATATGCTGCAACGACCACGTCGCCCTCGTCCACCCGGACATTGAGCGCGAGACGGAAGAGATAATAGCAGATGTGCTGGGCGTTGAGGTTTTCAGGCAAACGATTGCTGACAACGTGCTCACCGGAAGCTACATGGCGCTAAGCAATCAAGGTGGCATTGTCCACCCCAAGACCAGTATCCAGGACCAGGATGAGCTGTCAAGTTTGCTCCAGGTTCCGCTTGTTGCAGGCAGTGTGAACCGCGGTAGCGCTGTTGTCGGTGCTGGAATGGTCGTCAACGACTGGATGGCCGTTACTGGTAAGCGCAGACATTACAAAAGGAATGAATGAAACAGGCTAACATGATGCGCAGGTCTTGATACCACCGCTACTGAACTTTCAGTCGTCGAATCAGTTTTCAGGCTCGGCGAGGGCAATGGCCCTGCCAACATCAACACCACGCACAAGGACGCCATGGTCGAGTCTTTTTACTAAAGGATCACTTTGGGATACGAACAAGTGTATTTTCACTATGCATCATTTCAGTAGTCCATTGATATGCGCATGAGACCGTCTCGAGCACTGAGGTACTGGACATAAGCACCCGAGGTGTACAAAAAATTGCCCAGGATAGAGAGCAGTATTGCATTTGCAAGCAAGGCAACGGCGCCAATACTGGCGCCGAGAGATGTTTGAGCAACGGTTGCCATGCTAGGATAGGATAGTGTCTAGACGATGACCTTTGTACAGTAGATACTGTACAGGATCGAGACAGGAGATAGGGCGTTTTAAAAGTAAAGTTCCTTTGGAATCAGAATCGATACATGCTGTGCATATCAAGACCTTGAAGCATATGTCAATTGATCTGTATGACTTGTGATTAGCTAGGTAGATGTAATTACTTTCACCTGCGATCTGAATGGCGATAGGGCTGAAGGCGGTGGAGCCATCTGCCGACGCCAAGATATAATCGTCCAAGAACGTCACTTTGCGACCGGCCAGACTCACCCATCTACACAAACACAGTACCCATGTCGAAATCTCCAGACCCTTTCACGATCAAACCTCGACGCTTTGTATCTTAGGTCTTGCAAAGCCTCAGCTACAGTCCTCCAACCCGCGTTCAACAGCCTCCAGTTTGGCCACATTCGCGCCATGTCCGCCTCCAACTCTACAGCGCTCACAAAGCGCAACGCGTCTGATGCCCTCATGCCGCCTCCTCCTGCGCCGAAGCGTATCAAGCGTCCTTCTGTGGTTCTTGACGAAGATACATATGTCTCCGCAATCTCACACATCATCCGCCGTGACTTCTTCCCCGGTTTGGCAGAAGCAGACGCACAGCGCGAGTATCTAAACGCCGTCGAGAGCAAGAACCGGGCATGGATACGGGAGGCGGGCAAAAAGCTTACACAAGTCATGACGCCTGTACCGAGTGGGCAGCGGAAGATGGCAGCAAGGACAAGGTTCGAGAAGGCGGGTGGATCTGGGGACAAGACGCCGAGCGTATGGGGTGCAGATACACCCGTTACCGTGGCAGGGAGCGAAACAGAAGAAGTCGACCAAGACCTGGGCAAGCTAGACCATGTGGATTTGGATATGAGCCTGGGGGCTTTCCAAGCCAAATACACGAGCGAAGACCAGGAGAGCTTCAGTCAGATTGTGGACAAGCAAAACAAGGCCAGATTCGAGAAGAACGTGTGGTTACGACAGGGCAACATGTACGCAAGTAAACAGCGTATAGCCCAACAGAAAGTCATCGAAGCAAGAGCCGCAGAATCAAAAGGCAAAGAATTAGTCCTCAGCACACGACCCAGCCAAGACCTCGACGAGCGACCAGCGGCACCAACCGGACACAGACACACAGCCATCAACAGTCTAATGTTTGGCCCTGAAAGCGTAGAACAATGGGCGCCCACGCGCGCTCAAGTAGCAGAAAGCAAGTCCCTCGCACCACCAAAGCAAGTCGTATACAACAACACGCGCCTCCCCATCCCCGACACCGAACAACCTCAAAGACCCTCCAGCCCCACACTCTCCGCCGTCCGTGACGCCATCGCCGGGCGTCCACGCCTTAACCCCAGCGAAGGAGGCTACACCGGCAGCGAAACACCCCGCGTAAACGGCTACGCCTTCGTCGACGCACACCCACCCTCCGACGACGATGAAGCAGACGCACCCACCAACCTCCTCGAACGCTACGGTCTAAACAGCGCCAACAAAGCCACACCCTTCACCATGAACGAATCCTCCTCCCGCGAGAAAATGCTACATAGAATGGTGGATAAAATTAATGCGAATCGCTCCTCTTCTAACTCCAACGCCAACCTCGCAAATAAATCATCATCAATAGGATCAGGTCTCGGCATATTTTCTTCTTCTCAAACTCCGAGATTCAAAGGCGCTGGCTCTTCGACGCCTGCAGCGCTAGGTCAGACGCCTGGTAGAAAGGGTAAAGCAGATCTTACGCC
This sequence comes from Bipolaris bicolor, assembly GCA_026262445.1. Lineage (NCBI taxonomy): Eukaryota > Fungi > Ascomycota > Dothideomycetes > Pleosporales > Pleosporaceae > Bipolaris > Bipolaris bicolor. Next base: position 154,514 of record JAODYD010000014.1, on the reverse strand, counting down.
TGCGGCTCAAAGACTGTTTGAGAGGGTCGGTGGAGCGACGCCTAGGCATAACAGTAGTAGTGCGGCGGGATTTGGGGCAAGGGAGGGAAGGGAGTGGACGCCTACGCCGAGGGTGAAGAGGAGGAAGGTGTAGAGTGTCGTTTGTTTTGTTTGGGGGACAGTGGAGGCGAGAGGAGGAAGAAGTGTGGATTTGTGCGAAGTGCTCGTGCGAATTTTGGTGTTGATACCCATTATTTAGATGAATAGAGAGTGTTGATGTGTGTATGTGTTTGATGGGATATGTACCTTGGACTCAAACAGAATTACTATAGTTATAAGGAGAAAAAAAAAACTTGGAATGAGAACCACATAATTCCTCCCCTTTCCCTTTTGTAACCCCCAGGTTTATGGCTTGAAAGATGAATACAATGGAGATGCGAAAATCGCGTGTGGCATATATCTTTTTTTTTTTCTTTTCTTCTTCTTATATCCCATACTTTGACAAAAATGAGTATATTTCTCAATAGTTAGTTAATAATAATCATAATAAACCCTCGTCCTCCGCTTCGCCCACAGAGAAATCCCACAAAACGTTAAACCCGAAAAAAGGTAAAACCCCAACCACACACATTTTCTCTCTAGAATATACACAGACAACATTACACAAAAGAACAACACAAACGTATATACTATTTCCAATGCACCGCTAATCTCAAATGCTACCTCTGTTTCCTCCCCTCTTCGCCACTTACCTGATCAAAAGTACAAACAAAACTAATAAATAATAGTAAGTAAGTAATAGTAAAATAAAGGATCAAGTCCTCTACTCAATCCCACGGATTTGAATGGCTAGTTGTAAAAAAAAAAGATTTTCTGGGAAAATCCCCACCCTGTTGAAAGAATGACCAGTTAAACAAAGAAAAAAAAAGGATTCGAGTTATGCTGAACAACAAATACAAAAAAAACGAAAAAAAAAAGACAACGAGATACAACTGACTCTCCACCCCGCCCTTTCATACCGTCATGATATTCAATAAAACAAGAGAATTAATTTTGTATACCCTTTTCCCCTGTCCCAACACACGTACACACTATTAGCGTTCCACTCCGTGAATTTTCTATCCGCCTCTCCTTCTCTGCTCAGCTGGACCCTGGTAACTTCTAAACTGCGTGCCGGGGGCGTGGTAACTCCGGTAGGGTCGTCTGGGTCTGGATTGCGAATCAGACGAACGCTCTGAGGTAGTACCGTTTTGTGATTGCGTTTCCCGCGGCTGCTGTTCGTATTGAAGAGGAGGTGGGTGGGGATGGGTTGGGGAGTAAGCTTGTTGTGAGCCTTGTGATTGGGATGAGGCGTGGGTTGGTGGGGGTGGAGGCGCGCCTTGGCCGATAAATGGTAGCGTAGGCGGTGGTGGTCCGTTGTGTTGAGGTGGAGGTGGTGCCATGTTGGCAGGGAGAATGGGCTGGCCTCCGTATTGATGAATCTTGAGGGGCTGGTATGAGGTCATGCTTGACGGGGGAGGCGGTGGTGCTTGGAAGGATCCTGGAGGTGGAATGTAGCCACCTTGATAGGATGGTGGGTTACCGTATGGGTTTGGGTATTGCGGTTGAGCGGCACTTTGTGGCGGGTGAGAAGAAGAAGGCGGATAACTTGGTGATTGTGGTGGATACGGTCGAGGTGGGGCAGGGTCATAGTGTGCAAAGCGGTAGTTGATAGCGGGCGGGGGTCCAGGTGGTTTCGGTGGCAGTGGTAACGAGTTAGGAGGTGGAGCATAGGGACTCTGGTGCGTTGGTGGAGTTGGTCCTGACCTGCTGTGCTCACCATAGTGGGAGTGTGCGGCGTGACTTTGGTACGGAGATGCTGCTGAATGTTGAGTTGGTTGAGATCCGCTCATCCGCCTGTCATGCTCCCAGTGTGGAGCTGCCTGCTCGTGCGACTCTCGTCGAGATGCATATGAATACGAACTACCAGATAGCGAATCGTATAGTCCCGTAGATGGCCGTGTTGGATCGTAAGCTGCCACTTCGCCTCGGTCTTGCCCACTTGGAGGCTGTGGGTTTGGCCGATTAGGAAAAACAGGAGGTCGAACATAGCTCGAATGGTCTGGCGGTTCGCGACCACGCTCGCGGGCCTTCTTGTCCAAAAGTTCCCTAATCTTCTGCAGAGGATCCCGACGACGCAGCGACTCCTCTGACTCCCGGGTTGGTGGAACACTTGCTCGTGGCCATGGCTGAACATTCGAAGGCGGCGATGAAGGTGGGTTACTCGGTGGTCGAGCTGGCCCGCTCAACGCATCCATTAGTGCTTGGTCGATAGGCGGTTCTTCCTTGTTCACCATAGCATCCACTCGCAGGGCATCGCTCCGAGATGTTGTGCGGCGATGGGCCAATGGCTCGTGCTTTGAAGAAGTGGTCTTTTCCTGGGCTGGTTGCTGCTGTTCCCGTGTTCTTGATACAGGCACTTCGCGGTCGTCGTTCAATATATCCATAATTCTATGTGTAGATAATCTCGGCGTTGACTTTGCAGGCACTTCCGGTTCTTTTGCAGGCGTATTTTCGGATGGATCAGAACGACGAATCTCATGGCTGAGATCTACCGTTGGCTGTGTGCTTTCGGCAGGGGTGCTACGTGCAGCATGAGATGGTATGCCCTGTGGACCTGCTGATGGAGCAATCTCAGGCGTCTTCTCTTTCGTGTACTCCTGTTTGATCACGGGTGTCTTAGCCCTTGATGGCGGAGGCGGCTGCTGTTGTGGGTGCGGGTAATGCAGAGGTGGTTTTGGTACAGTGCTACTCCGGGGTTGGTTAGAAGAAACGTCTGCAAGCATCATGAGTAGAGCAGCATGCTCGTTTGGAATGACCTCGGGCTTTGGTTCTTCCGGTTGTGGTGACGGTGTTCTTTCGACTTCGTATGCGGCATCAGCAAGGCTGTTGATATTGTAGTGTGCAATAGCTTCCGTGCGATCTGGACCATCAAACCTCGCAAATCCACCGGCAACATCTTCTATAGAGTCATCGGCTTCTTCGTCCTTTTCGACAAAAGCAGCTCTTGCCTGGCTGAACCGTTTACGGATCGACTCGTGCTCAAGCTCCCTGTCTGCCTCGACATAAGCTCTGCTGCGTGAAGCAAACTTGGATCCAATGCGGTCATCTTCTGCATGATGAGGCTCATCGCTATACGTAGGCGGGAGAACATTGTCCTCGTCATCAGTCGCGTTAGCATCTTGGCCCTTCATCTCCCGCTCCAGTTGCTTTGCGCGGAAGTAGATTTGCAGCACAAAGTCATCTTGCAATTCGCGGAATCGATTGATGTACTGTTCTCTTTGAATATGCTCTTCAGCAATACGCACTCGCTCCATTTGCTCGAGTCGATAGGTGCGCATGGCATTGACTTGATCCAGGCGCGCGTCGCGGCGCTGGTCCAATTGGGCCATGACAGCCTCGTACTCTGGACATTTTTTATGAAAGTCGGGATCGTCTTCCAAATTCTTAGTAGTGCGGGTGGCCAGCTCTTCAAGTAAAAGTTTCTGGACTTTTGCAAGACTGCGATAGCTCATCTTCAGGTTGAGCTGTCGCCGTAAATCAGTCTCCACATTGATGTCCGGATGCGGTTGGCGCCGGCGACCAGGCAAGCGCCTGCTGGACTTTGCAGGGGCATCGCCACTGGTTGGCAGGATGTTGTGCAGGCTTTGACTGCCATCAACATCGGGCATGTGCTCTGGCGAATTGGGGGCAGTGCTAGCATCAGTCAACTCAGGGGGTTGGTCGGCGGCGGTGTCTGCAGCCGTTTCTTTTGTCTTGCGCTTTTTGCGCGGTTGCTGCTCAGAAACATCGCTTTGGGCCCGGGTCAGAACACTGTTTGGGCGTGTTTTGCTCGAGTGGGTGGAGCCGTCGGATGCGCGCCTCTTTTTGCCAGCCGTTTTAGGGGCCGACGAAGTCGCGCCAGAGGCGGGTTTCTGCAGCTCTGGGGTCTGCGTGCCATTCATGGGCGTGTTGCTGTTGTTGTCGAGTGAGCCATTAGATCTTTGCGGCGAACCAGAATCGGACGATGTTCGGCTGCGCTTGGCTGGTCGCGCATCCTCATGGTCGCCAGTCGCATCCTCGTTTTGCGCGTTCTCATCCAGAGAATTGCGACGGCTGCCAGAGCTCGCGCTAGATGGGCCCGCGGAGCTTGTGTGGTTAGATGTGCCTTTTGCACCGCGACGCGTTGTCATTTGGAATGGTACTGAAGGAGCAAGGCGAGATGTCTTCGAACCCTGAAGACTACTTCGCTTATTAGACAATGCGCTAGCGGCTATGCCAAGGTTAGCATAACCCTATGGGGAACATGGAGACGCCGTTGGAAATGGCAATTCGGACGTACCTGAGCCTTTTAACGATGCTGCAGACATGGCTCCGCCCGTCTGCGACTTTCGCCGTGGCGGCATTGCTGTTGGCGAGCACTTGGGGGCTGACACCTTTGATGACCCAGTCATTAGCATGTCATGGCCTTGGTGCTGGAATGCAGCATAACGCCAACCGCCAGCTTCGGAACATTGAGATGAATACTTACAGTCGAAATACTGTGACATATACTCCGTGACTGGTCTTGCTGCTGCTTTGCACGTGTGACACGGCGATCGTCGGGTCTGTAAGCAAGACGTGTCAGCATAGTCGTGATAGTAGTATCAGGAGGCAAAGATGGAATATATCGCATCTGCTCGTTATACGCTTCGCAAAGAACAATCGGGCGAGACGATTGACTGTGAGGTCGATTTACAAATGCTACGTGGTGAAAGATGAGGTACTTACCCGTGTACCAGTCCGGCTCCAGGTACCACCGTGACTTGCTCAACAACGGAGTGCGAAACCCGAGTCACTAGACCGGAAATACATGGAACAGCAACAGGACAAGATAGCAACCTCTCGTCCACCCTCAAACGCGATTTTCTCGTCGAGAAGAGCAAAGATGGACGGCAAGAGTAGCAGACTACCTTGCAAAACGAAATGCTCCGTGTGGCCGAGTTGCAGTCGAAGCGCCCAGACGAACACAAGATGCGTAAACACCGGGGGCAAAGGAAAAAGACGGAAGAATCAGCAGCAGCCTGTACAGCAGGTCCCAGAAGCCCTGTCGAAGGAGTGGCAGCAACGGTGTTGATTCCGGCGCATGAAGATGAAGCTCTTGTGAGATCCTTGGTCTGGCTTGCTCGCGCCAAACTCCTTTGAGAATGCTTCCCACGAATGACAGCGCACCTTTCCCTTTTGCGTAGCCGCCCGCCAGCCCATCCACTCTGGCAACATCCAACAATCAACTTTGTTCATCACCACTACATAGCAACGAACCCGTTGTATATACTTGAAGAAGTAGATGCTAGCTACGATACACTCTACTCCCCCCCCTCCCCCTATCCTACCCTTAGATGCAACTGTCCATTCGCCACCGCAAGCCCCCAAGAACGGGCAAGTCCTAAATTACCATGCATTGCAATCATTCGCCCCTTACCCAAAGCAAAAAGACGACGACGACGACGACGACGACGACAACCTGCTGGACCCTTGGAAAAATCTCACCTCACCTCACATCCACACACATACATCTATGTATATATGTATATATATATATATATACTCTAGCTACCCATAGTCTCCGCCCGCAGCCATTTACATAACAAATAGAAAAAAAGAAGGCGTGCGCTGCCCAGTGCTTCTGGAAGCTTTCCCTAGTTGCTTCATACAGGTTTCACGTCGCACGTCATTAGCCGCGCGCGCGCAACGCAACCCGGGCTAAACATAGGGCGGGACGATCCTCCCGGAATCGCCATCACCCCCATCAGCACATGCATGACTACTTGTTGTTCAGCTTTCCGAACTTCCCCCCCTACTTCTCTGCATAGGAATGGACGGACGGTTGTATATGTGATTGCTCAGAGGTGGTTTTCCTCTTCTTCTCACATTGTTACCTGGAATGAAATTCCTTGAATAGGTGTATTTGAGAATGATGGGAGGGAGGGAGGGGGAGATGGGAAGGTGGGTTAGTGATAAGCAATAGGAAAGGTTTTATTGACAAGAGGATAGATGTGGCTTTTTATGGAACGATCCTTTTGTGGGGGGATGGTGAACACCTCTCCCCTTTCTCTCTCGCCTGTCAGCTACTCATGTGTAGTAAGGGTCTCGTGATGAAGGGTGTTCATCGAGTAAGTAGAATGCACACCTCTTTGTTCGGCAAAAAGAGTCAGGGATTCCTTTTCTTTGTTTGAACCTTTTTTTTGCTTTGTTGCCATCTACCCGTCTAGTGAGAACGTGAACGCATGCATCTCTCGCTTTTCGGAATAGCGTCTTGTAGTTCCTTCCTTCGCACATATATGTATATAAACACGCCTTTTCTTGCGAGTGGCAAAAGAGGGATACACACGCATACGTCTAGCATGAAAGTAGGGTCTTTGGAGGCGAAGAGGCGGCGTTTCAAAACTGACAACCTTTGTTCTACAAAACCGACTGTGGAGACGCTAACCCAGCCAATCCCCTTTGTCAACAGTATAGCGCCAGAAACTTTGTTCTTTTTCTTTCCCGTGCTGTTATTCTTATCCCTTCAGCGCGGGTGTGGAGGCCGGGAAGGCGTATGACAAGAGAAAAAACAAAGGCACAATGCCTGCCTGCCAAAGAAAAAAAAAAGCAACCCTCTGCGGGATCGTATCAAAAAAAAACAGCGCTACGTACCATAACGTACCATAACATGGCATCGCCACATGTGCGAGAAAACCCCGTATACACCGTATAAATAAACTTTTTCTTTAAACACTTTTACAGCACATAAACAAAGTTAAGATTTATTGCGAATACGAGGACCCTGTTTTTGTAGTTTTTTTGTTTTCTCTTTCTGTCTTGTCAAGATGTCACGGGAAAAAAAAACCCCCCGATCCACCCTGCCACATTCTTACGTGCCGACAGCTGGGTCAACCATGTTCGCATCCGCATTCGGGCATTCCAGTCCATACATGTACACCACCATTGTTTAGATTGAAACGTGCTAGCAACAAAGGTATCCACGTGGAGTTTGACCGTGCACCCCTTATCCCCCCAATGCGGAGATCGACTGGGTTACTCCGGGTAGGATCGTCTAGGTTGACAGTTTGTTTGTGCTTTCTTTCACAAAAAGTATGCGCGCGAAACGGATATGATACTGACTCGTGGTATTGCAGCAAAGGCTAGAGCTTCCATGGGACCAATACCCAAGGATAAGGTACGCTTGCTGAATCTGAAAAGTACGGTGTGGAAGGGTCTCGTGTAGCAAGAAGCGATCACTGTAGGCACTAAAGAGATGTTTGCGGATAGTAGATCTTTGTACTGAATAGGTATTATGTATCTTGTATTGGTAGTGTCCAGATTTCAATTCTTGAAACACTAGGTATAGGAGCCTCTATAGCTTTTGTCTTGATCGTCTTCCAGTGTCCCCGCCATGACTAATAAAAATAGGTACTACAATAAAAAAGATCTTTACTTGGGTCTGCTCGACAGTCCATATGCTGGAGCCCTAATAAGGGATAAACTGAGGAAACGCTGAAAGCTCGATCAAGCCCTCGGGCGAGAGCTCGCAAAACAGAGAAAGCATTGAAGAAATGAATACAGGGAATTGGGGGAATCGTATCATACAAGCATAGAAAACGTGAAATTTTTGACCAAGTACTGCATCACTTCAACAACCGTAGTATCGATTCGTGACTAGATGCAGCCCTTTACCGGTCGGGAGAATATTGAAGGTTGACTCTGCGAGAGCCGTTGATGCTAGTCCGAGGAGAGGTGTTCAACACAAAATCGGGAATCGGAGGTGTAATCGCGCGGCTTGGAGGTGAAGGGCTCCTTGACTTGGACCCTACACTTCCTGGACGATCGCGGGTAAAGCTCCTGGTATGGTGAAGACTATTGATCGTGTTCGTCTGGCTCAATTGGCTACTCGACCTCATCCGGTTGAATGATCGCGGAGGGCATGCAATCGCCTGGTTCGAATAGGGGCTAGCCATGATGCTAGTGCCTGGCGTAGCAGCTGGAGGTGGTAGCCCTGATGGACTTTCTGACCTAAACAATGGATGGATATGAGCTTCACTGACGGCAGGGCTAGGTGGTCGAGAGACGTCTGGCATCATCCTGGGAGGCGGGCACAATTCTTCGTCATCTTCCTCTGGAAGCTCAGAAAGAAAAGAACCGTCCAGGGCCCGTGCAAGTGAGTTTGGTCGGCTTCCAGGAATGGGCTCCAACGTCGTGCCCTTATATGGCATCGTTTGCTGCAGGACAACGTCGCGTGTTGGAATAATTACACCGCTGGTATCCCAGCTATCGAATCCATCCGAGTGTGAGATGGTATCCGAGGATTGCCGATTCGAGTAAATGCTAGGGGCCCCATCTCGGCTAAATGATCGCTGGCTGATCAGAGTAGTGCGTGATGTAACGGGTCGCACTACATGACGAAGCGATTCTCGGAATGATTTAAGTGACTTTGACGACTGGATAGACAGAGTAGGCGAGGGCAGTGATCCCATAGCCTCCGGACGGTGGTGGGCAGCCAGTGGCGATGATGGCTCAACGGCTTTGCCTAAGAACAAGTCGCTAGGGCGGTGTGTTCGCAGCTCACTTATGACGGAGTCTCGAGGGCCGGACGTAACGACAGTTTGAACCTTTTGAGCCTTACGATTCCACAGAGAGGAAGTGTATAGAATGATTTGGCTGGCGCATGAGATGATCCATAGCGCTATTTGCGCAGAGACATGGCTGCTCCAGTTCGAGACGGGTGCAACCGGAGAGGTAGCAGTGATCTCGTCCCATCTTGACTTGATCACGATGATCAATACAAGTGAGACTGTCAATGCCACACTTGATAGTAGAATGCTGATGGTTATGAGAGCCTTGCTTGCTTTTCCCGATCGCTCCAGTCCGCCGCGTACGTTCCCGACATTATGGAGAGTGTAGAAACCAATGCAGCAAAGGGAGACGAGATCGAGTGCCCCTGCCGTGGCAGCGATGCTGGCCAAGGAAGAGTGAGTAGATGACAAGGACGCCGCCTCCAATATGGATAAGACTGCGTCCACTGTTGTACTTGACCAGGCAACAACACCGACAAGCGCAAGGCAGAGTTTTCGAGACTGTGACATGACTGATAGAAGAAGTAGGCCTTTGTCCGGAAGGACTTGCAAGTACTGTCGAGGTACGGGCAAGCGGCCTCGGAAGGCTTCGGAGGAATGGTCGACAAAGGGGTTGTAGGATCTTGCAGCAGGGTAGATATCAAGACGGCAGCAAGTAGGATGGTAATATAGCAGCAGCTTGCCCAGAAAAAGAAATGGTTGTCGATTGGCGGTCGACCTCTTGGGGGAAGCGAGGAGGATGCGGCAATGTAAGTGGAACTGTTAGGATGAGATACAAAAAGCCCCCAGTCTTGTTGCTGTGGGGAGGCGCGAAACCGAGCAGGCGCGGAGGTAAACGCGTTCGAGGAAATGATGCGGCTGTATAGGTGCAGGTACTATAGCTGGGTGAACCGTTTATGGGCCGTAGCTGACACGGATCTAGGCCGGATATGGCGAGTGTCCGTAGAGATGGGTGGTCGGGGTGGTGAGACTAGAGAGAGTGACGAAGGAGAAGAATGAGGGAATGGCTGGCGACTGGCTGAGAGCCACAGGGGCGAATGCAGGACAAGCTGACGGCGTAAGGAAGGTAGGGAAGGGTGTGGGGAGGGACAAGAAGTAATAATAAATTCAGAGCCGGTGCAGAAGGCGGATGTGGGTGGCCCATTGTTTCGTGGGCAGGCCTGTAACACGCGTAGGACGGACGGGGAAACCCCTACTAGCATGTTTAGGCGAAGACAGGCATATACCGAGCGAGCATTACACAGCACCACGACGCCAGGACGCATGATTACCGGAGCCTGAAGCACGTCCGCATCCGCGCAACTTTAACATTATCGACTGCAGGCAGTTGGCCCAGGGGCGGTGAAGGGAGCACGAGGATCATCTGAATCAGGCTGGCAACCCTTGGGCTGCACCTGAGGCGAAAAGGAAAACGGTTTGTCTTTTCGAAACACGAGGGGCAGCGACCAATGGGAAACCGAGACGGACAGGCAGCTGAAGGGTTGTAGGGCGGTGGAAACGGTGCCAGGGCCTAGCTGTCATAGTCTGTAGTGTGGAGCTGCGGTAAGTTTAGCCCTTCATTTCCTCACGCGTTGTTTTGGCCTTGTTTTCGGCAAAAGCACAACAAACAACCCTGACGGGCAGGGCAGGGCTGGGCGGATGAGCCTTGTTGAATGACGAGCTGCCGCACCCGGCTGGCAAGCACATGAACTATGTCGCAGGCAGGGCGCGATGCGCGAGATGGGGGACAGGTAGGTAGGACGGCCAATAGTGTGCCTTGCGCAGTGCAGTGTGCAGTGCAGCCATGACAGCACATGCCATTGGCGAAAGTCGCACTACGGGCGTGGCGAGTCCGTGAAACAACACTCTCGCCTCATGACGGTCTAAGGCGACTCATGGGCGATTGAAACACAAAAAAAGGACGATGCGGCGGACGTGCAGTCGCTGAAAGGGCGATTTGATGTGTGATGACAACAGTCCGGCTAGTTTTTTGGAGTGGTGTTGACGCGTGCCATGGTGGATGCGCGCCGGAGGACAGCGGACGGATGCCAGCAGCGCTAGGCCGGGGTAGAGATGAGGACGCGGGCCATTCTGTCTGCTGTTGCGTCACTGCCGGGCGGGCAGGCCGTTCTGGCCGTTGGAGGGGTGGAAAGTAAGTACAGATGTATTACAAACACATGTACATGCTAGTTATGTCGTAAGTTGGTGGATACGTACATGGGCGTGGGTGGTGTGTGCTAGTATGAATCGTAGGTTTGTACTAGTACAGTATGCGAAGTCCAGTGACTCGCCGTCACGTGAGCCACCTATTCGCCTCGTCGATCCAATGTGTTCCGAGTACCATGGCCGACGCGCCTCAGGAACGCCGCCCTAGCGCTGCGCCACTCACCGCCGCGGCGAACTGTGGCGGTGCGTCTATGTGTCTGTGTCTGTGTCTGTGTCTGTGTCTGTCTGTCAACGAGGGTCCCCACTCAGCTGGTTGACGACGAGAGATTCTGCCTAACCAGCGCAGCACACTTCTATTACCTTCGCAAGCACACCATCGGCCGAGTACAAACGCCTGTAGCTTGGATACATAGCCGACGTCCAGCCTGCTTCTCTCCTGCCAGCCTCTACCTTTGCCATCGCGCTCTGCCTGCCACCACGACTGCTTTCCACTGCGCCATCGCGCCAAGACCAGCTTCATCATCCCCACCTCACCTACAAGAGCACCCCGCCCATCCCCAGCGCCATCTTCAACCACCCACGCACCAACCGCCAAGATGAAGATCACATTCAAGGTACGCGTCTGCTCGAGCCAGCGGTACCCGAGAGCCCTAGTTGACGCCCGTGCAGGACCTGAAGCAGAACAAGTTCGTCATTGAGGCCGAGCCTTCAGAAACGGTATGCAGCGCCCGCCTCGCCTTGCACATGGCCCTGGCCCTGGCCCAGCTAACACATTCACCAGATTGGCGCACTCAAGTCCAAGATCCAAGCAGAAAAGGGCTGGGAAGTCCCTCAGCAAAAGCTCATCTACTCCGGTAAGCTTGGACAGCTTTCTACCATGCCCGTGGCCACCACAATCGCTGATACAAGCAAACAGGCAAGATCCTCCAGGATGCCAACACGGTCGAGTCGTACAACATTGAGGAGAAGGGCTTCATTGTCTGCATGGTCTCCAAGCCAAAGGCCGCTCCTGCTGCATCCTCAAGTAAAGCTGCGCCTTCGACACCTGCTCCCGCACCAGCCCAAACACCCTCAGCCCCCCAAGCTCCCACTCAATCATCAACCACGCACAACGCCCCCGCTACACCTTCGCCCGCGCCTGCACAGGCGTCGGGCGAGCGCTTCAATGACCCATCGGCGCTGACCATGGGTGGCGAACGTGAGGCCGCTATTGCCAACATGGAGAGCATGGGTTTCGCGAGGGCTGACATTGACCGGGCCATGCGCGCCGCCTTCTTCAACCCCGACCGCGCGGTTGAGTACCTGCTGACGGTAAGACGAGTGGCGCTCCAGCTTGGTTAAGTTTATTCTAACCTTCGTCTAGGGCATTCCCGAGAGCGCACTACAGGAGCAGGCGCAACAAACACAAGCCCGTGCACCCAACTCGCCCACGCCTGCTGGCGGAAATGCGGGTGCGACTGCGCAAGCTAACCCTTCGTCTGGAGGCGATGAACCCATGAATCTGTTCGAGGCTGCTGCTGCTGCCCAAAACCGGGGTGGTGCTGGCGGTGCTCGCTCTGGTGGTACTGGAGGTGCTGGCGCCGGCGCTCTCAACGCCAACTCTCTCGACTTCTTGCGCAACAACCCCCAGTTCCAGCAGCTACGACAGGTGGTGCAACAGCAGCCCCAAATGCTTGAGCCCATCCTGCAACAAGTCGGCGCAGGCAACCCACAGTTGGCTCAGATGATCGCATCCAACCCGGAGCAGTTCCTGCAATTGCTCGCAGAGGACGCAGATGAGGATGCGCCATTGCCACCAGGCGCCCAGGCCATCTCCGTCACGGAAGAGGAGCGCGAGGCTATTGAGCGCCTGTGTCGCCTCGGGTTTGAGCGTGATCTGGTTATCCAGGCATACTTTGCTTGCGACAAGAACGAGGAGCTGGCCGCCAACTTTCTCTTCGACCAGCCTGATGACGCTGACGACCAGTAGTCGCTTTTGGCTCTCTGTGCCATGACTGTGCGACATCACCATACCCAACACGTCCGTTTCTCCGTCTGATACCACGGTTACAGTGGCACACCCCAAAACTCCTCTCCTTAAAATGGACAAAAATCCATGTCGAGTCGATTGGCGTCGGGCGGTCCAATGCAGTGCTTTGGTCACGGGTTGCGGCTTTCGATAGTTCCATTGCTTTTCTATGATATATAATACCTTCCGAATGGGGTACGAGGAAAGAGCTGGGGCCTGCTGGATTTGTGGCATGTAGTAGATGGACCAGCAGACGCTTGCTAGGCGGGAGAAATAGCTTATCAATAGAAAAAAATCATTCCATTGTTCATTCTTCAGAATCAGAGTGAGGTGATCATATTTGCAGAGTTTTGACCTGGATCAAGCGATGTGTTGACGTAGTAGAAACTTTTTATTCTTCGTATTTGAAGTCACTAAATAAATACTCTGTGTTGGTATCTAGTGAGAACCCACCCAACATACAACATGAATGAAAAGCATTGAGAAAGGAAATAAAAGAAACAGGGAGTCTAAAGCTCAACAGGAGCAAGCTTCCTCTTACGACTCCTCTTCTTCTTTTTCTTCTCTCCTTCCACAATATTGCCCTCACTCTTTTCCTTGTTCTTCTTCTCCTTGACCGGACCATCATCATTCGGTGCCGCAGTCTCCTCACCAACAAGCGCCTCAAACCCGCCCTTTGGCCCCTCGGCATCGCCAAACGTATCCTTGCGCCACTGCCTGATTCGTGCCTTCTTGCTCAAGAACTTCTTGTCCTTCTTCTTCTTGACCGGGTCACGGAAGGTAGCTAGTTTCTTGAGGCCCGCAAATTCGTTGAGGGCCTTGTCGTCGGCAAGGAGGATGTCACGAGCTGTAAGGCCAAAGGACGTGGGTGATGTTTCGCGGTAGCGGAAGCGGGAGGCTGCCTTGGAGGGTTTGGCGGCGAGGGCGGCTTCGTATTCGAGGCTTTGGTTGACGAGGTTTTCGATTAGGCGGCGGTCGCGGCGCGCTGTTGACTTTGCTTCTGCGCGCTCTTGTTTGAGTTTCTTGGAGGATTTCTTGGTGGAGGTGCCGGTTGTTGGATCTTCTACGTCGTCATCGTCGTCGTCTTGTTCTTCGTCGGCGTCAGCGTCGGCCATTTCATCGTCGGAGGATAAGTTCGGTCGCTCTTCTTCCTCGTCGTCTTTGAAGTCGGGGACCAGGTCCTTGATGTCAATGTCGTCGTCAAACTTGGGCTTCTTTGGCTTCTTGCTCTTCTTGCCATCTTCTTCTTCCTCTCCATAGTAGGCATCTCCAAAGCGCTTCTGCATCTCGGCATCCCACTGCTCATCCGACCAGTCTGCCTCTAGCACGTCTTTCCACTCATCAATGTTGAAGTCTCTGCCGCTCAGTCCTCCTATCTTGCGAATCTGCTTGACCTTGTTCTCCATCTCTTCAACCTTGAGTTTGCGCAGTCGTGCAAGCTCCTGCTCCTTCTCTCTCTTCTCAGCTTCGCGCTTAGCCCGCGCAGCCTCACGAGCCTTTCTTCGGCCGCTCTTTTCGTCTCGACGCACTGTAGTGCTTGCGACAGCGTCACGAGCATATGTCATAATCTTCTCGTTCGCGCCGGTAGTGTCTTCAAAGTATAGGTTGTATGAGTTCTCCCATTCGTCGGCAGCGGCGTCCTCATCTTCGTCATCCGACTCGAGCGGTTGGAAACGGGCAGACTTGGTGGGTACCCAGGCGCGGGAAGCCATGAAATTAGACAGGAAGGTTTCTGGGTCTTGGTCGGCCTTCTCAACATCCTCTGCTGTAATCTTGGGTCGATCGTCCTTGGGCTTCTCGGGCTTCTCCTTAGCAACGATAAAGTCATCGTCGTCTTCACCATCACCAGCAGCATCCATAGCTTTGACGAGGTCCTGGCGGGCCTCTTCCTGCTCTTGCGCATATGTCTTTGGCGGCGCATCCTCCTCTTCATCAACAGTGAGTTTGCCCTCAAGGAGATTCTTGGTGTGATAGTCTCTGAGTGTCATGGGCTTTTCTTTTTTCTTGTCTTCTGCGCCATCATCGCCCTCTTCAGGATCGCGGTAAAACTTGACTTCCTTGTTGTAGATGCGGGGGTCCTTTGCGCGCAGAGCCTGGAGAGTGGCATTAACTTGTTCATCGAGATCTTCGTCGAGCAGATCAGCTGTATCGTCTTCTTCTACGCCCTCCTCAGAGTCTTCCGACTCGTCATCGTCGCCGTTGGCGAAAGCCTTGTCTTTGCCGTACTTTTCCTCGACTATATCCAGTTAGCGCTAGAATGGCAATGAATAAGGCATCAGCATACGCCTGAACTGCTCAGCACGCTTCTTGTTGTGCTCGAACCGGCGCGCATAGTCCTCGTTGATCTTGAGCGATGCCTGGCCCTCGTCGCTGTCGGAGCCCTCGTCGTCGGTATTGTCGAGCAGCTTCGCCTTTTTAGCTGGCGGCTCAATGGCGCTGTTGAGCTCGCGCTTGGCACGGCCGGTGCTGGTCTTGTCCTTTGTGGCCGCCATGTAGTGTGGCTCGAGGTTGATGTCGGTGTTGGTGGAGTGGCTTGCTTGGTCACAAAATTTTGGTGGAGCAGGTGCTAGCGCGTGAACCCTGACGTTGGTCGCGGCAGTGACGACCCACGGCCGCATCCCAAGGGAACCCAGGGTCGGGCCCATGCATGATCAGGACGGGACGACAAGCAGCACCACGCGACACTATTCTCCCCCTTATGACCTTTGGCCATGTATTGTAGCCTCCATGTTTACTTTTGTCCCGGCCTTTTATAGATACCTGTCTCCGTAATCTTCTTTTTTATAAGCGGAAGCGCCCGCACCCATGGCTGAGGAGGAGCCACCGCAGCTCAGCGTGGAGCCGGTATCAAGGCCACTGGACTTGATGTATGTTGCGAGAGGCTCCATGGGCCCCCTATTATACTTACAGCATACAGACCAGTAGTAATTAAAGAGGCCGCTCTCGACTCACCCACCTTCCGCGCAACCGCTGTGCACTACGGCGACCAGATCGAACTTATAGAAAGATGGCTCGACTCCTTTGTCCGCGCCACCTCGAGGCTTGCAACCGAATGCAGCAACATGCAAGCACTTGTAGATACATATGTCCAAACTTCACACCCACCCTTGCAGCTCTCTGAAGCTGTCGTCGACCATGACTACACAGTCCTGGCCCTCAAGCGCTTTGGCGAGGGGGCGCGCGAATATTGGAACAGCGCGCTGCGTTGCATGAAGCGCGCCGAGACAACCATGTGCGAGCCATTGCGAGCCTTCCTCTCCAATGACTTGCGCGTGTTGAAGGAAGCCCGCAAGAATCTAGACTCCACGCAGCGCATTTTCGATTTAGCCATCGCACGGTATGCAGGACAGATCAAGTCAAAGGAGGCTTCGTCACTGAGAGAGGATGCTTTCCAGCTGCACGAGGCTCGGCGGGCATATCTCCAGGCCAGCATGAACTTCTGTGTCCTGGCGCCTCAGGTGCGCTTGACTCTGGATAAACTACTCGTCAAGATTGTGCATGAGCAGTGGCGTGAGATGAAGTCCGGAACCGAATCCTCTGCAAAGGGCTTCACCAATTGGACGTCAGATGTTGAGCGCGTGCGCGGCTGGAGTAAAGAAATGGAGAACGGCGAGCGTGTCTTCAAGAGAGAACTGCATCTTGCGCGACAGCAGATTGAGGCCGCTGCTGAAGTAAACTCACGACCATCGCGAGATCTTGATTCGTACGCTGCTTCGACTGTTCCCTACCTTGGCACAGCAACCTCAACTGCCAATTTACAATCGCCAGCTAAACCAGACCCGGGAAGTGAAAAGGCAGAGAAGCAGGGCTGGCTGTTCCAGCGCACAATCACAGGCAAACCTGCCAGGACTTATTGGGTCAGGCGGTGGTTCTTTGTCAAGAATGGCATCTTTGGTTGGCTGACACAAGGAACACGATCCGGTGCCGTCGAAGAATCCGAAAAGATTGGCGTGTTGCTCTGCGGTATTCGACCTGCATTTGCAGAGGAGCGACGCTTTTGTTTTGAAGTAAAGACAAAGGACACCACCATTCTCCTCCAAGCTGAGACGCAAAACGACATAACCGAATGGATTTCTGCGTTTGAGGTTGCCAAGCGCAAGGCGTTAGAGGATACATCCAAAGACTTGTCTGGTGCTGGTTCCATCGACGCCGCATTCTCTATCAGCCCGCCTGTAGCCCCTGAATTTGCCGCAAAGACTTCTGAAGGCAATGTGGGTCTTCCTGGTGACGACACCGCCAATATGGATCGCCCTGATACTCTTGGTCCTCCAGGTACTGATAGCCTCGCGGCACGTGGAAGTTTCGATGTGACTAGGCGTGCTACTGGACTCGAAGGTGATGGCAGTCGTCGCGATCACACTGCCCGGATTATGGAGAAGCTTGACCTTACTCGAAAATCAACAGTCGGCCCGCAGCTTAGCGGAAACAATCCCTCTTCTGCAAGTGGCGGCATTGCCAGCCTCATATCTGCCAGTCTTGCTTCAGCTAGTCATAACCTTGTACAAGTTGGACAAATTACAGCACCTGCAGTCGGACTTCCTGATACTCGGCTCGTCATGGGCCAGACGCTCCCTCACACGACACTTGCTCCTTCTACGCTTGCCGGTCCACCAGCGCCAACAAATCTAAGTAAAGCTGCAGTTGCTGTGAGCGGCGAGCGCGGTCTTGGTACTGGTCGTTCGGGCAACATGCCTGGTGGACTAATGGCCAACTTATGGGGCTCAGTCAATTGGGGGTATGTTAATATTCTAGGCGAAGAGGAATCCAGCACCCGTGTCGGACCTCCAAATTCACCAGATCCTTCGTCTGGCTTCATATCTGATGACAAGAAAGCCGGAGTAGGAGGCGCATCAGCTGGTCCAGCCAGTGTAGTGCATCGCAAATCAGCTAGTATGGGCAGTCTTATGCCGGCTGCTCCCAACCGGGACGTGGCGGATGAGGATGAATTCCCAAGCTCTTATCCTCTCGCGCTACGTATGCAAGATGCACAGTTTCGCATACTGTTTCCTACTGTACCACGGTCAGAGAAAGTAGTTCTGGTGTTCCGTGCAGTATGGAACCCAACAGATCTGCAAGAGTTTCCGGGTCGTGTCTACCTCACAACCAAGAACATCTACTTTTACAGCAACCACCTGGGTCTCGTTCTCGTAACTGGTATCAGCATGTCGTCAGTTGACGAAGTCACTGCTGCACCCGGCAAAGACTGTGATTTCTTGTTCCTTCATTTCAAACCTGGCGCAAGGCAAGACGGCGCTACTAGGCTCACTGTCAAGACCTTCCTCGAACCTTTGAGGTTACTTCTGCGACGCCTAAATTTCCTCGTCCGCAATGCAGCCTCAGGCGAGCATGACCTCGAGGAAACAGTCAAGAGATTGCTCAAGATGGAAACTGATGATGGCCAGCACTCAGCGGCTGAAGAAGGTTGGGAAGATGTTGCTCCAGACACGCCTGTTGATCCAGGATATGGTGGAAAGAATATGAAAACGAGTCTGCGCATTGACGGCAACTTATTTGGACCATCTGGTGCAAATATCAACAGAAATGCCACCAAATTCAAGTTGCCAAGTCAGCCTGTAATATTTTCTCCGGCTGGCATGACCCAGGTGGCAGTGGAGAAGGAGTACGAAATTAGTGCAAAGGGGTTGTTCCATATCCTTTTTGGTGACAAAAGCGCTGTTTTCCAACTATTGTATCGCGAACGAAGAGCGTCGCGTGTTGTGCAGGGTCCATGGATCGCAAGTGACAAGAGTCTCCAGCGAAGAGACTTTGAGTACGAGATTGCACAACCAGGCAAAAATGGAGCCATTGTCATAAACGACTACCAAATAATCGAAGTGCTCAACGATCACCTCTGTTACGTTGTGTCTGACCGGAAAACCCCCTGGTATCTGCCTGGTCACGAGCGCTTTGTATTGGTCAGTAAGATTGTCGTCACGCACGTCTCGAAAGCACGATGCAAGCTCGCTATCCATACCAAAGTGGACTGGAAACGTAACCCACGGTTCGCAAAGAAGCTTATCGAGCGCCAAGCTTTACAGGACCTGGAGCTTGAGGCACAAGATCTTGTGGATGTGGTCAACGACCAGGTCGCAAGGCTTGGCCACAATAGGAATACCAACAAGGTTGTCAATATCTTTGGCCAGATTGGTGCGCAAACGCAAGCTGTACAGCTGGATGCACAAGATATTCCGCCACCTAACCGGCCTCGAAAGTTCAAGCTACAGCCACAAACCACAGGGTCATTTGTTGCGCAGCTCATTGGCAACATTGTCATCAGTGTGATCTCAACCGTTATGAGCTGGATATTGGCGATCGGCGCTGGTCTAGGCAAGGTCATTTCGGCACACACCTTGCTTTTTGGCCTCTTGCTCTTTAGCGGCGGAGTAAACTTATTCTACACTTCACGAGACAGTTGGACATGGTGGCACGAAAGAGGCGCCGCAAATTACATGGTGCGATTGGGAGTCGGCCCATCAACCAGCATGACGCGCTCAATCTACATTCGCGACATTGAAGACGCATTCCTCAATCCGAACGCCACAAGCATCAAGTTATCAGCGCCTTTCCCCAATGCTGACAACAAATGGTACGTTGCCCGCATACTTCATATGTACATAAACCAGAGCTAATTTTCGCTACAGCCACCAAACCTTCACTAAACTTCTCCACGACCCCTTTTCCACCAACCCCTCCCACACCTTTTTCAAAACCCCCACACAAAGCACGCAGCGCCTGCACCGCACGCGCCAAAACCTCGGATCCCACCGCCACGATCTCCTCGTCGCCCTACGCGTCGTCAATCGTATTGAAAAGGAAGTCGTAGAAGCAGAGTACGCAAATTGGCTCCTTGATGAAACCCACAAGTGTAGTAAAGTCGGGAAACTGCTCGAAAGCGCGGCAAAGCAAGGGAAGGGAAACCAGGTAGAGGAATGGGTGAAGGGGTATTGTGGGGACTGTCAGAGGAGTCTGAGAGGAGTGGAGGAGGGTAGGGGGTTGTTGTGAGGTAGGGATGTTGTGATAGATGGGGAGTGGGTATGGGTATGGGTATTGTTTGCATAGCGCAGGGGATATAGGAATAGAAAACACATAGTAATGGAAGTCTTCACTTGAAGAGTTTTCTCGCTGTGCTAGCGTATGGATGAGGAAAGAAGTAGAAGGAGCGATGAGTGATGCGGTGTCATGTGACTATCAGACATTTCTAGTTGCCTTCCACTTTTGTTTGGTTGGGATTATTTTGGTCCATATCTCACTGGCTGTGCATCCCTGGGTGTGTGCCTCCAGCTATCTCTCTCTTGTCTGCTTGCCATATTTCCTTCGGTTATGTTTACTTTATAGTACTTCGTGTTCAGGTTCCTCATTCCTAACATTACCTCCAGATCTCCCAAAAATGGCAAGCGGTCCTCTGAAGTGCGAACTAAAAGGCAACGAGATAACCGTAGAAATCAACCTTCGCATCTCATTTCGACGCACCATCCGAGTGCCAGATAATAAACAACATCCGAAACTCCCGTCAGATCTGGGCGCATATCCACTCAAAGCGGTAGCCGATTGTAGCAAAAACATGAAGCCCGTTATGACTACCAAAGGGGGCGCATTCTTTCCTGTGTGTCATAATTGTATACTAATTAGGAAAATCCAGTACATGCACTGACTTGTCTTGAAGAATCGGAAGCAATGTGGATTAAATTTGAGTGCAAAACACCTTCAAAATGCATGATCAAAATCTACGTAGGCGGCATCAATGCTATCTCAGGTGAGACTGCGGTGAAAGACTTTGACACCAGGCTGCGCCGCCAGGCTCATGTTGCAAAGCTCAATGGTAAGTTTCCAACTCAAGTTCGCGTCAAGACTACGTTGTCGTGCCGGGCCATAAGTGGCTAGATGGTACCGCCAGCCCCAACGGCACCACCCGACAATTTGTGGCCATGCCCTTCGGAAGTGACTACTCGATTGAGTCGCGGATTACTTGCAAAGATGTCGCAGGTGGTATTCAGTGTGAGATCACTCCGTACGACACAAGTTCTGCGCAATTTCCTAACCTCTCGCTGCACAAAACCCCACCGGAAGTTTTATAAATCCCAAGGGTACCGAAGGAGGCTTTGTTCTCTTCGTGCGAGAATGGCAAGGACGTTCGTTCACAATACATGGCCATGAGAACGATACTGTCGAAATGTTGAAGCGTTCTGTTCAAGATAGATGTGGCATACCAGCTGATAAACTTACTTACGTACCTTGAAATGGCCAACCTCAGTTGATCATCGCACCGCGCGAGCGGTCGCCGAGCTCCATGACGCCTCTGCAAAGTCGTTTGCGCAAAAATATCCCGTCTCCTTTCTTCGGCCGGTTTCGGGTTTGGCATCTCTGTGACTCTCCATCAACGGACGAAGGTGTCTGTTCTGTGACAAGCGGGCTACTCGATCAAAACCAGCCATCTTGGCTTTACATCATCACCATCGCGATAATCAGAACATGGATCGAAGCTTGGTTCGATAAGATCCGCTAGATTTGGCCTTGGCGAATCTCCGCGAATCTGAACTAAGGTTTTCTTAGTAATGTGATAAAATGCTTCAAGCGAGTTCTGCACCATCGGCGTTGGATAATATCATCTCTAATTTACCGCTTCGGAGTTATCACATGGCTTCAGGTCTCCACGATTCTAGGCCGAGTATCTCTTTGTCATTATCCACTCTGAAAATTGAACTCGGATTTGTCTGGTATGCAAAAGATCAGGCAGTCTGACAATCAGGTGCATGCCATGCGGCTGTGAATATCAGACAGCGCGATGCAGGAGATAGACATTCACCATAGGATAACGGATGTATTATGGTAGTTTTTTTCTTTTGCATTTCTCTGTCAAAGAGGGCAATCTCGGCGTGAAAGCGCCCAAAAATAAGCAAGTGCCCCTATTTCTCCCCAGGATACTTTGCATGCAACACGCATTATAAAGCACTTGAAATTATATAGACCTAGTTGTTGTTCTTATACTCTATTATATAGGTTTACTATAGCGTTCTATCTAATGTAGTAGTGGAGTAATGAGGCAGTGTTTTAGTAAGAAATCTTTTTTTTCGTCCTGCTCTCACCAAACGAGGAACCATTTTTCCTCGAGCGCTGTGTAGCCTGGTGACCTAACGTCACGTATGACTTAGTAAGCAACAGTCGTCCGTACGCAGCGCGACATAATCTCGGTGCGCTTGGTGAGAGAGCATTCACGTAACAACATCACAATGCAAGACAGCGTATAACTATGTCACAAGCAGATCTAACACTGCGCCAAGAAGTCACGCCGCCTCTAAGCTCAACGCAACAACCCTTGATGCCTCCGCCAACAGACAAGAAGTTGTCCCCGACCATTGAACCCGTTGTTGAGTTTTGCAAACGCCTGCGAGCAGGAGAAGACACCAATCAAGACCCAGATGTACCATTCAAGCTCGGCAAGCATGAATATCACTCTCTGATAGAACGGCTCAAGCGAGAAGGGCTTTGGGGTTACGTCCAAGACAAGCTACGGTCCGTTGTTGTCACACAAAGTGAAGACCATAGCTAACGATAGGCATTGTTAGGTTTAACTACGACGACAGCACGCAAACAATAGTCATTCGTATGCCGCCCGAGATACATAAACGCTTTATTCACAAGGTCGCAGATGAGATACGGGCCCAGATTCAGGCGATCGCTTCAGGATCTGGAAAGCTGGCAGACTTTGCGAAGAAAGTGAATCCATCCGGGTCAGCTGAGATAAAGTTCGAGGACAGTAAATCCAAGTATCATCCGGACGCTTCATTCGGGCATGATAGCGTAAAATATCCAGGCGTCGTCATAGAAGTCGCATCATCACAGAAGAAGACCCTCTTAAACAAGTTGGCCGACGACTATCTTATAGACTCAAATATCAACATAAGGGTGGTTATCTGCTTGAAACTTCCATGCCCCAAAACGTTGCGCAAAGCAACATTGTCGGTATGGCGGCCCAAGATATTCGCAACTCCTGATGGGCCTACGCTGAAATCCGTCGAGGAGGTCAAGGATCAGGTAAGTTTAGTCATCATACTCTTGGTTTGTTCTTGATATTCTGATACTTCTATCAGGCTTTCCGCGACGAACAAGGGAATCCAGTTGATAGTTCCGGCTTACAGCTCCGTCTGAGCGACTTCGCTTGTGAGGCCTTTGCAAAAAAAGAACTAGGAGACAAGGATGCAGACATCTATATCTCTGGGAAGAAGCTCTATGAATATATTAAGTATTCAGAGGACAGGGTACAAGGTGTACTATATGTGGAGCCTTTGGATTCTACTATTAAGAAGCGGAAACGGTAGCCACCACCTGAGGATGAGATCCAGTCAAGTGATGGAGTGCCTGCTTGCTGCTCGCCGACATTTAATGCTGAGGAGAGGGGTTTGGTTTGTACGGCCAGCTGATAGGATCCTAGTTGCCTTGCCACGGTGCGTTCTTTGGCACTGCCCTGTGGCTTGGCACCATGGCGTTGCGCGCATACTAAAATACTGTCAGACGGATGTCGATTTCCTACCTGCTTAAGTACATAGCAATCACTCCTCAGTCCCAATCCACGCAAAGGCACTTCAAAACTACTGAAGCAAGCGCATTACCCACACAATGAAGAGACGAGGTTCTGATAACAATATCGAGAAGGCATTGAATCACTGTGCCTGGAGGAGCGCTAGTGCACTAAGCATATGTATACTAACATAGAAGCCACCGTCACCAAAGCTAACCTTGCCTAAACAACCACTATCCTCTAAACAAAATCGCCATTAAGCGACACGGCTCAAGACACTATTAATATAACTACTCTAGATACTTAGAGCTCTACTCGCCCTAAGATACCCGCTCTGCAAGCATATCAAAATCGGAGCACGTAAAGAAGAAAAATGAGAAGATCAGAACACTAAGATTAAGCTAGAAGAGTAATTTACGGAAGAGAGCGAAGTATCACAAGTATAGTGTGCGTAGGAAGCGAAAAGGCTACAGTAGAGAGGCATAGCAAAAGCTAAAAAGTAGATTAAGACGCGAGGCTGCAAGGGAAGGGCTTAAAGCAGCTAGTATTAATAATTAGAATTAACCTAATATCTCTTTCTCTCTCGCTCTCTCTCACTATATCTTATATGGCGTCTACATTAACTAGGCCTCTTCTTAACACCTCCTTTAACTTCCTCGCAGCTATTACGGGCCTATAGGCGGTAGGCTGGGTCAACTCTATATCCTTTTTTTTTTTCTCTTACTCTCGTATCTCTCTAAACTAACTACCACACAAATATAGTCTGTATAACAAAGCTTCGTAAAGGAAAATTGCATTATAGTTAGACGTTATAAGCAGCTTCCTCGCTCATTGTTCACACGCTTGCAGTGTGCCGCGCCTGCGGATCCCTAGGCTCGCTTTCACTCTTCATCCGTGCTTAGCAAGCTTAGGAAGACTCGGCTATCCAGCAAACTTTTCAGGTTACAGCAATTACCCCCATGAAACTCTACAGTCTACCTTTTACCCATTAACTCAAAGCTTCATCAGCACTACCCGAGCTCTTCTTACAAGAACCTATATCTACCAAGCGTTCGCCTAATAGCTACTCACAGGCGCGCCGATCCCAGCTTCAACTATAACAACTTATGTATCCAGCGAGAAGAAGACTACCTCCGCGGACCTAATGTCACTAAGAAGCCTGAGGTTGGTGAGTCTTCTCGTGAGTTATCCCGGCCATTTCGTTTATTAAAAACGTTGGCGCTGACGCTCTGCAGGCACCCCTCAGCTCGTCGACGATGGCTCTGCCGATGAGCACCTTACCGTATACACTCCGTCCAAGACTCCGACAACGGCTTGAAAGGTTTCGCGCGCTGGCGATTAGTCGGACTTAAGCCTCCCTCGCCCGAAGGCTCGCATTGGTCGTCCTACATCTAAGGCTGTTGGTACTACGGCTATCGATCAGTCCGGGCAATCCTTAAGCTCTCGCAGGCACCAGAGCGCTAAGGTTGTCGTTGAGAAGAACAAGTGTTATGAGTCTCTGGCTCCTCCCCCGCCCGCCGAGGAGCTCGTCGTCAGTGGGCCCAGCGAGATCACTGCTGCCAAGGGTGATTCAAAGCCTGTGACCGCTCCTCGAGCTCGTCGTCCGAAGCTTCCGGTTGTGAAGGAGGGCTCTGATGCCGGGGCGTCTTCTCAAGCTCCCACATCCCAGGCACAGTACGCACCGACTATTCGCTTTCCTGATGAAGTTTCGATGGCCCACCTTTTCACAAACAGGACCGAAGAGCTCGATGCTATTGTTCACGACCTAACTAATAAGGATAAGCTCTCAAACCTCTCGTTCTGGGTTTCTGGGGCTAATGGATTAGGTAACGCTTCCGACTAGCCTCAGGTTCCTATTGCAGATAATGTCGAGGAGGAGCTCCACCCCGTCCTAGGTAGCTACATTCTCCAGACTACCAGTGGCTATAGAACGTCTATGGACCCTAATAAGCTGGCGCACAAATAGCCTCATCCTTTCTGGGATGAATCGGCGGAATTGTTTTAGTAGGCTGCCAAAAGCGCCTTTTCCCAAGCTCAACAACCAGGGCCTTAAGGATCTTAACATGTTGATTAAGTAGTTCGAGAACTTGTCTACAGAGCTGTCTTCGAAGGAAGAGATAGAGTACAGCGAGTATATTCTTTAGCGTGCTCGTTATTAGGTTCACTTAAGGCGCAAGTAGCTTGAGGTTGGGTTCCTTATTGTCTTTGCGTGGGGTGGTCGGGCTCTTTAGAGTCTGGCCTTAGGATATTTTGTTTGTGTTTTCGAGTTCTGGGGCTCTTTCTGCTCCTTCTAAGCTTCAAGTAGCTTGAGTTAAATCTATGTTTCTTACTTTCTCTTTCTCTTTATGTGCTTTCTCGTGTGGTTGGCTCTTACAATTTTGGAGCCTTAGTAGGTTGAGAAATTTATAAGAAGTAAAGTAGTAGTAAGTAGAAGTAGAGCTTAAATGCGTAATAAGAATTATAGCGGCATTAGAGTATATCTAATACTCTAGGTCGTGATCCCTACAATGGTCACAACGTTGATCACCAAAACGCTGCTCACTAGTGCTCAACCCCGCGATATGTCGCTCCTCGAAGCTTTATCTAGAAACCCGTTCCGATATGACGAAAAAAGAGATCGTCCAGCGGGGGATTCCAAGGGATTACATAATGCCAGCATTTAACCTCGCTATACGTCGCTCTTCGGGGCTTCGTCTAGAACACAGGTTATAGATGACGAAAAAAGAAATCGTCCAGCGAAGGAGGGTGTACATGTAACATATGCACTAAGAGATATACACTGAGGAATACATGGATATTAAAAGTCTCTCTGCATACACTCCAAGCACACAGATAGTACAATCTTTTTTTTTTAATGAAACCATGAATCCCCTTCATCCATCGTGACCACCTAGTCTCCTCACAATCCTAGTTCATCGATACTACAACCCATCAGCTTTTCCTCTTCCCTTACTTCATCCCACGAACAAGAACATACCTTGACAAACCCAATATCCTGCGCCTTCTCCCGAAAAGCCTGGCGACTCATGTTGAGCCCGTATTTGCGAATGATGCCGGATTTCTTCCTCGAGCCCGTGACAACGCTGTCGTTTATACAATCAGCATCTCAGTTTTCCAAGCCGAAAATTGTGCGAAGAAAGAATATCGTGAAGAGAACGGGGGAGGGGTTTGAGATGAAAGGGGGGGGGGGAAAAGTACCAGCCGATTGACCCTTTACCGTATGTGCGGGGGCGCGAGTACCAGACGGATTCGTGGGACATGTTTACTGTATCGCGTTGGTTTTCACGTTCTTTGTGTGGTATTGCAAGACAAAAGATATTGTGTTGTCACAGTTTGAATGTGGAAATTTTAGATTCTATTGTGCGTGTGGCGGTTGTAGTGGCATGTGGTTGGTGCATGGTGGTGGTGAGGACCTTGTTGGTCGAGGGGTGATATCAGGGTACTCTCGAGGGGAGGGGGAGGGGAGGCATGCTTAGGCTGGTGAAATAAAAGATTTGGATGGGGTTATGGGAATTTGGGGGTTGGAGGGAATGGCGACTTTTTTTGCGAAAGGGAGGGGTGGAAAATAGGTTGGGTGTTGGACTTGGACTTCACGGGAACACAAGGCTGGTTTGTTAGTTTCTCAGGTCGACAATGAAGTCGCGGATACTTTGGACCTTGACGGTGTGGCTGATGAGACAGCATTGCTACACTTGACCCTATTTTACCTGAATTCTGTTTCTTCAACGTTCTGGATTTCTAGTAGGTTTCTGCTTGGTGTTGTAGATTAGTGTAGTACCCAGGCGTGCCAGGCAGCCAACCAACCAGCTCGCCCTATCCACACTGTTTCAACTAATCGCATGAGCCAAAGTCAATTTTCACACCATATGCAGTTCATCACACCAATCTAAGAATACATTGGTCCGCGAATTCCAAGTCTGTGAACACCTCTACATCTTCTCGAGGCGAGAGAATCCGCATACCGGCGCTTGTACCTGCATCGTTGGTAACCAATAATTACATCCTCATCAGCTGAAACTCAAAACAGCCACATTACAGACGACCAAGACGTGAAGGGAAAAACATAAGGTATCTCATGCATCCACTGCACACCGCCCGACCATGTCTTCTCAGCCCAGCGACAAGCCTCGCACACCGACTTCAGTGGAGACAGTACTTACGTAGACGGCAAAGTGGTTGTCGAGCAACTTGTAACACACCGACTATGATCAGGGATCATCGTATCATACATGCCATCTACCTGAGTGCAACTGCCTAAACAGGAAATCTTCATTACAAACTGTTAATCTTGACGTTCCGCGTCTTGTAGTTCCCCGGATACACCAACCTAGTATTTTGACGGCCGATCACGAACATTCCATGGGCCGGAGAATTATTCCACCAGCTATATGTAGGGTTTTAGCGAGTCAAGAATATCGATGGTGACGTCCTCGGTACAGCCCCGGTGTCTCATCGTATGAATGAAAGTGACATGAACCGCGCGCACCTCAACAATGTCTTTGCCAAAGTTGGTGAAGCGCCAGGCCACGCAATGATGGTTGTGCATAGGTAGGGAAGGCCATGGCAGCAAAAGAGTTCACGGAGCAAGCCAGCAAGTTAGTCGACGATTGTGCTTCTTTAGCGTTGGTAAGCTGCGGTAGGCGTTGGAAGCGCACCAGCTATATGCTTGTTTCATTATAGCAAAGTACGTCAGCACCGGTACGAAGAAGAGAAAGACAACAACGGGCAAAACGTTGCGCTTTGATACCGCCGGTACATGAGCGCTGTGGCTTGGAGACGTCCGTCCGGCGCCTGTCCAGTTATTCTCGGATACGGGAGCCGGCGCCTGCAAAAGTCGGGACCACGAAAGAGAGCATGCGTGCTGCGTGTGCGTGTGCGTGCTGTGTGTTTGGACCAACAACCGAACGTCGTCCAGACCCAGAGAGCACAGTGCGCCAGGGCTTATCTACTATTACTAGTAACCATGAATCGCCAATCTTCACGTGCGGGCGCGTTCTGTTACATTCGCCTGCGATTCGCGATCGATCGTTGGACGGAAGTCTCTTTCAGGCACCACCCTGCTTGTGTTGGCGGTGGAGACTTCTTCTGGGCTCTCTTCCTAACTCTTAGCAACTCTTTTGCGTACGTACGTCCGTACTTGCAAGCGCGCGCCGTCCAAATGCCTAGCCCGCTACAAGCAGTGCCAACACAGAGCGATGGAGATTCCCTCTCGGAGCCAACACCTCAACTGAGTAGTACCTAAAAAAAAATTGTCCGTACCAGGCCGCCCATGTGGCATAAGTACATGGCCCCAAGAAAAGACTGCAAGCCCAAAGCAATCAAAGCAATAGGAAGCCTAACTTTCGCCCCCCCTCTCCACTTTCTTTCGCGGCTGAATTCGCATACACTTACCCACAATAACCAACAACTTCTCCAAATAAAAAACCCCCTCTAGAAAAAAACCGATTCAGAAAAGGAAGACTTATAGAAAGTCCAGAACTCGTGAACCTGGTTCTTGATAACAACAAAACAGACCCACCCCGCCGCGAAATCACCGAACCCGATAATGACACACAAACCCACTTCCCAACCCATGAGCATGAAGAGAGAGAGCAAGAGAGAAAAAATGTTGGTACCCAGCAGCCCAGCGGCGGGCGGCCCTAACCGGCACGCGCGCACATCCATACAGAAACAATGCAGAAAAGAGGCGGGAAATTACGATGTGCGCCTTGCACCTCCAAATCCGTCCTTTGCTATGAATATTACTACATCCAATATTTCCAATCAATTTTCGAGGTCATTTCTCATCTTGCACATCCTATAATAGAGGAGCTGATAACGTATCACCATGTGTTAAACGAGATTTCAAACAGAAGGAAATGCGGTAATGTCGGGGAAGCGACGAAGAAAGGCGGGACGATTGATCATGGATATGGGGATGGGGGTTGGTGGAAGCGAGACGAGGCAATGCCGTTGCGGAATTCGTTTTTTTTTGCGCTTCCCCGGGTGGAATCGTTATGGAACCAACCCCATTCTTTTCTTTTTTCTTTCTTCATGCGGAACTCCACGTTGCCCACATATACACACGTGTCGCCGATTGCCCGCTTCTTCGTAGCCCCAGAAGGGGGGGGGGGGGGAAGAGCGAATTACGCATCAAACTCGCCTCTTTGTCTGGTCCCCGTAAAAACCTCGGCTTATCCG
This sequence comes from Bipolaris bicolor, assembly GCA_026262445.1. Classification (NCBI taxonomy): domain Eukaryota; kingdom Fungi; phylum Ascomycota; class Dothideomycetes; order Pleosporales; family Pleosporaceae; genus Bipolaris; species Bipolaris bicolor. The sequence continues at coordinate 125,077 of JAODYD010000014.1, read as the reverse complement.
GCAAAGAGCCCATAGATACCGTGACGACACAATAACGACTGTAGTTAGTTAGTAACGTGAAGCGATGTTTGAGAATTTCTTGTCTGGCGAGCAGCAAAAGGGAAGGTTGCGCGTTGTACGATGCAGAATGCCGATAGTCGCATCCGACACAGACCCTCTCTGGTATCGCCACACAGCCCAGCATCGGTAGGTCGCAAAGTGGTATCCGTACAGAAACACGGCGCGCAGAAAGAGAGAAGAAGAACAAAACGAGAAGATACGAGCGACGGCCACGGCCGCCGCCGCCATGCTAACTCGCCCATATGCCAACTGAGGCGGTGCGCAAACATCCCAAAGTTTAATTCCCTCTCTGTCTCTGAACCCGCGTCCCTTTTCCGGGTCCATCAGCCACCCATTCCCAACTCGCCGTACTAAGCACGCGCACATACAAAAAAATCCCAAAAATCCCGTTCCTAGGTATACATCATCAACAAATAAAAAAAACACTCACTTCGCCGACGGAACACCCCCCCCCCCTCTCCACATGGCGTTAAATCAACAAAATAAAGCGCGAGCGAGTGCGCCCAGCGCAACCGAGCTAGTCCAACTAGTAATGTGGCAATCTAGAATTTCCTTGAATCGAAAGCGAAAGTGAAGGGGAAGGGGGGGGAGAAAGAATGGGGGCCGCACTAAGCTTTGACCGTGGGAAAACGGGAAAGGCCAGAAGACCGCACTAGAGGGCCAGGAACGCGTACTTGGCAGGCACACACCACACACCACGGGCGCAGGTACCAGGGGGGGATGCTGCACGCAGCACGAATACGAGGGGGGGGTGGATGTTTGGCGGTCTTGCAGATTTGCCGGGGGAAGGGAAAGTGTCATCTCCGTTGAGCGCGCGCTGACTGGAGACCAAGTGTGGCCCCCTCCCTCCCCTTCACTCTTCGTGTCTGTCAGCTGCGACATTTTTTTGTGTGGTTCGTTGGTGCTGCTTTGTCCGGTGGTCTTTTTTGTTGTCTTGCCTGTGTCAATATTTGGGGGGCCTTTGTTGGGTTCAGGAACAAGGGAAAAAGGAGATCGGCGGCGTGGCGCACAGCCGCAGGGAGTAAAGTTTGGTCCTAACTGCATGTAAACGTTAGAGCCGCTAAAGCCGTGTGCGCTGGTTGGTTAGTAGTCGGCTACAAAGCTGGGCGCAAAAAGGGTCCCTGGCTTGTCTGTTGTTAGTATCACTTTATACACTGATAGGGCCAGGCAACACGCGCGAAAAGAAGGCAAAAGCAAAAGGGTTGGCTCGTGAATTCGTAAATCTGTAATTCGCAGTAGATACTAAGAGAGAGTTAAAAACGCTTGCAAGTACTGCGCCCCTAGTGTGAAGCAGGGAATGATAAACCAGACCAAGTACCATGTACAGATACAAAGGAGAAGAGAAAATACTGTTCCGAACCAGCGCAATTGATATAAAGCTACGCATTGCGTGTTGTTTGGGTCTCCAAGCCGCCCTGTCACCTAAAGTAGAATAGAATTGAAGAACCGCCCACGAAGAGGCATCAAAATCCCCTTCTCTTGTCTCATGAAAGGCATCATGCTGCTTAAGCGAGATCGCAGCACCAGATACCCTCCTTGTTGCTGCAACCAATCTTGGAGTAGTTGGGCGAGGTGAGGATCTCGGCGTGGCCAGTCTGGCCCTGGTAGTCCCAGCCCTTGGAGAACTCGGTGCAGGCGTTGCCGAGGCCGGGGAGGTTGGCCATCTCGCAGAGCCATCCACCAACAAAGACGTACTCGAACTTGTCGGGGGCGCCGGGGGCGAGGACCTGGCCAAAGGTGCCCTTGTTGAGCTTGTGCACCATTTTACCGTTGCCCTCAATGACGACATTGAGAGCGTTGGACTCGAGCTCAGCGGAGAACTCGAGCGCGCTGAGGCCGAGCTTGGCGCGCCACTCGGCGACGACGTCCATGTAGCCTCCAGTGGAAGGAGCTGGGGCGGGAGAAGGCGAGGGGGTAGGGGTAGGAGTTGGCTCGGGAGCAGGAGCAGGAGTGGGAGTAGGAGTTGGCTCGGGCTCAACTGGTGCCTCGGGTTCCTCAGGGTAGGGGCTGGGAGTAGCCTCGACGTAGACAACAGATGAGAGGGTGGTGGGAGCGGGAGCGGGCTGCTCAGCTGGGTAGGCCTCAGGAGAGGGAGTAGCAGCTGGGGCAGGAGTAGCGGCAGGAGTGGATGAGGGGCATGGCGTGGCCTCGGGGGAGCCCTCGGTGACGTAGACGGTGTGGACTACGTGCTCGACGACAACCTCAACGTTGGGGTTGGCAGCAGGAGCAGGCTGGTCGGCTGGGTAAGCAGCTGGGTAAGCAGCTGGGTACGAGGGAGCGGCGAGCGCAGAGCCAGCGAGGGCGGCGATGGAGATGGCGATGGCGGAGCGCATGTTTGTAGATTTGTGTGATTTGGATTTGACTGGATAGGTCTGAACTTGGTGGGAATTGACAAAAAGGGTTCGACGGTCGACGGGTTTTTGGTTATATGTTTGCGAAGAGAGCGTGGTTATGCCGTAGGGCGGTAGAGAACGTGGTGTCAAAGACTGACAATGTATGTAGACTGAAAGACTGGCGTCGAACCTGGAAGTCGCAGACCTGGGGTATCAAAGGAAGGGCTGTTATAGTGAGGGGATAGACTACATTTATACAACATGGCGCTAAGGAAGCGAACGGGCGCTGTGCAGCGGGTATGGGCCTGGAAATGAGAACGAGCGCCATCGCAGGTCCGCCGACGGCCCCGTCCCCTCCGCAGATTTGCCAATGCCTGGAGCTAGAGCGTCTTAGGCGGGTCTTTGCTGCCAACCTCGCCGCTCGGATCCTTTCATTTCATCATCCCCTAGAGCAACCTAAGACCACGCGGGTGACCAGGGGGGTTTTGGAGTCCGATGCACCGCGCACCAGTATTGGCTGACAGGGCTAAACCTCGTGTCTCCATCAAGCGCTTTTCTTACGGCAGCTGCAGGTCATCCGCGTCACACGGCGGACAAGAGTGGTTTTGTCTTGTATTCGCTTTGCTTGCCTGGCGCTTCGAGGGTGATTGTCGACGTCGCGGCTGGACATGGCCAAGATCAGGGGTAGCACGTCCAATGATTGGGCTGGGCGCACTGGGCTCTCATAAAACCACCCGCCATGGCATTCCAGGCTGAAGACTAGCCCAGGAGCGGCAAGACGTAGACACGGTTGCCAGTGCGCACGTGTCCCCTGGCGGGTAGGGGTGTTCTCACCGGGCTACGTTTCAGATATTTCCTTAGTCCCCTCACACAGCTGTGGCTTGCTCGCCTGGCCTTCGTACAGAAACTTTGTGCACCGGGGCGCAGAAACAGACAGCTCGGCCGTCGGCGGTGCATAGTTGCTCCGTTCCTTTGACTGAAAAAAGTCGACAATGAGGCTTTTTGTTCTGGCAGTTTGAAGATTCGAGACTGGCCAAGCAAGTGTTGTCCAAGGGAGGGGTTATGGCGACTAATCGCAGACGGGAGGGTCTAGTTGCGAAACAACGGATAGAAGAAAAAACCAACGTAGATCCCGTTTGTAACGCTCAACCATGAAGGAGGGGAAACATGCACGCTTCCCGCCACAGCAGCATCCTCCCGCCACGGCAGTGGATCGTGTGGTCGTGGGCGACACCCGCCATCGTCAGCGTCTCATGGTACTCGTGTTCCGAGGCGTCCCCCTGTATCACCAACCGTTTTGTTATGCCTAGACACCTGCCTCATACGAGTGCACTTGGGCATCTAAGCCGGCCTATCGAGGTTTTTTTTTTGTTTGGCATTGGCCACCGAGCATGAGTACTCGTACGTGCAATGAGTATGCACGGGCTGAGCTTGACGAGCGGCATTGTAAGCAATCATCCGGCGGCCGGGGTTGAAATTTCTCGTTATTTCTCTACTGCCAGTTTTGCCCTAACGCGATATGTTGCAAAATTACCGCTGCAAGTAATGAGGGTATAGCGGAGAGGCGCCTTAATCCTGTCCAATTTCTCGCCCGCTCTGTTGCGTCACCAGTCTGTTTGTTCGTACTCAGATGAAGCGCCAACTGCGTCCCGACCCTCAGGCCACAAGCTGGAGTGAAACGTAACGTTGTGGTCTGGATGCATTCGAGGCCGCATGTCTTGCGCGTCCATTCCACAATATTGCGAAGTCGGAGAAGAACCTGACTGCAATACTACCTCACCGGGCCCACCGCATCTGCAGTCAAAAGCCCTGTTGATCAGACTCGGTATAGATACTTAAGGACCTGACACATGTGTATAGCGGCGCCATTGGGATGCGCCGCTCTTTTGTTGGTCTCGAGCTACATGTCCCTTTGTCAAAATGTTGCTTTGTCAAGTCCCATTGTCCGCCACGAATACTCCGAACATGTCCACGCATGCATGCCGCATCCGTTGCCGCCGCGTATGTGAACATGTTTCCCCGCTTCCGCGGCACACGGGAGGATTGTAGCAGATTCTTTGCGCGGATGCAAGATGCTTACGCAGCAGATGGCGCTGATCGCCAAACGCCATGGATATCAACAAACGTGGAGAAGAAAAACTCCTATCGATTAGATAGCTGGCCGGCGTGGCGCATCCTCACTCACCGGCGCCATGGTGCAGCGCGTAAGTACGGCTCTGGCTCGGTATGCGTGCCGGCGTGGTTGACAGGTTCTCCGTGTCTTGTCTTGTTTCACATGCATTCGGTCCTTGGGGAAGCGGTCCTAGGCTCGTCTGGCTGCGCAAGTAGGCCGCATGCGGTGACATCAGGTCTTGCTCAAAAGGCCAAGAGGTGGTGCATTCAGCCCGTCGCGGAACTCGCACTATGACGCGTGCAGCCCGGCCCAGACTGGGGACGTGGACCACGAAAATTCTCTGCTCTCCATCCGGCTCCGCAGTCGAGTGTTGATTCATCTGCCGCCCAATGGGCTTGCTCGTGGGGTTGCAAGGGCGTCTAGCATTCGCCGACAGGTAGGTAGGAGTTGGGTAGGTATGCCGCTGATGACACCTCAGACGCCGCCGACGCAGTGGGCTTCGACTTGGAGCCTCGTTAAATATGTAGCTGCAGAACAGCAAGTACGTGGCGTCGGACGGCGAGGAAACAAGAGCGATAAGACACCGGATGGGGAAAAATCCAAAAGATGTTGACCTCTGCCGGCGAATGGCGAATGGCGACGGCGGCTGGTTGCAGCTGGATGGTGGCTTGGCATGTCCAGGTACCGTGTGCCGCGCCAGGTACCCGGACACCCGTTCACGCATCCTGCGCCCCCAACGGCTGCAACAAGGCCATCATTCAGGTACGTGGCAAATCCACGCCCGAGTCCCGTCACCGCTCCCCCGAACTGCCCCGCTCGACAATATTGATAATATCGATAATATGCCCGCATACATGCTGCCTACCATGGCTTTTTTCCTTCGCTAGCAACGTGGACAGGCCTGCGTGGCCCTTCACCCAGACCCTCTCGACCACCAAGCCAGAATTCCAATTTGCCTTGCATGCTCCAAGTCCGGCTCCAGACGCTACACCACCGGATGCTGTAATCCCTACATCATCACCTGGGCACCTCTAGTCCTGCTGCTAGTACCGTGTCGCTCCAGGGCATACACAGGGCATGCAGCTAGGCTAGCACAAATCGGGCGATATAAACCCTCGCCCGTAAACTGCCCGACATTTCCACACATTGAGTTTGCCAGGAAGAAGGGATCTATTTTCCAAAGGGAAGAGTCCCTGAATGCCACCAAGAAGAAAAATTATTTTGGTAGGCCAGGCCCAGCTGAGCATAGCCACAACATATTCCACTTGTCCCTTGCTTTAGTTTGCGCCACCAGTACAAAGGTACCATCAGATGAAAAAGAAACATGCGAAAAAACCGGAACCCAAGATTCTAGGCCCACGCATCTCCTTACATCATACGTCTAGGCTAAGTGCCACCACCCTGGTACCTGACCAACCACAGCCCTACAATGCCGTCTCCACTGTCCACGTTGAAGCGCTCAAAGCACTACTGCACCGCGAAAACGCTTCCGCTGCCGCCGTCGCCGGACTTGGACAAAGTTTTTTTCTGCCCTCAACGTTTCACGTAATTCGTGGATGCTGCCTAAGGTGGAGGGGGTCACTGAGTATTGGGTGGGCTGGAGCTAGTCTTAGTCTAATCCTTCGCCATAGATACTTTCCTTTATAAAAGAGGGATGATTGCCAGAGAATCTTACCCTTTGAAATCACGAACACTGTTCAACATTCTTTTCCTCCGTCGCCCACGGCAACACATTCCTTGTTCTCCCAAGAGGCTTTGACAGCTTCCCTTACAGTCCCTCCGGCAAACCAACGAAAAAAATCCCACACTCTCTTCTTCAACCCGAAGACCCACATACCAGCACTCATTCGTCCTCCGCATCGATCACGAAATAGGATATCCTTTGAGTTGATCTCTCCCTCACTCACTCACACACATTCCACGTGACCTCAACCCACCCAAAACCCCTCACCATGTTCTCCAAGACCACCCTCCTCATGGCTCTCAACGCCGGCCTCACCCTTGCCGGCAACGCCATCCTCACCAACCGCTGCTCCTACGACATCTGGGTCTCCTCGGTCGGCGGCTCCCACCAAACCCCCTGTACCCTCGTGCCAGCGCGCACCCAATACACCGAGGTCCTCTACAACACAGGCACTTCCCTCAAGATCTCCTCCACCGACAGCATCAAGAACGGCGAGCACACCCAATTCGAGTACTCCATCGCCGGCGGAAAGATCTGGTACGACATCTCCTTTGTCAACTGCGCCGAGGGCGACTCCGCCTCTGCCTGCCCTGGCCACGCAGAGGGTCTGTCGATGCGCGGCTCCGATGATCAGTGCAGCTCTGCCGATTGCGCTGCTGGCGACTACTGTCCTACCCAGGCCTACTATGTTGATACGCCGCTCATTAAGCTGGGCCTCAAGGAGCCCGTCTTCGACTGCCCAACCACCGATGTTGACCTCCACATGACTGTTTGCTCTGGCGAGGACTCGCTCAAGAGGAGTGTGGCTGGCCGCGTCGCTATTGACCTCGAGGGTCAGAACTAGATGGAGCAGATGATTGTAACGCGCATCGGTGATGCTTGCGGCGTTGACGCTTTTTGCTTTTTATCCTTCTTCTTCTCGATCGCTTCTTGTTTCTTCGATTCTACCATGATATATATTAGGGCTAGAAAGGGTCTGAGCGTGGTTTGATTACCACCCAGCATGCTTTGCGGGATTGTATGTTTTTTTTTGAAAGTGGGGGGAGGAATTCACGACAGTATACGATTTGATTATGATATGACCTGGAAAAATTCAGAAAATCTTTATCTTTTGCTGGTTTGCAAATGAGCTTTTCAACTCTTTCTCTCTCCACATGCATTTTGTTCATATGCTTTGTGACTTCGGTGTATCAAACCTTCATACTCACATCCCACATCCTCGAACTTATCGCAATTACCATAACATCTCCATCTCCATCTCTCTTCTCTCAATACATAATCACTAAATACCCTACCACGGTAATCGCACCCTCGAACCCCTACCACCCCTATTTTCCTTTTTTTCCCCTTACCTGCATGCAGCTGAACCACACACGCTCCCCTCCCTCCCTGCCGCTCAAAAAGCAATTAATAACCACCAGCCCGTGTTTTTACTTCTTACACCTGCATTTTTTCCCGCGCGCCGCGTAATCTCAAGACTACGTAGCCTTCCCTGCAATCTTATCAGGCGAGACGTTGTATTTGTGGCGGGGAATCGCGCTTTGCGGATTGGTCGGGGGTCCTACGCGCGCAATTTCCGGGTTTTGTCTCGGAAAGCGAGGGGGGTGCGTTGGCGGGTGGCGCTCAGGTATCGGGAGGAGGGGTGAATGGTACTTGGGTGTGTCCTTTTTTTTTTTGCGAGAGGGTAGGTGGGGTTGTGGTGGCAGTGATGTTGTTGTGATCGAAGGGGAGGGTGTTTGGGTGTTTGGGAAGTGCCGTTTTCTGTATGACTACGGCGGGCGGCTTAGTGATGATTTCGATGAGTGCAATTGTAATGGGTGTTGATGGGTGTGCTGCTGAAATCTTTCTTCAAGTCATGGTTGGGCGAATGTTCATGATCCCGTCATGGTTTAGAGATGGGTTAGAGAACTCATAGTTGGAGTGCCTAGTGGTCAGCCATTCGTAGCCCCATCTTTTCTCTATTTTACCAGGGCATGGTGGTTACAGAACATTCTGTTATAGCGACTACATCAAGAAGGAACTCACCATAGGCGTCAGTAACGAAAACGGGCCACGAGGCGGTCCTGCATGCTTGACCACTGCTGGCACCTTTGGACTCATTTGGTAACTCAGGTTGAGAACTGAAATATATATACATGTGTCGAGATGTGTTTCTAAAGACTCATTGTAGTACTGAGCAACACGACTATTCTCTTTCTCGGAGAGATCGTATACTTGTTCGTTGAGGAGCACTCCCGCTTCATGAGACACTTGTCCTAGGGTACACCTATAGCTTGAAGAAATGGCAATCCATAAGGCGTGTGATTTCCTGAATACTTGAAGCAAGGGTTTCGAATTTTGAATTCACGCTTGAAGTCGATTTAGAGTAGACAGATATGAATGCCAAGGGGATGGCTGTCCCATTCAACCTTTCCAAGCAATGTCACACCAGGAGACTATAACTGTGAGAGTAAGGACAGATAAACTACAAAGAGGAAGGTGACTTCTGGAACTAAAAGTCAAGATTCTGCAAGATCATGCACGCTTGGCCGAATAAGGGGGTATGGCAGTGATAATCATTGAACCTCCAATGCCCAGGACGGAGCAAAGGACTTGATATGGCAACACAACACGCGACACTACCAGGGTGATTAGATACCCTAGAGCGGATCATGCGAGCTAACAAGACCTCATATGGAAACCAGCTGGATATGTAACGTATGTACTATCTACAGATTAGAGCGAGTGTGCGCCTCCCATGCACGAACAACAAACTACCGCCTAGTTTTTCGCCAGTAATTATTGCAGGCCCAAACATGTGCTTTGTGAACTCAAAAACGCCATGCCCATTGCGAAAAATAGAGTCGTGAAATCGTGACATCGTCATCGCCAAAACTCCGAAATTCAGGCAACCAAAAACGTATAGCTCAGTACCGTCCGACAGAAACTTCACCAACAAAACTGGGATGCAGCTCGATTTCGTCGGGCGGGGTGTCTGGTGCCAGTCCACCTTGTGCACTCAATCTTCTGCCCGCTAGACTTCCGGCGACGCTCGCGCTGCCTGATCGGCCACCATCGAATCTCATTCTCTTGCTGCTGCGGTCCATGACCTCAAGTTCTTCTCTTAGGTTACCGACCTCTTCTTCCTTTTCCTTCCACAATGCAAGCACGGCCTGCCTCTCCTCATGTAATCGTGCCTCTTCGGCTTCCTTCTCTTTCCTGATAAGTTCAAGCACCGCATCTCGCCCCGCCTTCGCCGCAGCCTCATCCTGCATGCTTGTGCCCGTCGAGCAGCCAATCGCGCCAAGTATGTCGCCCTCTACTGACAGAATGGGTACGCCACCACCAAGTGTAGTGAAACGCCCTGAGATAGCATTGCCAATGCCAGATGTAGCGCTGCCCGGCCATGGTGTTTCTTGGTATGCGGAGGTGGGAATTCGGTTTCCGGCGGCGGTAAAAGCCATGTCCATGGCAGTATTTATGGAGGTAATCTTGGCGCCATCCATGCGTGTGAACGACAAGAGATGAGTGTGCGCGTCAACCACGGCGATGCTCCTGATCGGTGGTCAGCTCTACTCCGCACAAGTCATGTGTTTAGTGGAAAAGAGGGGTCATACATTGGCACACCAACTTCAATGGCATGTTGCTCTGCTGCTTGCAGGGCGACTCGCGCACCACTTTGGGTCAGTGTAGGTAATGCTGCTGTTGCTGAAGCCGTTGGTGCCATGTTGAAGTATGAATTGCGCATTAAACCGGAAGGCGGAGGAAGCAAGTCTGAGGAACCACAAGTAGTAAGAGAAATCAAGGCCGTCCGAAAAACAGCCGCGGTCTCGTGTCCCCCAGCTCTTTAGTACGTCCCCGAGGCGGGTATGCGGCTAGACTATTGCAGATTGGTATGTCTTTTCAGGCAGGCCAATCTCCTGAAGGATCGAGAAAGAGTTATTCAACGATAAGCAGCCCGTGGCGACTGTAACTAACGAAATCCTGACTAGAAGGGCCGCGGATTCACCAGACAGAAGTGGAGTAAACGGGCGATAGGCACCAAGCTCGCCTTACCCCAGGTTAAGGGTCTCAAGACCGGGACTGCTGGTGCCATGTTCTGGTACTTTGTCAATGTTTATTCGACACGGATGCACAGTGCCGTGTGGAGAGATTTTTTGTGGGCGGGTTAACATACCCCAATTAGGCAAGCAATATGCGATGTGGACTGATGCACTGGGGTCTCCGATCTCTATGGCTAGGCAAGACCACGTTAACAATGCTAATAGAAATACCTCATGGCAAAACAGGTATCGCTGATATTCTCTGGTATACGCGAAAAGGATGCTGAGCCCTGGGGGCGTGAATCACTCTCGCTAGGGGTGCTCGTGTCCATGGGCGGGGGGCATGATGTGACTGGATGTTGTGACAAAGTTGAGAGCCTCATGTCTACGAGATCGACAAGGCTGCACAAGGTGAAGCCGATCATGAGTCTGCCGTCATCGTGCAGCTTGATGTGTGGTGTTGTGGTGTCGTGTGATGGTTCCAACACGAATCGCGCTGGGGTGCACGATTCAACGCTAGTCTAGAATGGGGCTTAGCACCATGTGGAGAAATCCTCCGCTCCTTCGTCGACTTACGCCGCCTTCACTTTCGCATGCAGCTTAGCTTCTGAGTGCTGGATCACATTCGAATAAGTATCTGATCCTACACCGCTCAAGTTCGGAGGCGCCAGAATACATTGGTTCGTGCGGGAAACTCCAGGTTCACTCTTGATACCTCCATCTGCCTCACACTACACATGTCGCGTCTACTGCAAACCCAGCTAGCCGTGAAATCAACAAGACTGTGTACTGAGACATCTTTGCTATGTCGACTCGGGTCGCAAACGACCGGCTGTACCCGTCGTCCCCGGTCAAACTCTGTATGGCTAGTCAACCATGGCTTGTCAAAGACTTCAACATACAATATACAAACAACCGGTGAAAGAAGAAGACCATGGACCCAAACAGGTCACCATGGATGATTGTGCGAGCTTTCCGTCACCTCAAATTCACTTTCTTACTGTTCAATATGGGGTCTATTCACCGTCACTTTGTTTCTCATTCTGTTGTTTTCCCTATTGTTCGTGAGACATTGTGCTTCGCGCTCTCTTTGTCTAATACCAGACAACAAGTCTCAAACACCTACATGCCTTTTACAAAATCATCACATCCGCACCATCATACACAAATCGACGTAGCTTCTTTTGAACGTGCAACCCTATTTGAGCAAGACCACGTATCACCACATACATTTCCCCGCCGAAATCACGACATAGGAAGAGCGAAAAATGCTGGGATTCATTCTCCAGAACGATGTATTTCTCGCAGCCATCCTTAACATGGTCCTCAGCTTCCCAAGCCTCCGATACTTCTGGGATCCAACTATAGGCTTGACATTATCTAAGCAACGCGCTTCTATCTCAAGAATCGACGCAACCCAGACAGCAACCTTGTGCCAGGAACCGACTACGTTGAAGCCTACATCAACGTCGCCCCCGAATGTGGCTACATTTACGCCTACATGGACCTTGCCCCCGAAGCTGGTTACGTTGGAGCCTTGCTCGACTTTACCCCCAGAACCGGTTACATTGATGGAAACTGTCACTCTTATAGTATGCGATACTGTTCAAGATGAAAAAGGTACAATATGGGTGCACTATCCAGCTGGCTCCACGCCACCACTTCTAAATTCAGAATACTTTTCTAGCGAGGTAGTGCTGCATGAGCCGAAAAGCAAATTTCAAACACGGACCAGCTGGGCGATGTTGTTCTTAATAATTATCATCTTGCGTATGCTATATCTGGTATTCAGGTCAGGCTTTGTAAGCACCGGAGTACCTGTAGCTGAATGTCAAGTCGAGGAAACGGAGATTGGTCCAGGAGAAGAGGAGGAGTCCGAACAGGAACGGGAAAGTGAAGCTCGCGACAAGAAGTCTGAGCAGGAATGGGAAACTAAAGCTTGTGACATGCTCAACGACCTGAAGAAAAATAGACAAGGAATGCAGCATTTGATGGAAAGCGTTGAGAAGAGGGATGCCATGCTCAAGTACCTTCGAGTTTTCGACGACGACGATACGACACTAGATGAAGAGAGCCTCGAGCAATTAGTGAAGAACAGGAAGGAGTCACTCGAAGCTAATGAGGACAGCTTACGAATGATGCAAGCGGAGATCATAGCTTGTTCGGAGAAGATCAAGGGATTGGAGGCTGAAAAACCAAAAATGGCAGAGGATATCAAGAACCAATGCGATCAGCACTATGCACAAAATGTTATTCCCAAATACCAACGGTCACTCGACGACAAGCAGAATGAGATCAAATACTGGCGCGCCGCGTTCTTCAATAACGAAAAAGACGAAACCGTGACGAAGAACTACCGGCTCTGTGAAGAAAAGGAAGCAGAATTGGTGCAGCTCCGTATCTTACCTGCAAAAATCAGCGACTTGGAACAAGCCCTCCGCGATGCTACGAAGCAAATCGAGACTCTCCAGCAGGAAAAGAAAGACCAGGGTATTGCGGATAGAAGGCGATGGATACTGGAGAAGGACGACTTATGCAAGAAACACAACGATGTCACCAAAGCGCTGAGAGTCGAACTCAAGGAAGCTAAGCAGCTGTCGGAATTGTCGAAGGAGACTACGAAACCGCAGCAAGACAGCAACGCAGGCAGTACCGCCGACAAGAAACAGGTCGAGAGCTTGAAGAAAGAGCATGAGGGCATGATGACTGAGGCTTCTGAGCTTCGAAAGCAGATTGACGATATGAACAGCATCGTCGCTGAGGTTGTTCAGGGTTCTGAGAGGCTTAGGGGCGAGCGTGATGGTTTTAGAGAAGCCTTGGAAAACCTGCAGAGGTAGAAGGCGTTTGAAGAGAAGGCGGTTGAGGAGAAGGTAACTGAGAAGAAGGAGTGAGATGGGAGTGGAGACTTGCGTCAAGACGTGACTGGTTTCAAGAGGGGTAGGTTGCGTATTGACATTCTTTTGTTGCCTAAGGAGTTTTCGGTGGCACTAAAAATGAGGGATGGCATAGAAACGGCATTATTGAACTGAACTACATTATACAACTAGAGTCCCCAAATAACACAAAGTAAAAGATCTTGAATAGCAACAAAAGTAATGTTCTCTCAGTATAAGAACACGCAACTTCCCCACTCAACAATTTGTCTTGCCACAGTCATGGACCCCTGATCGGTGCCACGAAAATGCCTATTGGTATGAAACCCAACAGGTGTAACGTCCATTCACTCGTCATAGAACAGCCGCCGCAATGTAACGAACCACAGGTACTTTGACTTTAATGAAATACAAAGCTTGCGCGCGTCTTTTCTTTATAGTGATATTTTTCTCTAGTACCCCAAGGCTACTTCCGAACTTCTACAATTCTAGTCATACAAAAATTACGCTCGCATAGACGCGAAGAGACTTGTTTTATGAGAAAAAGAGCCTTGCTCACTATAGGACCGCCACATAGCATTCGTTATCGTCGCAACTCATATATCACCCTCATATAGGTCTAGGAGTCTAATAGCACTGCCAAGGATGTGTGCTTTACTGCAGGGCTACAATTAGCGCTCTACTTATGCAGAATTCAATACCCTGTCGGTACTTCCATGCTCGGTTACTAACTAATCAAAGCTATCGTTGACTCTCGCTAAGGCTACTATGCACGTCCATCACATACCCTGTAACTTACCTAGTTAACAGACAGCTCACTGCACCTCTAAGAAGTATAATTCTTATTTTTAAAGTTTTGAATACGTTTTATATACACTAAAGTGTCCCTCGCTTGCATTTTGAAAGTTTTGACAGCGATAGGAATGAGCTAAATGAAGTTGAAGTTGGCGATTTCTTCGAAGATGTCGCTAACTGTAGCACGCAACTGAACCACAACTTAGGCTAATCTTTTATTTAAAACTCCTAGAGAAGCTTCGCGAAGCTTTAGAGTAATTTACGACGCTTAAAAACCTACTTGCAGTTTTTCTGGTGTTAAGTTATGTGGATACAAAGCAATTCGGTACTTGGGCGGAAGACAAGTCGCGAAAACGGTGGGACGATATCACGCCAGCCTTTACGAGCTACTACTTTACTCAAACCTTACACAAGGCTAGGCGCACGGACATGGTAATATACTCTCGGCACCTCGCGTGTCTACTACTGCCGACCTCCGTATTCCGAACTACTCAGTCTTCGGGTATAGCTAACGCGAAAGTGATAGCGCCTGGTAGGCGGAAGTGTCTAGGAGTAGACTGTGAAAACGGGGTCAATGCTTTACATTGCACTAACTGCCTCAAGTCGGGCGTGCATGACTGTTTCTTCTGCTCGCAAGACTGTTTCCGAGAAGAGCTGGGCTGGCTATTCCTCGCACTTGTACCCTGTGTAACATGCTACTGCGTAAAAAGCTAGACTCATCGTATAAGCATCCATAAGAAGGCACATGCGGCAACATGCAGCCTTGCCATTTACCGGGTGTGTTCGGCCCGTCGATTTACTTTCCCAAAGAGGACCCGTCCCCAGGTCCATCAAGGGCCCAGAATGATGTGAGACAGGCACCCAGGGACCTGACAGTGCTTGAAACGCTCTGAAGACGGCCTTCTCGGTTCTGAAAGCCGAGAGGCAATAGGCAAAGCGGAGAAGCGGAAGACGCTTCAAGCTCCACAATATCGTCTCTTACACTTTTTTAAAGATGAGCATGTATACCGATAGAAAAAGCTATCCGCACCATTCGTTTGTGGCTTGGGAGATGAAAGCCTGACGACCAGATATAAACGACTGCTATGTAGCTGCCATACTAGACACTGCGAATTATTGATAGCGTTAAACACCACAGAGCTCAATGTGAGTTACGTAAAGATAGTAGTAGCAACTGTGATAGTACTTTTCAATCTACATAATCCATATGCCATGACTTCCTTTGCATGATTTCTGTAGCCTTGAAGCGACCGTATTCAGTAGTAGTGCGCCTACTATATTTACAGTCACACCTTTGTTTCTCGAGTGAGCGTAGAACTTAGGATAGTGTTTTTGATTGCCAACTCACGGACTAGTAGTTGCAGCAATGCCAGCCATCTTTTAGCTGATGACAATCCACAGAGAAGCAGAGGCCCTTGCAGTTACTATACGTAGGGAACGCCCCAGGTTCGCAAGCGTTGGCTCTTTTGTCTTGCGGCATTCCAGCAACGAAGACTGTTGCGTAAGCGGCTAGGAAGATGATCGATGCTGAAAAGCTCTTCATGCTGCAATCTACTTAGCGTACGGCTGGTATTTAATCTTTATGCACCTACATTGTTTATTGTTCTTTCTTGTAGAGTTTGAAGTAGTATGAAATGTGTCTTGTTAAATATCCGTGTATCGTCTGTGATATCTCGAGGTTTATATATGTTCTATTGTATCAACTATTCTGATAGATAAACCTTGTGCAAAACATCGTATGAACATCGCTTAGATCAGCACTAGTCTGGGCTCAGTATTGAGTCTATTTGCTGACAGCAAAGGTTATTGAACACCCCCATATCAGCTATTCATCACCCCACAAAACAGGGGTCTGCATAAGTGCGACGCTATCTGTAGTTTTGTTCTTGTACCGTAAGGCTCTCTTCTCTTTCTTATGTGACTTCCTCTCTTGCCTCTTCTCTTTTTTTTTATTTTCAGAGATAGTGATTAATTAATAAGCGGAAAGAAGAAGAAAAGAGAGCAAAGAGAGAGAGGAAGAAGAAGAGAAGGAGGAAGAGGATAAGGCAGAAGAAGAGTAAAAAGAAAAGGAAGAGGAAGATATAGGTAAGTAAGATAAAAAGGCAAAGAGAGGTATATTTTATCTCATTTTGGTTTTTATTCTAAGAAAGTAGAGGTTTAGTTGGATTTCACGATAAGTTGGCGGACCCTGCTTGTTGGGGTGATGAATAGCCCATATGGAGATGGCCAATAACCTTTGCATTTGCTGACGAGACGTCTCCTGTCCGCGCAATCCGCAAAGTGAGAAAGAGTAAGCAGTCCAGGCTTCCTTTGCTTGTAAGTAGAACCCTCTTACCCAGCTTAGTGAGACAAATATATGAGTTTCACGTATAAAGGCCCGCCCAAACGCCGAATTGGCGGACGGATTAACGCATGAGATTTAGACAGGTAGATATCCATTATGAAAATAGCCCGCTATCCTGCTACCTTTATTGGTGTTGTGAAGCTAGATCCGGTGGAGAAGTAAGTTTTGCAGGCTAACGGAGGTATTGTGCACAAAGTGTGCGACGAAGAGGCTGAGCTCAATCTGATGACGCCTGCGGAGGTTATGCCCGCTTTCTATAAAGGCATAATGATAGTGCTGACCGGAGTTGGTTTCCGGGCCTTCCATATTGTTTGTTCTCAGTGCACAGTACGCCTCTCTCCGCATCATTTAGTATAACCGTGCAGACCCTGCACAGTGCTAGCACCTATTTGGTAAGTACCTTGCAAAGCGGCCGTACCCTGTGAACAAACGATGTACGCGAACCGGAAACCGATTTCCGACCACTGTAACACGAACTCGGCGCTAGTTTTAATCATCGATCTACTAATTTGGAGCAAGGCGAAGTAAGGCGAGGCCGCAACGGTGGAGGCAGCTTGGGTTCATAGTATACAACAGCAATGTGGACATACTACATTCTTCAACCGCAGATTTCTACCTACTAATTCTAAGAAGAGAGAAAGCCGATATTCCTATGATCGAAACACCCCTGCCGTGCGACGCACACTGAGCGCGCCGCCAGATACATCTGACACTTTTCTGTTTTTTCTCGCAACCCCAATGGCTTTCGCATTTGGTGTCATCCTTGCTGAGTGAAAGGGAAATGGAAACATACGACTTACGCTTCGCGAAGCTGTTCAAGACCTTATTTTCGCGACAGCCTCCCTAGAGAAGGATTTTGTTAATAGGACCAGGAATGAGACATGTGTGAATCGTGTTGTATTGGTTCTACGGAAGGAGCAAGATATGTACGAAGGCGCGACATAGGCACTAAGCCTAGAACGTGCTAGCGTGAGAAAGAAGATGGGATGAGAGCCTGGCTGTTAAGATTTGTCCCCGGGCTAATCACATATGTACTAGCGCGAGCGTAAATTACAGCAAACTAATGCATATCACCATTCAACCTTTGAAAAGGAGGTTAAAGCTAAATTGTTTATATTGTCAACATGTAAACCATTGTTCTCGTCGCTTCTTACGCGGGTCAAGGCTCTTCCAGACCTCAGGAGCCGCCACCGCTACAGCATGTTTGGGCCGTGGTGTAGGCACCTCTTAATACTCATTAAGCATATCCTAAGCAGAAAGTGATTGCCGACAGCGCATCTCTCCATGGAGGCCCTTGGATACAAAAGATACGATTGCTCCCATCTTGTGTTGCGCTCAATGATGCTTCTATAGCCAGGTTTTTCAGATGCATATTCCTGGCAACCGTAGAACGAAATGCGGGAGTCGAGTGTTGCCTTCCGGGGGTTGTTTTAAAGTGTGAGAGATGTTGTGGCACGATACATGATCGGGCTCAAAAGATGAAGAGACGACTTCCAATCGAGCTGGCAGAGCTGAGCTTGATCTAACCGCTGCAATAGAATTGATTGAAGACGACGTCTATCTATGCCGAAAAGAAATATCAATATGTATCCGTAGTCTGATCACGCGATACTATGCCAAGATATGAAGAAAAGGGAAAAGCAACCAGAGTGGGCATGCGATATTATCAGAGGGGGACCATGAAGCTCAGCCCAACTTGGCTGGATGTGGCTGATTGCACAGCCCGCAGTATAGCGTGGGAAGGCTGAAGGAGAATTCTTAATTGAGCCAACTAGAAAGGAGGGCTATCAATCTGTATCAACCTGAACCTTGCAGCGACGCTTCAATCGATAGTGCAGCTTTTGCCGGTTCGGCTTTGAATTCGAATTTCCCACTGCACCACTACCACCTTACAGCTGTGAACTCTGGAACCCATTCCAGCCCATCAAGTCTAATGCCCTCGGCCTTCTCACCTCCCTGATTGCCATGATGTCCGGGTCGTCAGAAGGACTTACACTTGAATGAATCAACGCACCATCATCGCACAACTGAATTGCTAATATCTCCAAGGTAATTGGTGGCATACGATCCACAACTTCACGCTCAACTGGAGTCCTATTTTTGTTTGTTAGCAGCGAAAAGCCTATGGGCAGAATGCAGTAAAGATAGCAAAGGCAACACACATCCTTTGGTAAACAATCTCCTTATCTGTCTTCATCTTGAGCATCTCTGCTTGCATGTACTGATCGCTTCGAAGCTGTGATTCGAGATATGTCTTCTCCCATTCGCTCTGGAACACAGTCTTCAGCAGCGCAATTAACTTCGGAGGCAATGCGTTTGGTATGTTGTTAACCTCACACGCGAGGGTTGTTGGATGCTCAGTGTATTTCACAATGAAAACATCGCCATAGTAAAAGCGCCTTGCTAAATCAATGCGATCAAGGCCAAGCATTCGCTTGATGTACTCATTTTCTGGAAGATCAATGTTCTCATTCCGATAAATCCAATAGTTCCCTTCGATAATTTTGGTGGGTTGATTGTTAACATTGAAGCATCTGAGTTTACGGTCAACATGGTAGGCTGCCCAGTATTCACGAAAGTCAGGCACGATGTGGAGGCCGAGCTCTGGGATCCAGCGTTTGGACTCTAGGGACTGGGCATAGTAGGCAATAGGTACCAGTCTGGGCTCGCTTCCGTCGGCCGGTATCCGAAGTACCTGAACCGTCTTCAGTTTTGGACCAAAAGTGTCGCCACCTTCATCTAGCTTTTCCGTTGGTGTGCATGCGGTCTTGATTCGTTCATGGGCGAGATACTCAAGCTTCAGCTTGGATGGAATTGCACCAGGTAATGCGCCTCCTTCAGATATACCAACAGAAGACTCTGCTATAGCTGGTTGGATTACTGCTGAACCGGCAGAGAGAACTTGAAGGATGTAGCTGTGGGTTTGTATTAGTGCCGCAGCTATAGATATACCGACGCCGGGCGATGCAGAAGCTGGGATAGACGGTAGTGTCCACAGCGGGTATACCTTTCCATGAGACGTCCGAGCACGAAAAGTTGGGGTGCGTATGCCGTCCACGGAAAGTCTGACGTAGTTTTTGAGAAGCTCGTTACATAAGAAGCATGGTTTCTTGCTGGTTCCGATGTAACCATGGACTCTTTGCTGCCACTTTAACTCAGATTCCAGATTCACAAGGATTTGCATCTCCGCATGAACATGCAACCACGATGCATTATAGTAGCGTTGAGCATGGCTACCTTTCGCGAGCTGCTTACGGCGAACTTTCTTGGCTAAGCATTGCACCTGCTTGCAGAACCTGCTTGCTTCAATGCCGACTTTGCGAGGAGACTCCACTGACTTCCACTCAAGGGATCTAAAATCGGGAAAACTGAGCGCAGTCGTCTTGAAGCATTCATACGCAACACGGAGCCGGCTGAGCATTAAAACCGCCTTGGAGATTTTGGCGAAGGACGGTTCCTTGAGTTGATGCGAGTCAGTGCACCGCAGCTCATAGGCTAAGTCCACTGCTTCCCTAAGGGAAGGGATACTTGGAATGTTGCTATATGTTCCACAGAGCTGGAATAGGCGTTGAATCTGCCCAGTCGATGGGTCGTCAACATCTAGTCCCGAGACATCGACTTTGCATTGGCTGATTTGAGAAATATAGAATTCCAGCCTGGAACGGGCGTACCCGATAAGTCCTTCCTTGTCTGCTCGACTATCCCAAAGAAAGTCTTTCTCTTTTGAAGGAGCTCTACCTGTCATCGATATCGCGCGAAGCCAAGTCTGTAATTGCCCTAACAGTTTGCGATCGCGCTCATCAAGGCCATTGTTCTTAGCCAAAAGAATCGTTGTTGGTCGGTCACAGCTGGCATTGATCCAAGCTGCAGCAGCTACATGCTTTACAGTGGATTGTTTGGGGTGCAAGTTGGAGGTCTTTTCGCGCGCAAGCACTTCTGACAGTCGATTGAGAAATTTGTCTTTGAGAGCATTCACATTCGCTCGGTGAAGCTTTTCGCAAGCCACCGTCGTTTGCCAGTCATCGTTGATGTCCTCTTCACTTGAACTATCATCGTCGTCTTCGGGCAGCATAGGGGTAGGCTGGCAAATAGATTGCTGCTTCGTGTACATAGCAAACAGTGCTGCTGTGGCCGCAAACCTTTCCTCCTCGATGCGTGCAAGGTGCCAGATATTGCTCATTATTGATAATGCTAGCACTAAGATGCAGGATGGCAAGGCTGAATGTCGACTGCCGTTCACAAAATCATGGTCTGCACGAATGTGCGTTAGAACAGGACATGTAGAGCGTGAACCTTCACGGGCGGCTAGATATAAGTAATGTGGGAAAGCGATATACTAGAGCCCAACTGCGCGCGAAGGAGTTCGCTTGGCTAATGTGAGGGGTAAATATATTGTGGCAGTTGAGGTGATGAGTTGGCAGCAAGCGATAATGGTGGCTGTTCTTGGCTGGCTGTTGGCTGTACTACTACGTACATCTGTTTTCAAGCCCCGCCCACGGCGCTTAGCAGTACGTAGTACTCAACCTACATCGCACTCCAATACAATAGTATTTCACAATTATGATTATACAAAGTGCAATAGTGTCTCCTGAAATTTCTATTTTATTTGCTCTACTTTTCTGGAAAGAAAGATCAGTGTTAATACGCGTGTAAGGTCCAGATAGCATTATAAATTAATACATCATCGTTAATTCCTACTATCTAGTTGCAAACATATCTAAGCACTATAGTCTAATATCACTCCAATATCCAACGCCATAGCTAGAGTCCTAACCGTTCAGTCCTGCGAGCTTAATTCCCCAATTTCTCAGCGATAATGTCCTCGGACAACTTCCACAGCCTCTCAGCTTTTTCCTTATCCACCCCCCACGCAACCGGCTCTGCAAGCTGATTATCCTCCAACCACACCCCTTTCTCAGGATTCAATCCAGGGTCTGCAGCCGCCAGCAAAGTCGTCGAACTCCCCTGATCAATAGTCTTCGTGAATATGTGGTCATATGCCGGCACAGCCTTGATTATCGCCAACGCTGCTGAACTTCTCACCCTTCCCGGATGAATCGAGAACGAAAAGATTCCTTCCTTCGCAAACAAAGTGTTGAGGTGGACCGCGAAAAGCAAAGCGGCGGTCTTGCTCTGCCCGTACGCAACAAAGGCATCGAATTTATCGGTCGCAGGGACTCCGGCCACGCTAGTGATGAGGTCCCAGTTGGGCTTCTCATCGTCGGGGAGTTCCTTGTCGAGGTCGAAGTTCCAGTCGCTGAAGCGGAAGGGGCTGTAGCGGGAGGCCTCGCTGCCCACAGGAATGATGCGGGTCGCGCCAGGAGGGTTTACCTTGGCGGCGGCAAGTAGTCGTGGGAGGAGCATCTTGGTGAAGAGAAAGTGACCCAGGTAGTTGGCTGCGAGATGCGTCTCGATGCCGTCGACTGTGAGTTGACGCTCGGCGTTCCCGAATTGGCTGCCAGCGTTTTCGACGAGGATGTCGATTTTCTCAATGGATTTGTCATTGAGGATTTCGTTCGCTGCGTGCTGGACGTCTTTGAGGGAGGCAAGATCAAGAACGATATTGACAAACTTTGTAGATGGGTAATCCGCGGAGATTTCCTTGGTCAAGGCTTCGACTCGGGCTTTGCTGCGCCCAGTTGCAATGATCATAGATGCACCTCCGTGGGCAAATGCGCGAGCAGTAGCCTCGCCAATGCCTCCAGGGGAGACACCAGTGATGAGAACGGTTTTGCCAGTAATTTGGGATGAGTAGGCTTTGGCGATTTCCAAACCGCCGGTTTCTGCGGTGAAAGACTTGCTGGTGGCCATAGTTATCTAAGTGATAGATGCAAGATAGTTGATAGATGCAGGAATTTGTTGGAACGAGTTTTCTTGTTCTTGATGGTAGTGAATTGAAGTTGTTGATATGATTGTTTTAGAAGAAACTCCATATCCTTTATACATGCACTCTGATTCCCAAGGTGCCCAGCTGGATCCATGACATGACTGAAGCGTTGAGATGAGAAGTCCGTCTTCGCTGTGTATTCTGACCAGGTTCCCCCGAATGCCATCAGTATGAAACCCACATTCTTGTCGCGCAACGTACGAATTCTACACCACTTATAAATCCGCTGATTAATCTTGATAGATTTATCGTAGTTCGGCCTGATTGATCTTCCGTTTCTTTTCTGACAAAGAATTGCACACAGTTCGGCCCGATTGATTTCCCGTTTCTTTTCTGACCAAGAATTGGACATTGGAAAACGGGCCGAATATTCGCGCGTCGGGAAAATGGACGAAAACTGGCGCATGAGAAAACCCCGAAATAGCGGCGGATCCCCGCATCGCATGAATAACTTACCACGCCAACACTCACATTTTACACGCTATCAGTAGGCCCTTGCGATTTAACTTACTTTTTGGAGTAATTGCTAGATTCTGTTCAGACCCTAAATCACGTGGCAGCCAAACTGGTCGAGGTCGACCGATCATGATGACCGTTTCTGGTAAGGCAGCTAACGCTACGTTTTTTTGTCAGTAATGAATTGATCAACGTGACTTGGGATCAATTTAGGTAATGGTTATTACAAGACGACTATTTACATGTCTCTAAGGTGCAGAGGTGCCTTTCAAACGTTTTGTCTAACGCTACTAATCTTGGCGCTTCAGAGCAACTGATCTTAGGGTAACCTGGCTCTGTTCCACTTAGGCCATCACGTGCCCAAAAAGGTACAGCATGACAGTATACCACATAGCAGTATCTGAGAGCCGAATAGCTATATACGTGTGACAACAAGGTAGCCATTGTAGTAGAGCAGCAGTTGCAAAATCGACGCACGCTGAGTTTGATTTTATATAGTAGTGGCGCTGTGCTGGGATCGAAGGTCACAAGGAAAAAGCGTCCTGTCGCACAGTGTGTCCCACGACGCAAGAGCGGATGGTATTCTATCTCTATCTAGCGCTAGCTACGGATGAGCATACTAACCCTAACTAGGTAATTGTAGTACAAGGCACGGGTCCCCAAGTATATACCGCCCACTTACGCCAACACACCATCCAGTCTGACACCAAAAGAACTACAAGAACCTCAGGCTCTACTTGAGCTTCAATATGGATAATAATGATAACTATAATTATTCGGAATTTGCAGATCTCCTGGCAGAATCCTCACGGGTTCTATGCCTCGTCGGTGCTGGACTCAGCACACCATCTGGCCTAGCCACCTGGCGTGGAACAAACGGGCTATGGAACGACATCAATCTGAAAGAACTTGCTTCTCCCAAAAAGTTTCGAGAAGATCCAGTTACAGTGTGGAACTTTTACGGCGAGCGGTTACTCGAGGCGTTGGAAGCGAGGCCAAATGCTGCACATCATGCGTTGACGGCGCTTGCTAATTGGCATCAAGGATGGCTGACTATCAATCAGAACGTTGATGGTACGGAGAGTGGCGTGGAAGAAACGGTCGGCTACATGCGCTAACAGGAGTTCAGGGCTTCTTGAGCAAACCGGTCATCCCATGTCAAGACTACTGAATATTCACGGTACATTAAAAGTCGTCCGATGCATTACATGCGATTACTCTATCAACGTTCACAAGCCAGAAGACATCCCATTCCTTCTTTCACTATCTGATAATCATCACAAAGTATGTCCAGTCGCGTTATCTGATCTTCCCCATTGTCCCCAGTTTGCAAATCTCTTACGCCCAGGAGTTGTTTGGTTTGGCGAGAGACTTGCTGCTAGCGCGCCAGACAGTGTTGATGAGTGGATGTCGGAAGAATACATCGATTTGGTCATCACAGCTGGGACTAGCTTGCAAGTTTTCCCAGCTGCAGAGTGGGTAAGCACCGCGCGTGCGTATGGAGCATCCTTGGCTGTTATTGATGCGGGAGACTACAAAATAGTGGATGACTTCGATGAAGGCGACTGGCTCTTCAAAGGGGATATCAGGTTTACTCTTCCTAAAATAATTGATATTCTCAATTCATGAGTCCATGAAAGAATACAGTGTTGATTATTGGGCTTTTACGTGGTGTCACTCCACCCTCGTAGGTATTTTTGCAAGTGGTTCTTCGCCAATGACGGGACCAAAGGATAGAGCATCCTTGTGATGCCCTCTCTTTTCGTCAGAGCTAATAAGCAGTTAGTAAGTCTCCAAATAGTAGTACTTTAAAAGCCTCATGACTAATCTATTATACTAATCTGACTACTAATTGAGAAATTACATAAAAGAAATGTCCTACATCTAGAAATCAAGGTATATTCATCACGCAATGAAAAACACAAAACAGAAAGAAAGAGTCATTACCCTCATCTCCACATCATCAATCTAACCCCCTCCAACTCATCTTCCTCAACTTCGGCCCATAAAACCACAACCCCACCGGCCCAACCAACCCGAGCCCCAGCGTCAAAAACGCCAGCAAACTATTTCCCCACCCCAACCCCATGCTCTCATACATCTGCGGCGCAAACAGCGGAAAACTAAATCCGCACATGGTCCGCATAAACGCACCCACGCTCGCCGCCGACGCAGCATACCGCGCTTCATATGCATCCGTTGTATACGCCTGGCTACACTGGAACCCAATGATGAGACCCACAGCCACAATCGCAGCACCGATATTCGGTACGATCCAGTGGACGTGGTAGTGTGCCGTCCAACCGTATATGAAAAGCCCGATGGGACACAAAATGCCAGCGATGAGCATGGGCGGGACGCGGAATTCAGGGAGGCCTTCGGTGAGATTATAGTAGGATTTCATGCGGGCGTACAGCTAGTTCTACAGTCAGCACTGCAAAGCTCAACATGGAAGGAGAAGGGAAAGAACATACCCCGTCCATAAGCGGATGCGAAATCTGCAATCCCACCATGAACCCCAAACAAAGCGAGAGATAGTTCAAGGATGCGTTACCAACGCTCATATCATAAGCTTCTTCAAACACCAGCGGAAATGTCGACAGCATGAGGTACATAACCCCATACAAAAACGCCCGATACACTGACGGCGCCTGTGTCGCCGGATGCGTAAACATCATGATAAACGGGAGTACCAACCTCTTCCTCAAAATCCTACTCATGCGGTCTCCCGTCTCGAACTCCGTGCGTACAACCACCGTCTCATCAGCCATATCTCTCCGAATCGCTTTTGCCTTCTTAGCAAGGATAGCGGGCGCAAAAGTCTCGGCGAGGAAGAACAGCGCAGTAAGCTGCACAAAGACAGTAAAGATAGACGTAGCATAAAAGATCCAGCGCCAGCTCGCCCCCGTCGAGATATACGCACCGCAAATGGGCGCAATGCAAGGAGCAAGCCAAGTAAGAATACCATAAATAGCCTGACCCTTTCCGCGCTCTTCTTTGCGCCAGGTATCTGCTAGCACACCACTACACAACTATTCTCCCCGTCAGCAAAAAAGTCCATCATCTTACATTACACAGTCCATCCGTACGCCGAAAAAAAAAAAGAGAAAAAAGACTTACAGCCTGCGGCGCCGCACCCCCCAACCCACTCAAAAACCTAAACGCCAGCATTTGCGGCCCGGACTGCGCAAACCCGCAGCACGTGTTGAAAACGAGGTACACGAGATTTGCGTACTGCAGCACTGTGACGCGGCCGTAGATTTCGCTCAAGGGGGCGAGCACGAAGGGGCCTTGGGCGTAGCCGAGCAGGAAGATGGTCATGACGAGTTGGCGTTTGAAACCTTCTTGTATGTTGAATTCCTCGCCGATGGCGGGTAAGGCTGGTGTTACCATTGTAGAGGAGAAGGGCGAGATGAATGTGAAGAGGGAGACGAGGATGGTGGTTGTCCATTTTTGGCGGTTGGACCAGTTTAGAGGGTTGTGGGGGTCGTTGGGGCCGTCCCAGGTGACCTGGGGTGTGGGGTTAGTGGGTGTATGATGGGTGATGGATAGATGTGTGACGTACGATCACTTCCCTACGTTTGATGTTGTCTTCCTCCTCGATTAGATGGCCGGCGTCGTAGCGTGTGTGCTGGTCGTCGTGCTGATTCCACTGTCGGAATAACCGCTCAGTACTTAGGATCGAATGGTCGCTACGTTCAAAAGACCATCTTGGCAACATGGCGACATCTTGTGATTCGTCTGAGTCGGCAGAAGGCCTTCTGAGTAGCTTATCTTTGAGTCCCATGACTAGTAGTAGTAGCGAACGACAGGGTGAAACGAATGTTGGGTTGCGTGGTAATGATGGCAGGATCTACAAATCTGATGCCTCCCTGCTCAGCATATAATAAACATTCATCCTGCCTAGTCCATTACACAACTATTTCATTACACTATAAGATTTTGAGGCAGTGTAGCAAGGCATGTGTTCGTTCCCCTGTACAGCAACAGCCACATACGTCCCAAAGTTGCCCGAAAAGCCAGCAAAGACCTCCCCTCCCCCCTTAGCCCGAATGCCAACGCTTCAGGCAAATGCATCAGCCATGATTAGTGCCGGGAAAACCTCAGGCTGTGGTATAGGTAGGCAAAAAGTTTAAGAATAGAAACATGTCGCGTGAGCGCACAGTAGCCAGCAAGGGCTTCAAGTTCACCGACGGCCAATCGTAATGCTGCGGATACTCCCATGGGTACGGGAGAAGGCGGCAGGTATGTCGTGACAGCCTCATTGAGGACGTCAGCGATACGGGCTGTGTCCAACTACCGTGCCAAGAGGGTACATCTTGGTAGTTTCGCTAAGTTGCTTGGTGAAGGCACATGAGATGACTACCATTGGCCCGACGACTACGGTCAAGAAATAAAACTGGAGATGTCAAGAACACTGGTACGCGGGCCAATGCAAGATAGAGGACAAGTCTACCGCTGAGAGGCCAAAGCATCGCCGTAGAGTAGTCTTATGATCTTGGTCAAAAGGGCTATGTTGTAGTCGTCATGCCTGGCTGTGCTAACCTGCCATGAAAGCTGCAGGACGAAATTGCGATTTCTCACCAAGGCGCACATTAGTCCGATCTGAAGTGGCGCTGCTGTGCTGTGCTGGTCTTGAGGCTTGAACCAATTCCTTAGGCGTTGTTCGTGTGATGTGATGCACCAGGAATAGGACCAGCCTGTGGCCTGCATCTTGTGATTTGAGAAGTTGCAACTTCAGACGGGCAGGACTTGAGACAAAGGCTATAAGTAAGCCGTGTGCCTGACGATGAGATGATATCCAGCATCGGATATTCAATTCACTCGCTCTATATCCACGCACTCCGACTCTCGTTGCACAAATAACGCTTCCACGATACCCTTTTCCGTTTGCGATACCCAGTTACTCAGTGTTCTACCTCCCTGTTACTCAAAAAATGATTATGAGCCCTCCTGTGTCCATGGAGCCCTTCGCTCATACTGGTTCACCAGCAATTTCAAGGCGTCTGTCTCAAATGCCGCCCCTACGTTCGCTCAAGACATTCAACTTACCGCCGGAGCAAGTGGACGAACTGGTGCACCCCGCCTCAGCCGTGTCACAGACTCCCACTTCAGAGATCTTGAAAGGGCACCCACTTCGTGTCCTGATAGCCCCGTCAGGTTTCAAGGAGAGTTTGGGCCCAGAACAGGTTGCTGATGCCATCGAATCAGGCATCACCAAGGTCCTGGACAAGGGTTCCGTCATACTGCGCAAGCTACCTCTGCACGATGGCGGAGAAGGCTTTGCAAAGGCACTAGTGGCGACTCACAATGGAAGCATTATTGAGGAGTCAGTCTTGGGTCCTGTCGGAGAACCTGTCGAATCTCACATAGGCTTCATCGGCGCCAATAAGGAGACGGCCGTATTAGACATGGCCGGTGCAGCAGGCCTCCGTCTTGTACCCAAGCATCTGCGCGATCCAACCGTAACTACTACCTTTGGTGTCGGACAATTGATGAAAGTGGCACTTGATGCAGGATGCACCAAGATCATCATTGGGTGTGGAGATTCGGGCACATCTGATGGTGGAGCCGGCATGCTCCAGGCGCTCGGTGTCCGTCTTATAGATGTAGACGGCAATGACATGCCCATGGCAGGTGGTGGTCGTTCCTTATCTCGTCTCGCCAGCCTGGACTGGCGTGGTATCCATCCTCGTTTGCGTGAAGATTCCCGTAAGTAAATACTTCAACCCCTGAACACGAACAGCCAACTAATTCAGGAATAGCCGACAAGGTTCAGATAGAGGCTGTGTGCAATATCAAGAACGTACTCTGCGGTCCCAAAGGCGTCGCGCGAGTTTACGGACCGCAAAAGGGCGCTACGCCTGCCCAAGTCGACTTGCTGGCAGCAGCGCTCGAGCGTTTAGCCCGAGTGGCTCATACAAAACTGGGAAAGGACATTTCCTATAGCCCAGGGAGTGGTGCAAGTGGCGGCCTTGGAGCAGCCTTGATGCTGCTTGGCGCTCAGCTTCGAGCGCGTGGCGAGGCTATCAACGAGTACTTTGAAATTGATCGTGTTCTGGATCAGCAATGGGACTTTGTTATTACCGCCGAGGGAAGCCTGGACTTCCAGTCACCAAATGGGAAGGTTGGTCGATATTCATCCTGTAGTTTTTGAAAATTGGCTGACAGCAATAGATGACGACAGAGATCGCCCGCCGGGCAAGACGGAACGGTGCGCAGGTAGTCGCATTAGCTGGCACGATTGGAGAAGGAGCAGACGGCTGCTACGGTGCTGGCATCAAAGCATTCACAAGTATTCTGAGAGGCCCCTTGTCACTGGACGAGGCAATTGTACAGACGGAGGCTTTGGTCAAAGATGGTGCTGAGAAGGTGATGCGCATGATACTGGTGGGATTGGCCCTTGGGCGAGGTCGGTGAGGGAAGTGCTCTTGGTGCACTGCCATGATCAAGGGTATTGGCGCCTTGGTATGACCGAAATGCGATGACGTGTCGCGTCTCGTTACCAGTACTGTGTATCTCTTTCCATTTTTGATTGATGCAAGTCTGGTTGTGTAAATAGGAACTGTGCGGTTAGAAAAATGCCCCGTATTTTGTTAAACCAATTCATACTAGCTTCAACCCCATATCATAACAAGCCTGCGCAGCAGCAAAATAATTGCCCTATCAGTTTAGACCGAGTTTATATGTAATGTATGTGCATAGTGATTTGAAGTTAGTCGTTATACCCCGCCCTTTTTTTTTAGATGCGCCATTATACTATCCAGTCTTGTGGGCTCTTCAGGCCCTTCTGTACATCAACGCCCTCTGTCTCCTTCGCCTTCTCATTCACACTTTCCATTTCAAATCCTGCAACCTTCTTGTATACTCTGCCAATTTCCTCAAGTTCGTCTTTGGGAATAACGTCGTAGACATTCTTGAATCCATCTGGTGCTCTTTCCTCCGCCAACTGCAGCACGTGATCTGGACCATTGGCGCGATTCGCCATGACAATCTTGGATGTTGGCGGGAGTCGTTCAAGCTCGTAAGCCTTGAGCGCACCCTGAATATCCGAGGTATTGGATGAAAGGTGTTTGGCGAGCGTCTCGGCGTCAATGATGGCCTGGGACGCGCCGTTGGAGCCAATGGGGTACATGGCGTGTGCTGCGTCGCCGAGAAGTGTGAGGCGACCAAAAGACCATGCCTCGACTGGATCGCGGTCTGACATGGGAAACTCAAATACCTTCTCCGTATTGTCAATGAGATCTTTCATCTCTAGACCTCCGCATCTCCATGACTCAAATGGCCCTGCGAAAATGTCCTTTTTCACGGCTTTGGTCCAGTCTGTCTTGGGTGGCGTGAGATCCACATCGTCTTTGTCGCGTATTCTAAGCTCTGCAATCCAGTTGACCATACTCTTGCCCTTGTCGGCAGACCTTTGACTGATGGGATACGCAATGAACTTTTGGTCAGCATGGCCCGCCCAAACCATACTTGCGCCCGTTAAGTACTGGTCGCGCTCGATGCATCCGCGCCACAGCATGCGTCCAGAGAACCGGGGTGGTCCCTCATTGGGGTAAAGTATCTTTCGCGCTGTCGAGTTGATACCATCTGCAGCGATCAAAATGTCGCCAGTCACACTCGACATGTCCGCTGGTTCGCCGTCTCTTCTGCGCGAAAAGCGCGCTGTGATACTGTCGTTGTTCTGATCAAAAGCCGTAAAGGCATGATTGAGATGGAGCACATCTTCTCCAAGGCGCTCTTTCACCGCACTCAGAAGTAACATCTGAAATTCTCCACGATGAATCGAAAATTGCGGGACTGCATACCCTGCGTTACGGCCTCTGGGCTCGCTAAGGATAGAGTCTCCATGTCGGTTGTAAAAGTTCAGCTCTTGTGTTTTGATGCCTGTTTTCTCCAAGGCCTCTAGAAGACCTAAGTTGCGCAGTATCAAGACAGCAGAAGGCTGCACATTGATTCCGACACCTAGTGTTGTGAGGGTCGACGACGCTTCAAAGATTTGAATGTTGTTGAAGCCGGCGGAATGGAGCGCTAAAGCTGTTGTTAGACCGCCGATACCGGCGCCTGCAATGAGGATTTTCGGTTGCGTCCCTGAGTGCAGAAACGGCATGGTATCAAAATGATCTGGCAAAGTATGTATAAGGAATGAGTAAAGATGGTGTCAAGGTCAAACAAGTCAGCAATGGGTTACGTTCGAATGACTCCCGCCGTGTGCGGAGCCTGCCAGTTACGAGCTTTTTTACTGCCGATGTTAGGTGCCGCGGCTGAATTGCCTAGTGCAGTGTAACACGGGCTGGAATTCACTCCGGTGCGGAGGTAATTTACAGCCATTGGTTCGGTCCCGTCTTGCATTGTGCGTTGTGTGGAGTGTGGGGAAGTAAAAACGTTTTCGAGTGACCAGTGGGGCGGAGCAGAAGCCGAGATTGGCCTATGATTGTACTTTCCGACTGCTCAACGTCCATACTATTTTTAGTGAAGGAAGTGAAGGGCAGAGGTGCCAGGTTCGAGATTGCGACTTGTCTAATACCATTCACACATTGATCTAGCCCACCGTGATGATACATTCTGAAGCCTCGAGACGCCCAAACAATGTTAGCCAGGATTGTTGCAGAAACTAAGGAGCGTAGTCCTCATTGCCCTCTCGATCAACTCTAACATATTTGACCTTGTCCATACCGTGTGTGAAGCGGAAGTGACCTATAGATGGGCACTTAGCGTTACTCCATAGTGTCTGGTTAAGATATTCACTCACATTTGTCTGCAAACGAGCAGTACCCTGTCTCGCGTTCCTGAGGACACTGGTGCCCCAGATCTAGGACGACAATCTTAGCATAATCGAAAAGGCGACTGGGAGGCTATTGAAGCTGGTTGATACTAGCGTAATACTTACAACAATCAATGTCTTCGCAATATCTGTTTTTGCAGGGTAAGGTACGTGCTTTATGACGCAAAACATTCAACTCGGCGGCTGGTAGCTTTGGTTCGTGCTGGAAATGGCAAAACTTTCCATTTTCACACTTTCCATGGAGATGCCTGCGTACTGTTTTAGCATTGCACATACGGCCGGCTGGTCATGTATCGTCTAGTACATACCAGTTGTTACACAAATTCTTGCGCAGCTTCTTCATACGCGCATCGAGCGAAACAATGGCAGCAGAATCTTTTGGAGGAAGCGCCTCGTCCAATCTTTGCTCCGCTTTGTTGTAATAAGCATATTTCTTCTTAGTGTTCTTCTTAGTATTAGGTGCGATCGAGACACTGCCCGTTGGGGGAGCGCCAGTCTTGCCCACAGTGGCTACAAAATATACGTCAGCACTATCATTCCTCTCACAAGAGTACCGCGTGATACTCGCGTGATTTGAGTTACTCAGGAATGGGATGTGGAGCGTATGCAGCATATATGCACGAAAAGACTTACCCCAAGATGGGTCTCTATTTGACTCGTCAGGCTCCGCGATCGATGTTGAGGCTACGCTAGGCACAGGTGAAGCCACAGATGCTCTCGAAGTAGTAGAAGGTGAATTACTGGGGTTGATAGCAATTGGGCGAACAACGGGCTGTACTGGGGGCTGTGCAGGGGGCTGGGACGGTGCCTGATTAGCACCGTTGACCCGCAGATTTTCAGGCAATTGCTCTGCTCTAAAGACGTCATCGAAGCGAGTGCGTCTGAAGTTGGTCAGTGTGTTGAACCCTGCGTGTGCCGGTGTAGTCTCGAGAAGGGTAATGCGGCTAGCCTTGAGCAAGTTGTGCTTGAAGGGCTCGAAATTTAAAAGATAACCTGCGTCGTGACAACCACCGAAGATGATGTGCCGACAGGTAGGATTGTCAATAAAGACGCGAAGCGTTTCTATTATGACCAGTCAGCGGGTGCGGAAGCTAGTAGGATTATAGCCGGTGATACCCTTAATCTTGTGGTCGGCTCTTTCCTTGCCGTGACCAACGTCGACGATACTAAACAAAGGCTGATTTACATTGAAGTGCTGAACAAAACTTCGTAAGTCCGAGGGAGAACGTAGAAGACCGACCGAAGCCAGCTTGATTGCGAGTTTATCGAGACTTAGATAAATCTGGACCACAACAGGCCAGTTGCTTGAGTTGTTGTACAACAAGGCAATGTGATCGCGAATTGCATGATACAAGCGAGAGGCGGCTTCGGAGCCGCCATCACCATCAGCAGCCTGGAGTAGAGCATTTTGAAACTGTACAAAGAGTTTTAGTGGGTGTTTCAAGAGGTAGAACCCAGCAGAGCCACAACTGGCGCTAGCATAAGTAAAGGGTCTGTGAATGACTACCGCTATAGGTAAGGGGCGAAGTAGTAGGGAGACCCCAGGCATTTTGGTCGACCTCAAAGCAAGTTCAACAACAAGGTGGATGATAAGGAAGTTACTTACAATAGCCCCGTCTCCATCAATTAGAGCCAATACAAAGGAACCCGCATCCTGTTTGGAGAGTGAGAAGGCAACTACTTAGGCAAGGCTGAGGCTACAACGCACCAGCTGACGTTCGCAGTCGGCCACCAAGGCCAGTTTCTCTTCAAGCGTCTTTTGATAATTTCTCCGGTTATCTCTTTCACTCAAGTAGTCACTCTTCAAGTCGGAATACTGCTCGGACAAAGCTTCGTATTTGGCTACAAGCTCCTGTTCTCAGAAGCTCTTATTAGTAAGAAAAGAGTAAGGGTGGGGACGTAGACACGCGGCCGGGGGGCAATGTCGCGACGTACGCTAACAAACTGCTCTCTCGCTTCGTCTGATGCGCGGAACCTCAGCATCTGCTCCTTGAAGCTCCCGTAGTGGTTTGGTTCAGACATTCTGGCGCGCACCTAGAATCGTCGTGGCCGATGGCGGTTCAGAATGGGGAAGGCAGCACTGTTCGCGTGTGCCTTGGGAGGGTGGGCGGCAGTAACGGAAGGGGGACTAGGGCCTTCAGTCAGCCGCCTGGACACACAGAGCCTCGCTTTGCTTGCCCGTGCTGTGGCCAACTGACAAGCAGTTGCGTGAGAACAAGGCGCTGGCTAATAAACACTTGAGATACCGGATGGGTGCAATGCTGGTGTTTGTGGGTGAGCGTAAGCGCCCATCTATTCCCCAGGTGTGGTGTAACGTACCTCTCAGCATGGCGCAGTCATTTTTCACGCACAACGGCGGCTGCAGTGGGCCGTGAGCAGAGGCGTAGGCGAGCGTACTCATCTACTTGTCGTCCAGCGCACACCGCGAGCGTCAGCAGAGAACGGCCATGGTGGTCTACAGTCCCCTAAGTTGCCCCCGCTGTAGCAATTGTCCGTGTAAGCTGGTAAAACTGTCTTGGCTTGATTATTTGGGGTTTGCTATGTACCAAACACGAGGGTGAAGCGGCAGCAGGGAGTTGGCCGCATGAATTGCTAACCGCTCGTGTTGCTATTCATGGCATAGAGTGTGCTGAGCGCGGCTTGTATGTATGCACGTGTTCAAACGCTGCTAAAGTCTAGATCGGAAGATATCGTCGCATTGTTCGCTTTCCTGTATACCTAATCGGTAACGTCCCATGTCCTCACCCACCAAACATTCCCCGCAATGACGCCAGCTATCTATCATGGAGCTCATCAGGAGCCACCGGGAGCCACCAAACTTGCATGCAATGAGAGCACATGGGGCTGCTCCCTGTAATGCATATAAGTATGCCTGGAATCGAGCTGTTGCGCGCTCATCGCATGAGCAACTGAATGCTGCGCGTCCATCTTCGACGTCTCCACTCTGTGCATAGCTTCCAACAGCCCCCAAAGCATCATTTCCAGACCTTCACTACCCTTCGCCGCTACACATCAACAATGACGACAACCAAGAAAGCACGTACTCACCCGCCATACGAACTGCTCTATTGGCCAGAGATCCCTGGGCGCGGCGAGTTCATCCGACTGGTCTTTGAGGCAGCAGGTGTTTCTTACAAGGACCCCGCCAACGAGCCTGATGGACGTACGCATACTCTCTAGCACCTCATCTGTAGTCCAGGCTAACATTTTTTTTTGAAACAGCGGGTGTGCAAGTCGTCACTTCCTTGACCTCGGACGCAGATGGCAACCCACCCGTCTTCGCTCCACCTGGGCTCAAGGTGCCCGGCGAAGGCAAAGATGGTGCGCCTCTGCTCCTCTACCAGACCCCAACCATCCTCTCATATCTCGGCGACAAGCTGGGCCTCGCTGGCGAAGATGAGCTGGACAAGATGACGGTCTTATCCCACGCCCTCACTGCCATGGATCTCAACAACGAAACCCACGACACCCACCATCCCATAGCCGTGGGCCTGTACTACGAGGACCAAAAGGACGAAGCCCTCAAAAAGGCCACATACTTTCGCGAGAACCGCATTCCAAAGTTCTTCTCTTTCTTCGAGCGCGTTTTGAAAGCCAATGAGGCTCAAGGACAGGGCAAGTTCCTCGTTGGCAGCAAACTAACCTATGCCGATACCACTCTCTGGCAAGTCTTGAGCGGCCTCAAGTTTGCCTTCCCCAATGAGCTGAAAGCTAGAGAGAAGGATTACCCGTTGCTGTTTGGTTCCTTTTACGAAAGCGTGGCCAATACCAATGGGATCAAACAGTATCTGGCGAGTGAGAGAAGGCTGCCGTTTAGCATGGGGATCTTCAGGCATTACCCGGAGCTTGACCGGTCTTAGACACACTAGTTACTCCCAAAGCACAACCATCACACTAAAGAAAATCAATTGCAGTGGTATCTTGAAGAGGCGCCCATTACAGGCTCATGTCATCTCATTCACATTCCTTTTTGATGCCGGTACATGATGCATATCCGAAGCCCTGCCGTACTCCTGAACCATGTAGATATAACGAGACCTTACCCAACAACCCGTCTACACTTAATAGTCGGTCTGCTGGCTCTGGGGGAACTCGAAGTTGACACCCTTGCCAGTGAGGCGCTTGTAGACCTCGCTGTAGGTGTCGAGCCTGTAGTCGACACCACCACGCTCCTTCTCGTCGAGGACAACCTTGAGGATCTTGCTGCCGTCCTCACGGGTGCGGAGACGCTTGCCAACAATCTCGACGGGGTAGACAAGATCGGTCAGGATGGCGTCGTGGACAGCAGTGAGAGTTCGCGACTGGGGACGCTTCTGGGTCTGAGAAGTGCGGGAGCGGTTGGAACGCTTGGGGCGGGGGAGAATGCGGCGGGAAGCAACGATCAGGACGTGGCGGTCAGAGAACTTCTTCTCGAGCTCACGGGTGAGGCTGGATATTGTCAATTCAAGTCTTGGTAGAGCTTGCCGGGAAAAGCATACCGCTGCTGGGCCTTGTGCCAGTTGGAGAGAAGGGGAACTGGGACGAAGATGACAATAGCCTTGCGTCCGTGGCCAACCTCGATCTAAGAATCCTGGTGTCAGCTTATTGTTGCTGCCCAGTGCCCACCGCCTCTTCAGATTGTAGGGTATGGGTGTAGGTGCGTGTGCTGGCGACGCTCGAGAGCGCATCGTCGACGGATTCGGGTCTATCATACCTCGCGAGCAGAGACAAACTGCAGAGGGCGCAGAGAAGCCTTCAGGTCAGGGACATTGTTCTCGAGGTCAGTCAACGCCTGTCGCATGTGTTAGCAATGCTGCCGCCGGTGCGCACAATTGAGCAGGGTCACTTGCGCTGGCGATGCTGGTCTCGATCTCAGAGGGGTTTTGCCTGGAAGGGCTGTTGGGCGCGATCTTGTTCAGCGAGTTGGCGGACATTTTGACGGCTTGATGTCTGGTCGGAGTCGTTGAAAGTTCGTGATGTCGAATCCCGATTTTCAGAGCAGGAGCGTGGGTTGCAAGCGAGGCGCTAGTCTACTTTAGCGCCAACCGCTGCCGGCGGAAGGAGCGATGCGACCAGACCCACATAGGCACCGCCAAGATATTCAGAGTCTACGGTTGTTGCTTCAATTGTTACTATATAATCTTTCCTTCAACTTCCACCGTCTCTTGAACTAAAAGTCTGCGTTGTGAGAAAGCCCTTCAAGAGGTTTCTCGAATAGACTCCCGCGTCTACTCCTTTGACTTATATATCGGAATCGCCCAATACAACGCCCCATTCATCATCGCCGTCGTCATTGGTCCTACCCAATGAATGTAGTGATAATCGAAGCGATCTAAAGCACTTTCAGCTAAAAGCAATCTTATCAAAAACTGACAATACTTACTCGTTGCAACCATGAGACCAAGGCACCGCGCTGGATTACATGCTGGTGACTGTGAGCTAACCTGAATTGCCTCTCACATCTCGATAAAGTAAACCTACAAGCTCCACTGTATCCAGGCCGTACTATCGAGGAAACGAATGTGCATACAGTTTGCGTCAGGCCAACCTTTTAACACTTTCAGCTCTGCAGTAACGCGTCTCAAACGAACGACAGAGGTACGTACAAGGATTGGCGACAAAGCTGGCCCAAAGACTTCCCTCTGCCTAGGATCAAGGCCTACTCCAAAGGCAACAAATATCAGCCCAAAGGACGTCATAGTCTCCAGAACATATCTGTACAGTCAACGATTGCAACGAAGACACGAATTTCAAACTCACGCTTCGCCCGGTGTGACCAGATCAGTGTCAATATAGCATCCCGGTATAGGCGGAATATCATGCGGTCTCAATCCCAAGCTCGCCCGGACCAGAGCGCCAGCCACCACAGCCCCAGCACTCTGAAAAGTAACATACAGCAGCGTCCTAGGAAAGATGGACAGCCCCGCCGTGAAAGTCGCCATAGAAATCGTCGGGTTGAAATGCGCTCCGGATACCGGCCCAGCCCCAAAAATGAAAAGTGCAATCAACGTCCCGGTCACGATACTTCCAAACGCAGCTGGCGCGACGGGTCCCAATGCCGTTGCTGTAACGAGAGAACCTAGACCAACGGAAGCGAGACCGGAGAGGTAAGTTTGCAGACACGTCCCCACGCCTTCGATGAACGATTCTTTCCATAGTTCTATGTCAGCGAATGCGCGGGGAGAAAACGACTGGCGCCATGAAAATACTGCTGCTGCGTCCGGAAGTAGGTTGAAAGAGGCGTCATCTGCTGGTACTGTAAACTCCTGGTTGCCGCCGATTCTGCCAGCAAACGGTCTCGACGCTATAGCTAGACTCTTTTTCGATTTTTTTCTTTGACGCATCCCGCCACCCACCCGAGATGCTTCAACGTCGGTCATGTTGCTCGATTTCATCTCAGTTGCACGTTCGATGGTAATGGTGAAGCCTTGCTCCTTTTCATGTTCTCCATATAGTGGAGAGCAACTACTAGAGATGCGGTCAAGGGGATAAACGACGCTATCTCCGTTGGCTAACTAAGAAAGGTTTCTCATAATACCTGAATAAGCAATGGAGTGCTTTTTGCTTATGCGACTATTATGTGACTAGGCAAAGTTGTGGTTTGGCTGATGTGTAAGCTGCTTAGTACGCCGGTCAATGCCGCTAAATGCAGGTGCACTGAATCAGTACCTCTAAGATTCATTCACATCTCGACATGTTTGCCTGCGTATAGAAATATATGGTGCGCATATGCGATGTGGAGTGATTTGTGAATTTCAGGACTTTTGTTGCGGATTTGATCTTATTTTCATGGATGTCAATGCCACTTGCGCCAATGAAACAGGCAAAAAGGAACGACCACCAAAACAAATTTGGTATATACGTTATCACAATACGGCTTCAAGAGCATTTTAAAATCTAGTCATTCTTTTCGAAGTACTGGTATGTCCGGTACTAGATGTGGACTTCACTAATCGTTGATACAGAGATGTGACAAAGACCATAACACAAACACGACATGGACAGAGTGCGCTTCCTCAGAGTGAGCATTCAAGCGTTCAAAAACAAGATATCATTTCGGTTTCACATTTCATTGGCTCATACTCGTAGAACGGCTGCAACTATTACTTGTAACAAACGCAACAAGAAACCCGATAAAACGCCTCGCTGAACAGTA
Source organism: Bipolaris bicolor (assembly GCA_026262445.1). Lineage (NCBI taxonomy): Eukaryota > Fungi > Ascomycota > Dothideomycetes > Pleosporales > Pleosporaceae > Bipolaris > Bipolaris bicolor. Next base: position 86,590 of record JAODYD010000014.1, on the reverse strand, counting down.
GATGGGGTGTGCCGTGTTCATATCGACACATACGTAGAGAGTCATACTCCAAGGCAAGGTTGAGCGATAGAGTTCTGAATAAGGATGGTGCGCTGTCTTCCATCCTCATTCGGCCCTTTGGCAAAAATCTACACCGTACGAGTGTACTACGTAGATACCGCCATGGACTGCCACTGGTAGTCCAATGGACCGATTAAGCGCGGGAGTTTTTACTAACATGACGTTAGTATCTGCGATTTGTGTTGTCGGGCTGTTAAACAAGAACTTACGCTGCTGCCGCGCGGCGTCTCAGGCGGAGCACCATAATAATGCCGAGGATGCCAGTTGCAAACCAGGTGATCAAGGACAAGAAAGAGAAAGCCTGGGCAGCACGCCATTGGCCACAGGTATCACCACGCCTCAATGACAGACCGCCCCATGCCCATGGGCTACCGCAGTTGGCGTCGTTGAACCAGTCGACGAGGAGTCCGAAGACAGCGGCCCAACCTGCTGTGAAGACTTTAAAAAAATCACTGTTAGAATACCACCAAGATGAAAAGGGGAAGATAAGATGAACTCACTGAAGTCGGAAACAAATCCCTTCATAGCAAACGTCGTGGGAATAGCCCAAATGACAGCGAAAATGATGGAAAGAGACGACCACACAAGAGCAAAGATCAACCGACCAAGAGGGTCGTGGTCATCGTCGTCCCTCCCGCGGGCAGGATCCCATCGGTCACGCCAACGGGCAGGATCCCAACGGTCATCGTCATCCCAACGGTCACGACGGTAACGACGGCCCCGCGGTCCACGATCTGGGTTTTCAATCTTGTACACAAAGTAGGCCGTCAGGCCAAGAACGATAGCTGCAAACACGAATTGTGAAACTCGCAGGATGAGCGAGATGAGGCGTGAGAAAATCATGCTGGTAGGTAGTAGATTGGTTAAGGCCGGAGTGGTAAGAGAGAAGATTGTAATTGATGATGTGTGGAGATGCTGATGTTCTTGTGTTTTCTCACTTTGGGTACGGTATTCTTATATGTATACGATCGTCCTTCACACTGCCTTGATTTTTTTGGCAGAGAGCAACAAGGTCAGACGTCAGCCACGTCCGTTGCGCAGTCATCCGAGGGCACCGTGACCAAAATGTCTTCGTACTGACCATCACACGGGTTGTGCCTTCGGATCTCGTCAGCCATGTACAAACTCTTGGAGTATCTTGGCGATGTGGCTAGACTCCTACGACTGTGACGATCGTTGGGTTCTGGTAAAGTTCTTGGCGAGTGAGATCACTTGGGCTTTTTTCTCATTGGGCATATCTGACGCGACGCGTGGCGCAGGGTATAGAGCTTGGCGTGCGTGTGGGCATTAAAGTACTTAAATTCTTACTTTGTGATTGGCGATGCCTTTACGGGTACAGTTTGGGTGTTGTGCTGAGAGCCCAGGTCTTGGTTGGGTGTACATCCAGCGTTGGCAATTGTGTAGTACGTATTCGAAGGATAGCAAGATATCCGAAGATTCACAGATTTGGCCGACTGCGGTAAAGTTTCAAAGCAACCACTGAACGACTTGCAAGCGAATGACAGTGTGCGATCTTCGTTGGAGATGCTGTTGCGACCAAGTCAGTTGGAGAGCACCGGGCTTGTCGATCACAAATGCGACAAGGGCTTTCCTAGGCGCATGGTAACTAAGCCCCCTCACTTCCAACTTTAAGCATAACTATGACCGCCGAATCAGCTTACTTGACAGACACGAGCTTCGGCCGTAACCATGTCTATACCAGGGCTCTCATGGAGCGTCCCCTCTTCATGACGTCTGTTGAGAGAGATCTGGGAATGTCGTGTATCCAGTACTACAAGACGGGCCCCGTCCTTGCGATCCGCAGGGATACGAGGATGTTCCAAAAAAAGGACCGTTGCGATCCTAAACAAGAAGTACTCTGCATGGCGATATGATTGTTGTATGTCTTGAAAGTGGGGCTACCCAGAAAGCGGTCTACCCCGCTACGAAGCGAGCACGTGCTAGTGAATACCTAAGCCACCATATGTCGGTCTGGGCAGGGTGGCTTTTTCGTGCTGCCACATCATCCAACATCCGGCTATATTAGAAACAGCATGATTCGCGGATATAAGGCCCGTTGTTGTTTCACATATCTGATTTCTTGAGCCAATGAAGCGTGTCTCTCGCCTTGTTCTTCGCATAAATCTTCGCTGGAACCCAGCCACGAAGTGCATAGCCTCGAAATAGAATGCAAATCTTTGATATATCGTAGCAGTCCGGTAGATCATTGTTCGGGTCAATTATGGGGCTGAGAGACAGCAAGTTCAGGGTTTCATCGCCACAAGACTTACGTGGGGCCAACTGCCGAGCTTGATCAAAGCGTGCTTGAGATATGTTATAGCAGCTGGCTCGTCGTGTTTATATCAGTCTGTCATCCAGCGAGATTCCTGAAATAATGGACTACTCTCGAGCTGCTTTATCTATCGCAATTAGCGGAGGTTGAACATGCAGATACAAACATGTGGTTCCATTTCCCTATGCAGAGACGATCATCGAACTCACCAAAGTACCCATCAACACGCCAGCACACCTATCATCACCCGTATCGTAAAATCCGTCCATCTCAAACAGTACTGCATACTGATTCTAGAACAAATCAACGAACATCGCGGCTCAACTGTTTCCATCGTTGAATCTCGTAGTATCAGAAATGCACTCCACAAGCCCTCTCATTCCAGATTGACAAAAGGTGAGCACGAAAGTGACAACCTAATCATAGAAAATGCTTCAAATTCGGCAAAACTTTCATGACATACACACATACATGACGAAATCCACCCCCTAACAGTGCATGCAATCGCACAATCAGATATCCACTCAACACGAGACAATAAACCTAGACAGAACCCACTCATCTCCACAACCACAGACATGTCGAATATCTCAGTGAAGCTTACCAACTGCCTTTGCTGGTGATTCCTTCCTTACTAAGCTACAATGTACTGAATTCAGCTTGTGAGTATACAATACATATCTCAACTAATATCTCCTTTAGAAAGCAATATATCCAACAGAATGATCAACCGTATCATTCGTGTTGGGAGTTATGTTCTCATGTAAAATGTAATGCCGAGGTTTTTTACAGAAGAGTTGTATGCGACAAGTCATTTAAACGTAACCAGGAGAATACGAAGGAGTAAGTTTTTAGAGTGTTATTCTTGTGCAAAAGTTGTTCAGACGCTCACTCTTGTGAGCAATGTTCAGATCAAGAAGGGGTTTAATACTTGTTTGTAGAAGGAGGAATATAAAGCTTGCATTTGCTGGGAAGCTCATATAATCCCTAATGTTTATTACCTAGGTTGACAGCTTACTACGTTGTCTTTTCTAACGTTCCATGTGCTGCTTCACGTTATTCAACACAATACACATATCGTGGTGCACAAGACAGTTCAAGACGATATCATTTCAAACACGCATATCGTTCGCTCAATCAAGACAATATGCAAGAACAGCCATCACAAGTACCGTACACAACCAAGCAATACGCATACCGAGAACACAATGTCTTGATTAACCCTAATACGCACCATCCCATCCCAAACGCCATGCAATATGCAATGCAAAACCACATCTAATGACCTCTCTCCCATCCTCAATCCCCATGCATATCCATACAAACTCCCGCATAAACCATCTCTCCAAGCGCATCATAAACCCCCAAATCATTTAGTATCCCACTCAACCCAACCACACCCACCAAAACAGTAATATAACAGCCGCGAAAAACCCCACCCAAGCCTTCCACCCCACCCCAGTCTTCTCCGCCATCCGCAGCATACGCGTCATAGTCCCCTTAATCTTATACCTCGAATTCTCAAACTGATCGTTCATCTTTTCCGCCAGAGACGTAGAGTCGCGGATTTCGTCGCCGATGAGATGTGTCAACTAGCATCTATTAGCCAAAAACCCCTTTTCAAAAAGCGAAAAAAAAGAGAGGAGGGAGAAAAAAAAGAGAGAAGGGGGGCGAACATACATCCTTCAGCATCCTAACCTTACTCGTCAACACACCCACATGCTCATCATTCTGACTCTCCAACTCATCCAGCACAGCCGCCGAGTACTGGCCTCGCGAATTCGGCGTCGCACTCCGGAACATCGCATCGTCTTTCCCTCGACCTACACCGTAGCCGCCACCACTGCTACCCCCCGGATATAAATTCCCATTGCCATGCGAGCTTGCGCCGGGGTACGCGCCGAACCCGGGACTACGGCTTGGCGACGTAGGCGCAGTGTAGGCGTAGCCACCGCCGCCACTGTAGGGCGAGGCGCGGGCTTTGTTTTTGGATTTCGACGGTGAGGCGCTGCGGTTGTAGGAGGAGAAGAGGTCGTCGCGGGCGTCTTGGCGGCTGAAGCGGTTGGACATTGTGTGTTCTGCGCCGCAGTTGGGCGTGTTGGGTTGGTTGTGTCTTGTGTTGCGCTTCTTTCCCCCCTTTTTTCCCCAATAGCTAGATGGTGTGTTTCAATGCCTTGATCCTTGGTATGCGGTCGTGCAGCCACCGACGTGTGTGTGGGTATATTCGTAGGCGCTAAATATAGACCATGGGTTATGGTTCTGTTCAATGTGGAATTTGAGTCGAATCAGGCAACGGCGGTTCGCGCATCGGGTGTCGAGGACAGTTGTCGCGGCGGATGTTGGACAATTTTCGGGGAATGGAGGATTGGAGGGAGGGATTCCCTCGGAGCTTAGGATGGCTTGGGTGGTGCTAACGCCGGTCCTGCCACGGTTTGGTTCTCCAAGATGTTTAGGAACACGTTGGCTACAATCCAATGGCTGTGAGTAGTCGCACGTGTTCGGTTATTTGAGTGGCGCAAGTAGGAGATCTTATGAGCATCAGCAAATGTAAAGGATGACCCAAGGCAGCAGTGCCTAGAATCACAATCTCATCGTCATGAATGTCTTTAGCATTTCCAACCTAGGGTCGCTATCTAGATACGAAACCCACAGTCTAAGAAACACACAGGGAATACAAGTGATAAAACCCCAAGCCCCCCCTCCAACTTATCTGTACAAGTACAAAGAATTCATCCGTTACATATCTGCATTCTTCATTCCAAAGCGTAAAGTGCAGGCTTTTATATAAGTGGCACCAAAACATGACGAGACATTGCAAGAATGCGCGTGTTTGATGATCAAATGTAGGCATACTTCGTAGCACCACGTTGATCCATATCTCCCAAGCCCAGCACCGGAGCCTTGGTCAAAAGGCAAGCGCAGATCTAGTTCTTGAGACCGATCTTGTTGAGCAGGCTGCCCGACTGTCCACCAATCATGGCCTTGTTGTCAAAAACCTTGAGCAAGCTCTTCCATACCTGGCCGGGCTCTTGGCTTGCGTCGATGGGCTTCCAGATACCCGTCTTTTGATAGTATGCGACGACTGGCGCAGTCTGGGCGTGGTAGGTTGCAAGACGCTTCTTGAGAGTTTCCGCGTTGTCATCGGAGCGCTGGATGAGCGGCTCACCAGTGATGTCGTCGGTCATGGGCGTCTTGGGTGGGTTGAAGATCTTGTGGTAGGAACGGCCAGACGCGGGGTGGACAAGGCGGCCAGTGATACGCGAGACGAGCAGACCGTCGTCGATTTGCAGTTCAACTGCATGTTGGAGGGGCTTCTTGGTTGCGGCAAGCATGCCGTCGAGCTTCTCGGCTTGGGTAACTGTTCGTGGGAAACCGTCGAGAATGAAACTGTTCATAACAGCCTTAGTATACGCTCACAATGGATGCTTCAATCGAACACCAGGGCAAAACCTACCCCTTAGCGCACTCCTGGTTGCTCTCAAGCTCCGTCTTGATCATGTTGATCATGATCTCGTCGCTAACCAGGCCACCGGCATCCATGATCTTCTTCGCCTCCCGGCCGAGGGCGGTCTTTGCTGCGACTTGCGCGCGCAGCATGTCTCCAGTAGCCTACATATAGTCAGCGTCTCCCTCTTTCTTTGTGCCACGCAGCATATGATGTAGCAAATGATGCACAACGTACAAGATGGCATGCGCAGAACTTCTCCTTGATTCGCGGTGCTTGTGTGCCCTTGCCTATGCTCTGTGTAAGCCACATGCCACATTTTGACTATCCTCGGCACGTCATCTCACCAGCACCCGGTGGTCCCATAAGGATCATCCTTATGCTTTCTTGGGATGGCGATTGTCCGCCATGGCCAGACAACTTGTTCTCCAGCTCAGCGATGCGCTTCTCGAGGCGGTTGACGGTGCTCTTGAGGTCATCGACCACGGTATCTGCTAAGGGTGCCATTGCGCCGGGTGTGAAGAAATTTGTCGTGATGGAACGAAGGAAAAAGGAGGGGACGAGGAAGACGAGGGAGACACGCGATCCGGAGAGAATAAAGCACGGCTAGTCGCGCAATGGCAATGGACAGTCGCAAGTATGGGTGAGGTGGAGTTCAAGGTCGCTCGTCGCTCGGTTGTTGGCAGGTCCAAGCTTCTGTACGGGAAAATGGTCCCTTCTGCCCGATCCTCGGTGCCGTCACATTCTTAGCCCTTGGCCGGGTGATGTCAGTCGGAAAACGTGACTATGCACCTAGGCCGACAGAGCTCGGCACGGTTGCAGCAGGAAATATGCACATGCTTTCATCATAGTAGCCCGCTACACCAAGCGTGGTATCCGCTCACCCTACGTTGCACTTGAGAGCCCGCGGCATCAGCGGACGGTGAACATGCGGGGTCACCGGACAGCACACGAACAGGACAGGTTGTAAGATCGCAGTATGAAGAGATGAGAGCGGCATCTCTATATACGTTTGCACATGCTTTTCAGTGCCCACAACTCTACTAGTATTCGCTGCCAAGTACCTTCTTCAGCCCCTTCATCTCCACCTCATATTTCTCCACCTTGCTCTGGCTAGTCATCAGCTTCGCCAATAAGTAGGTCACCCTTCCTGCAGTTTGTGCTGGTTGGTTCCTCAGCTGGCTCAGCAGCAGCAACTCATTTTCACACTTTTCAATCGCCGCACTCTCAATCTTGGTCAGATGCGTCAGGATAGCCAAGTCTAGGCGGCTCTTGAGCACCTTGTCCTCGGTCAAGCGCTTAAATGCCGGGAGATACACGGGCTTCCCAGGCCCGATGATGGAAGGCCTGCCATTTGCGCCAGAATCAATCGTGATGAGTTCTGCTTGTTCGAGAGCCCGAAGAACAGACTCGCCACCCGTCTTGAGCATGTCGTCGACAAGAATCTCATTGTATCGTAGCGACTCCTTTTGTGCGAGCTCCTTGATGAGGAACCAGGCCTGCTCAGCGTTCCAGTGTCGCTTTCCATTCTCGTCTTCTGCGCCAAAGATGTACATTTTAAGGATCTCAGACGCCGACTGATCAATGATCTCATGCACTGCTTTAGTGGGTGTCTCACCAGTCTTAATGCGCCGTGACAGGAACTCTAGATCAGTAAGCCGCCCACCCAACAAGCCGATACAGGTGTCGAGCTCCCCAAGATCCTTGCGATGCTCTGAAGGTAGCTTCTTAGGCGATCCGTCCTTTGGCATGGGGTCGTCGTCGACATCTGCATCGAGGTGAGTTATTACAAAGCGCTTCGCTACTTCTGGACTGCAGTCTGAGAGCGAGATCTGGCGGAACATTCGATCGGGCAAAGCTTTGGACAGTGACTTGTTGTACGCAACATCGTTTGTCAGGAAGATTACATGGGCAATGTTTGTTGTGGTGAGTTGAGCTGCCCATTCTGCAATCTTGTCATAGACGATACCGCCTTCTTGGCTCTTGTGCAGAAAGTTGTCAATGACAACCACGGGACGACGTTCTGGGTGTGCCTCAAGCCATTCGTCATCTGGCAGGTGCGCGTCCTTGTCGTTCTTGTGGCGAGTATCCAAAGCGATCTGTCTAAGAGCCAAAGTCGTAGTGTTCCAAATCTTGCTGAGCTGAGAATCGAGGGTTTCGGAAAAGCCAGTCTTGACGCCTGTGGCACCTTGTGCAGCCATATCGATCATACCACTGATGCTATTCATCCAGCTAAACACAGGCCTATAGCCAACGGACAAAGCAGCAGCGTTGATGGTAGCGCTTTCTCCTCGGGCTTCTTGAATAGGTTTGCAGTCGATGACGAGTTTCACCTTCTTATCATGTAGTGCCTGGTCCACCACTAGCTCACGCTTGCCAGAGCCACGGGGGCCTCGTACGATGATGAAGGTATCAGCAGTCTCCATCAGCCAGGTCTGAATCTGCTCAATGTTGTCCTTTCGGTCGTCCCAGATAGCATCCATACCATCGTCATCGTTGCGCTTCTTTCCTCCATTGATGATGTCTGTAGCGTAGCCTTTGATCCATTGATACAACTTGTTGTCTTGTATGTGGAAATTTCGTGTGATGTGAGCCTTGACAAAGAACGTCCGAATGCTTTGAGTTTCTTGTTAGATTAGAGCAGGACAGAGTAGTAAGAAGACTTACGGATCAAAAACGACAGCAACAAAACCTGCAATAAGAGCAGCCACGATAGGTATGACGATACGCGGATGGTTGATAATCCAGTCTCTGATATAACGCGGCTTGATCTTCTGCTCATACTTGAGCCTCAAGATTGTGCCTTTCTTTCCACCCCCTTCGGCCTCCGACACGAGGTATCCATGCATGCAGTTCCTTGCCATGATAGCCTTGCTTATACTAGTATAGTCCAGATAAGCAAACTTTGGAAGCACTTTGGAGTCTGGAGGCTGCATGACAATGTCACTCAGTTTTCCGTAGGGCCTAAAGAACTGGAAGAGCTGCTCTTGGCTCAACTCAGCTGCTTCAGTAGCAGGCGCTCCAGGTTCACCAGACACGAATTCAACGCGTAAACGAGTGGCAGGCAGACGCATCAGATCTTCCACCCAAGGTCTTCCCTTGACTGCTTTCGCATGCATTTGATTCCACGGGCTCCACCATGGTTTCACAGGTTCGTCTTCTAAGTACTGCTGCAAGGTCTTTTCGATCTCAGAGGCTGATGCACTTCCATCATGAGTAAACTTGACAAATGCCCCACCTTCCCGCATACGAGGGAGCACTTCGGTGCCGGTAATTTGCAGATTTCGCTTGGTTTTGGCTCTTTCAATAACAGTTTTTGGATCTGTACCGGATGCGGTGGGACTAATGAGTCGATTTAGGATGCGTGGCATAGGAAGCCCCAGTATTTTGCGTATTTGGATAGGAAACACATTGTTAAAGAAGAGGATGCCCTCGTTAGGGCCAGCACTAATGTGGCCAGTGTTATCCTCACCAGCCTGCAGACCAGTGAGGTGTTGAGTTGAGCTAGAGGATAGTCTGTATAAGCCTATCCTTGATGACCCCCATGTTGTCGCGATCCGTGGGGACACTGTCCTGGTGGTTCATTAGCACTCTTACAATGATCGCCTGCTAGGATCAAATCTCTCCAGTCTACCTTATTGGTCCATGCAATGGACGGCAGCCAGCATGATGCCAGCCTGAGCGAGGTAACATCTTTGCAATTGAATTGTTACCGGGCCATGGCGAGGGATGGCTTACGAAGATGTTTGAGGGGTTGAGTAATGTTTGCTGCCTGCTATTCTACCGAGTCTGAGGACAGGGGGCGCGTGACGTCACCCACCAAACCTTGGCACCTCCACCAAAAGATTGAGACGGCTGCCAACAATCTCTGAAGAACCATCAGAGGCAGAAACGAGTTACTTCTGCTAGTCCTAATCGAAATTGTGCTGGGCCGCTGCCATCTGTAATTGAATTGTATGTATGGGCTAGTCTGCAGAATCATTCAAAATTTCAGCAGCATCAAAGGAATGGTCAAAATCTCTTTGTATCTACAAATGGTACTCTGTGTAACAATGCCTGTTAGTCTGATTTCTAATGCTGTAGTCTTCTTTATTTTCCAATGCTGATGTATAGTTCTAGAACATCACATTGCGCTCTCTTGCTTTCCCTGCTCTTCAGCATATTGAAGACAACACGGTCCAGGTATCAAATCCACGAGGGATCTGGGATAGACACTTGATGAAGTAAGGAGGTAACTTTGAGACTCGCCATCAAAATGTCATTGTCTTGCATAAATGTGTATCAAGCCTACCTAGAAACAAGCGACTTGACCATCTCAAACGGAGCAGGCCCCAGTTTCTTCAAAGTCAAGAAAGCTGTTAAGCCCACGACACCTATCCTGACAACCAGCGCTGCCGTTACAGCATGTCTGATGATGGGATAGTAACCTTCTAGCATGGAATTGACTGCAGCGCCTCTAGCCATGATTTTACTTCTGCCGCTCTGTCCCCATGTCCTTCCCACGCCCAACCCTGCTATACCTACTTCCCCCGGCTTCTCTTCTTCTTCCAAAGAACCTACAGCTTCGCTACCTATTCCGGGTAGGTCTTGTGTAGGACCTTCGCTCGTGTTTGATACACTGGACACGGCGGAGCTCATCTGCACGGCTTTCTGCTTGCGGAAGCGGTACGACATTGCCCATAGTATCACTCTCACGTCCCAACTGGTAAACGTAGGGTACGTCCATAGTTCCAGCGCATTGTGTGGAGGTATGTGCTCGAGAAAGTCGCTTACAACGCCGAGCGTCAAGCCCCAAAGTAACAGTGGTGGTCTACGGTCTTTGGATCGCGAAGCAGGTCCTGCTAGGGCATCTCTGGCCAGGCTCAAAACACCCTGAGATTCATCGTCGATGGGTATAAAGTCTGGGATAGTTGCGCAATGTGTCGAGTTTGCGGGGACCAATTGAATAGCTGCGAACATCATTTTGCTTAGCATGGCCTGCAGGAACCAGCGCTTGATACCTAATTCCGACTTTGCTAGACGTGCTGAGACATCTGCATATTCATGTGTGCGTAGTGCAGGTGAGAGAAGCGCGCGAATGGGTACCCAGTGGGAGGATGCTACCTCGGTGGGCTGCAGACGTTGTGGTGGGTAGAAAGGGGAGGTCAGAAGGTAGATGTAGGGACATAGAACCATGAGCCTATGAAGCAGGATTAGCCTTGATACTCGCAATATGCATTTGCCAATTTACTGCTGTAACGCGAGGCTGAGCCTGGGTCTACAAGAATTCAACGTACGGTACTTTACCCCAGCTCGTCGTAACGATGCGCTGAGGTAGGTTGCCCACAGCGATGGCATTGTCGGGGCTCAGATCAATACCGACTTCCTCGAGCGCTTCGCGCGCAGCTGTGACTTGGTCGTCGCTATCCTCGGGATCGCGCTTTCCACCAGGGAGCGCGACATGTCCATTCCATTTGTCACCAATCCTTGTAGCTCGCTTTATGAAAAGCAGTTCCGGATCACCGTGCTTAACCCAGTCCTGGTTGAAGAAGGCGCTCAAAGAGGACTCAAAGTCGAATTCATCTGCGGGCTTTGCGACCGAGGAGCGTCTGCGTCGCTTCGGTAGAGGACTGTCGGAGCTATTGGGCCAATGTGCGTAACTGGGTTGTATGCGTAGGATCAGAGCTACCGAAGCGCGTTTCGGTAAATCTGGTGGACACGCGACGTCTGGATAGGGGTTGGCGTTGAGCTCAAGCAGTACAGATTGGAGGTGACTGACGAGGTCCTCGGTATTCAGAGCCTCTGCCATGATGCTGTGGGAGTCGTACTGTGTTGGCTATATCAGCCGCGTTGTAAAGTTAGCCGTGCGACGGAGTAGCCGGTACCCCTTTCTAAGAAGTAACTTCTTCTAGTGTTATCTAAGAGACCCCTGTATAGTAGAGCAAAGAACGTGAGATCACAATAGAGATCGAATGTAGTATCCGAGGTATATGAACAAGACCTAACGCGCGTTATCGATAAAGTTGGAAAGGAGAGCCGAGACGTGAGCAGCACTTTGCCATTCCGGTGATTGGCTACATAACTTCCCCTTGCGTGAAAACACCAGAAACCGGAGGAATAGCTTTTGGGGCATTGTCGACTCCTTCTTGTGACACCAGCTACAACATCATAGCAGTGATCAACGACACGGCCTGGGATAACCCCGCTGTGTTGGGTATGTAGTAGTTTGGAGAGTGGAGGAGCTTAGGCCAATCGGCCCGGCGCCATGGAGGGGCAGCAAAATGAGGTCAGTCTTGAGCCCCGCGATGCCAAAAAAATCTCCACAGTCTCTTGCGCCACTGCTTTGTACCCCAGATCTGACTTTGAGCAGTCTGTAACTTTTCAATTGATTCGTAGATTCTCATACAATTAGTCAATATGGGTGGCCAAAAGACAGGTGAGCAAGACCAATAACCAAAACCAAAAAATCAAGATCATTAATGGGATGCGACAGCCATTCTGTCCGTGTATGACAAGACCGGTCTTCTTGACCTGGCCAAGGGACTGCACGAATGCGGTGTCCGCCTACTTGCGTCTGGCGGTACAGCCAAGATGATCCGCCAGGCCAACTTCCCGGTCGAAGATGTCTCTGCCATTACCAAGGCACCCGAAATGCTCGGTGGGCGCGTCAAGACGCTGCACCCTGCTGTTCACGGCGGCATTCTCGCACGCGACCTCGACTCAGACGACTCTGATCTCTCTGCAAACAGCATCGACAAGATTGACTTTGTCGTTTGCAACCTGTACCCATTTTCTGAGACGGTCGCTCGCATCAACGTCACAATCCCAGAGGCAGTTGAGGAAATTGACATTGGAGGTGTGACTCTGCTCAGGGCTGCCGCAAAGAACCACGCCCGCGTCACTATTATCAGCGACCCCAACGACTACCATGACCTCCTCACTGAGCTTAAGAAGAACGGCGAAGTCTCGGAGACCAGCAGGCAGCGTTATGCGCTGAAGGCTTTCGAGCAGACTTCCTCATACGATACCGCTATTTCCGAGTTCTTCAGGAAGAAGTACGCGGGCGACGGCGTCCAATACCAGACCCTCCGTTACGGTGCCAACCCTCACCAAAAACCCGCAACTGTCTCCATGGCAGAGAAGCCGCTGCCATTCAAGGTGCTCTGCGGTTCTCCAGGATACATCAACTTGCTCGATGCGCTCAATGCATGGCCGCTCGTGCAGGAGCTGACCAAGGCACTGAACTACCCAGCCGCCGCCAGCTTCAAGCACGTCTCGCCTGCCGGTGCTGCCATCGGAGTCCCACTCAGCGAGGTAGAGCGCAAGGTATACATGGTTGATGACATTGAGGGCATCGAGACTTCAGGACTGGCGCAGGCATACGCGAGGGCCCGTGGTGCCGACCGGATGTCAAGTTTTGGTGACATGATTGCTCTGTCAGCCGAGGTTGATGTGAGTAACTGTCGAATAATCGGTTTGACTCAATGACTGACGGAATATAGGTCCCAACCGCCAAGATCATTAGCCGTGAAGTATCCGACGGTGTCATTGCTCCTGGCTACAGCGCTGAAGCCCTGGAGATCCTCAAAAAGAAGAAGGGTGGAAAGTACCTGGTTCTTCAGATGGACCCCGAATACGTCCCGGGCCCAGAAGAATCTAGGACCGTGTTCGGCATCACGCTCAAGCAGCACCGCAACGACGCCAAGATCCTTCCTTCCGACACATTCAACACAGTCATTGTGCCTAAGAACTCTCCTCCGCTACCAGAGTCAGCTCAGCGCGATCTTACCGTCGCTACCATTGCTCTCAAGTACACTCAGTCAAACAGTGTATGCTATGCGCTCAACGGCCAACTCATTGGTCTTGGAGCTGGCCAGCAATGTAAGTATTGTTCAACTCCAAAACTATAGAAGTCACTGACACGCAAAAGCACGTATTCACTGCACTCGTCTTGCTGGTGACAAAGCCGACAACTGGTGGATGCGTTTCCACTCAAAGACGCTCAACCTCAACTTCAAGAAGGGCACCAAGCGCCCCTCCAAGTCCAATGCCATTGATCTCCTTTGCTCAGGTCTCGTTCCCGAGTCAGGCATTGAGCGCGAGGACTTTGAGGCGCATTTTGAGGAGGGCCATGTGCCCCAGCCTTTCACGGCCGAGGAACGCAAGGAATGGTTGTCGAAGATGGAGGACGTAGCAGTCAGCTCCGACGCTTTCTTCCCCTTTATCGACAACGTCTTCAGAGCGCACAGGAGTGGAGCCAAGTACATTGCTGCACCCACAGGTAGCCAGAATGATGGCGCCGTTTTCGAGACGAGTGAGAAGCTGGGCATCACCTTTGTTGAGCAGCACATTAGACTGTTCCACCACTAAGAGGATGGCGGATGGATTTGCCGGAATGGCATATGGCGATGATGCTCATGTGAAATGACACGACAGCGCAGCTGAGCTTTAGTGGGATGAACTTACGATACCTTTGAAAAGTGGTTATTTCAACATTTCCTCGCGATAAAATTTTTCTTCTACTTATTCTAGTGCATTGAATACATGTGTGTGATGAATGTCTGGCATAGTGAGCTCATCCAGGCTGATCCTCATGCATCCGTGGAGTGGCGTCGTTTGGCGCAGTGAGGCGTGGCTGAAGGGTTGTTGCAAAGCAATATTGATGGCCAACGTCCGACGCGCTAATGTTTGCTATTTGCTGCAAACGGCAGGCGTTGTCCAGGAGACCAGCCCATTTTGGGCTAGTTCTGGGCTAGACCGCAACGCAAGGAATAGATGGAGGGCGCTTCACCTAGAATTGTTACTCTACACCGCTGCTACGAACAACTCACTGTCAACGCCTCAATCGCTTTTGGGATTGTCGAATCGACTCATTGCGACTCTTGGGAATTGAACACGAATCCTCGAAGACTTCAACATGTCCGCTCAGCCAGACAACCAGCAGATGGAGGGTGTCCAGGACCCCACTACCGACGTGAAGGGCAAGGGCAAGGCTCAGGAGGGCGACGCGATGGAAGAGTCCATGGATGATGACTCCAGCGATGAGTCTGGTGCCGAGGATCAGGTGTGTTCCTTTGACCCATTGTGGCCCATTTTCAGTGCCAGCAGCTAACACAATCGCATACAGGTCGGTGAACGTAAGCCACTCACACGTGAATACATTCGAGCCAATTTAGCAACTGACACATGAACAGCCGAAGAGCCCGATGAGGACAACATGGAGGAGATTGAGACATCCAACATCATAAGCAGCCGCACGCGCGGTAAGAACATCGACTTCAGCAAGGCCAACCAGGAGCTCGAGGGTGACGACGACGAGGATGACGATGAGGACTTTGTCGACCCCGATGACCAGATGAAGGACTAAGGGGCAGCTGTGAACAAAACTGTCTTCTTTGTCTTTTGGTAAGTTTTTCGCGGCTGTTCGCCCCCAATTCACACCGCCTTTGGCCACGCCTGCTAACTTTTCGCTTCAAGTCACCCTTTGCGCAAACAACACACGTTTCGGTTATCGAAGTTCGGGTTGATTCTTGATATATATACGCAGAAAACATACTAGGTGGCGGAGAGAGAAGAATCTGGGTCGAGACTTGGAGTCTAGGCGCGTGTACCCTTGGTTGCGAGGCGGATGGTGGGGCGACGCGAGACCCTGTGTTTTTGACGCGCAACAAAGTGCGCGACATGGACAATGGATTGGATACTCTGCGTCTGCCATAGCATCAACGTAAATGATGAATGAAAGTGAATGATATATGATTGTCTCCACAGATTGAGTGAGTGTATACTGGTTATCTTGCTGTGTGAGCAAGGTAACAGTTCTGTATGCACACTACGAAGAATACCTAGGACCCCCAAGCACTATACATATAAACCCCCAGACCTAACGTGCTTCGATTAATAGTGATATGTAGTAGTACAATCTGTAGCGCCATATCTACTCTATTTTTCCCTTACGCGCAGGCAAACTAGTTGGAACCCCCCTCCCCTTGCTTCTCTTTTCTCCAAGGGTGGGTGCATCCAGACATGCCAGCACACAGGCATCAACCCCGCACCCGGCAGCCGACAAAGAGACCAAGGCTGCGTTAAAATCTGCAACACTCGAACGTTGGACTTGCACAACACGATATAGCCAAGTATGCCTGAATGCAAGAATTTGTTCGTTGGATATTGCTATTACTTTGTTTTTGTGTCGATGGGATGTCGCTGCGACCACAATGAGCGATGCAGCCCCACCAGGATTGAGCAGGGCTTCTAGGACAAAATCTCCCCAAGTCACGGGGTTTGGGCATGTGGGGAGGGGAGAGCCAGAGTCAGGGTCTGAAGCAGCAGGGTTACTTGGAAAGGGGAGGGGGGGGTAGTACGGTACACTAGACACAGCAGGCAGGGCAGGTTCATTTGGTAGTACGTTATGTAAATCAGGGCTGCGTACGCAAGCATAGGGCCAAGAAGTGCAGTCTTACATGTCAAACGGGCCGGTTGGCCCGTATTGCCAAAGTCTATTTTGCCAATGGGAGTGGAGGAGAAAAAGGTGAGGCCAGGTGTGTGGTAGGAAGATCTTTGTGGGAGGGAGCATGGGGAACGTGGGTTGGGAATTAATTTGGCTTGATGTGCAGAGCGTGGGGGTTGGTGAATACATACTACCGATGCCTAAGAAAAAGGAGGGAAAAAAAGAGGATCATCTGAGGTTTTAGCTTGATTGGGTAACTCGAGTAAAGGAAGGAAAAACAGGGTCCCATGGTTTTTGCATAGGGTAGGCTTGTTAGGCTCGAGTTACCTGTTTTGTTCGTGGTGGTGGTCGGGTGGAATAGGGTTGTTGCTAAAAGTTGCACGTGATCGTGATGTGGGTGTACGTGTATTGGAAACCTTGTGCCCCGCTTTTATTGGAACGAAGCGATCTTGATGGCAAAATGGCAAAAGTTGCAGGTCCTAGTGGAACAGGGTCCAAATTTGGGGGTTACTTTTGGAGTGTAGCATGAAGGTATATGTCCTTGTACTTTAGGCATTCTCTGTTGAATTTTGCAATGATGAGATTGCGACAGCAAAATGACCCAGACATTTGGGACGCTCTCATTTTTTTCTTGTTTGGGGAAAACCAAGGCATCGGGACATGAGTCCGATCTTGTCGGGCAGATCAACTGGGTTGGGTCGGGAATCAGATGTTGAAGTCGGACTCCGCCTCTGGGAGATAGGGCACGTCGGAAAATGGCCACCATTTTCGACTCTTTTCGCACAAAGGGCCGAAGCGAAAGGACATAAGTATTAGGTACACGAATCCTGCAGAGATTGGGCGTCGAATGGCAGTGGTAAGATTGGCACTAGATCGGGGGTGTTGAGCACAGGTGGTGTGTTTTGATTGCGTTGAAGAAATTCCTGGTATATCCGCCGGGTAACGTGTGCAAGCTGGGCGCGGGCACAGGCGACATCGGCCAGACCAGCAGAACAAAGGTCTGCCTGTTCTCGTGACTCGTCTCCCGCTACGTGGTGGCGGGCTGCAGGCAGTGTCTGTTCCGATCTGCTCCGAGCATGATGCGGACACTGTTGCTTCGTGGCCAGCGGGCAGCAGCAGCCGTGGCGGGCCGGTCAGAATGGTCCAATGCGCGGGATCATGTGAGTGAAGGACAAGCAGAAGGCTTCTTTTGCAGAAGCCCAAGGCTGCGACTAGGTGGGTGATGTTCACTGCAATCTGCGCTGCAATGATGTCGTCGACTGCGTAGTCAAGCAATGAGGGCGGAAGCTCCGCCGCGCACGGGCGGGGTTATATCTTGTCCCGTCCAACGAGGGGCGAGAGAAGGGAGGGCGTAGCGCAAGCTCCCGCCCCGGAGATGCTTGGGCGCAGATAAGACGAGACATGACCCTTGGGAATTACGACAAAATGGTCGAGGCGAGGCCGGCGGCCCAATTGGCGCGGGCGAGATTCAGATGATGCGGCACATGCAACCGTCTGGTCATCCGCAGCCACGCCGACCAACCCGACCTTCGGAGGCCAGCCTGCCACTGCACAGACGAACCACTGCAGGGCGGTCGGCCCCCGCCGCCCAATCACGCCCACGGTTATCGTCATGGACCGGCAGAAAAACCGTGGGGTAGGTCAATTTTCCCATGCACAACCCGCCGCAGAGGTCGCTCGCTCGCTATACTCCAGTATCCACACACGACCAGCTCTGCCAACCTTCCGCCACGCCGCGGCAGACGCAGTGAGCAACAATGCCTCGCAGTCGGAGCTCACGCTGGCGGTGGCGAGCTGCAAACACTCGTGGGTGTCTATCAAAAAAAATAACTAGACCCTGAGAATTGCAATTTCATGTGCCGTAGTGAAGGAGGGGGGGGGGCCGTCATCTCGCAACCACATGCAAACAGAGCACCAAGGCATCAACCCACCCCCAGCACCAGGCAGTCCCCAGTCTGCAGCGGCAAAGAGACCGACCCGACCGACCGACAAGGCCTACAACTGACTGACAGCAGAAACGCCTCCCTCGACGCGCTTCTGGCCCCGTCATTGGACACTGTCAAGTCGACTTGCTAGCGCATTGGGAAAATATCCACCCCACCACCAGCCCTCCGCCCTCTTATTCATAAGTACTCCCTCCCAACTAGCCGCGCCCTTTGCCCTCTCTCTCTCTCCCTTCTTGTCTTGTACTCTCTCCAGCACAATCGCTACAATCCACTTGCAGGAACACCGCGAGCCGACTACACGGCCAGTTCCATTAGTCTCCACATCGAGTAAGTGAGTGCTCTGCCTCCCATGTCTACGCCTGCTGCACCCACCCACCCATCCGCGACCATACATTGTGCTTTTCCACCGCCACTCCGGCCTGGCTTGTATTAGCCACCGTCCTACTGCACTCTGGGCTGCTACCCCGCGTGAGCCCATTCGCTGCCTCTCTTATCAGCACATCCTCTGCTTGGATACCCCATTGTTCGCCGCGGGGATTTGCGTGAGCGTCATAGCTATCAATTGCTTACCTCCGCCCAAATCTGTCTGCTCAGCGACCCGGTCCCATTGTCTGCCTAGCTCCCAGGCCGTTTTATGGTTGCAATCCCCTCTAGCAACACTCGTTCCCCCCACTCGCATTTGTTGCTTTTGAAACTAGGCCTACGCGCCCCGTTGTACCAAGCTACCTTTGACTCTCGGCCCTCTTGCTCGCGCCCACAGCTTGCTTCTTCTTTTTCTTTCTTATGAACCAAAAATTAACTCCTCCCACCCCAGACTTCATCCCTAGACTAGACCACCACCTTCAGATCGACGCATCGAGCGACCCCGCCACACGCCGATAACGATACTGCACCCTTCCTATCACCAACACCAACGAAACCCACGAATTCGGCCTTTTGCCGATATAATGGGTCGGGTCTCGTTCGCCGAAGATACAAAGTTGCCCCAGGAGACCCAGATTGAAGAAGAGCAGACTTCAGTGTTTGCTTATCAGGATGGCCCAGAGAACAAGTCCTGGGCGGGTGCGCTGCCCTTGAAGCAGGGTCTCTACGACCCAGAGCTAGAGAAGGATGCTTGTGGTGTCGGTTTTGCTGCGTAAGTGACAATCACAATCAGTTTGCTGAGAGTGCGTGAGGACGAACTGACAACTCTGCAGCCATATCAAGGGCAAGGCTAGCCACAAGATCGTCTCTGACGGTAAGAAAATCATATATACCTAGAACTGCGGAAACATATATACTGACAAATCAACAGCACGGTCATTGCTATGCAACATGACCCATCGAGGAGCTGTTGGCTCCGACGCACGAGACGGTGACGGTGCAGGTGTAATGACCTCCATCCCCCACCGATTTTTCCTCAAAGAGTTCGAGCGTGAACAAGGCTACAAGCTACCCAAGCTTGGCCAGTACGCCACTGGTAACCTGTTCTTCAAGCCGGACCCTAGCATCTTGGATGAGACCAAGACCATGTTTGAGGATGTTGCAGACCAGCTCGACCTGAGAGTGCTTGGCTGGCGAACGGTGCCGCGCGATTCAACACTTCTTGGACCCGCGGCCTTGTCACGAGAGCCTATTATCCTCCAGCCATTCGTTGTTCTGAAAACTGCCTACGGTGATGGTCGGGAGCCAAAGGCTGATTTCCAGCAAAAGTACGACAACGCATACTTTGAGCGACAGCTCTATGTCATGCGAAAGCGGGCTACACACGTCATTGGCCTACACAACTGGTTCTACATCTGCTCACTGAGCAACAAGAACATTGTCTACAAGGGACAGCTTTCTCCAGTTCAGGTCTATGAATACTACCACGATCTGCTCAACGTCGATTACGAGGGTCACTTTGCCTTGGTGCACTCGCGTTTCTCGACCAACACATTCCCCAGTTGGGACCGCGCGCAGCCTCTGCGATGGGCGGCTCACAACGGTGAAATCAACACCCTACGAGGAAACAAGAACTGGATGCGAGCACGCGAGGGTGTCATGAAGTCTAGCCTCTTCGGCGAGGAACTCGATCTTCTCTACCCAATCGTTGAGGACGGTGGCTCCGACTCTGCGGCTTTCGATAACGTTCTTGAGCTATTGACCATCAACGGCGTTCTGTCTCTTCCAGAAGCAGTTATGCTCATGGTACCAGAAGCATGGCAGGGAAACAATACCATGGATCCCGCCAAGGCGGCCTTTTACGAATGGGCTGCTTGTATGATGGAGCCTTGGGATGGTCCTGCACTCTTCACTTTCTCTGACGGACGGTACTGCGGTGCCAACCTCGACCGAAATGGTCTGCGTCCTTGCCGTTACTACATTACTGACGATGACCGCATTGTCTGCGCATCCGAAGTTGGCACCATTTCCATCGAGCCTGAGCGAGTCGTTCAAAAGGGCCGTCTGCAGCCCGGTAGGATGTTGCTTGTCGATACTGTCGCTGGTCGAATCGTCGATGACGCTGAGCTGAAGAAGTCCGTTGCAGAGCGTAACGATTTCCGCAGATGGATCGAAAAGAACCTATTGACTCTGCCCAAGATTGTTCAGTCCGTTGGTGAAAAGGGTATCGATCTTTCTCACTCGCTCACTGAGACCAAGCTTCACGAAGACCCTCGTCTGCGAGCATTCGGTTATTCTCTCGAGCAAGTCAGCTTGCTCCTCGGACCCATGGCTGCCGACTCCAAAGAGGCTCTTGGATCCATGGGTAACGACGCTCCCCTTGCTTGCTTGGCAACACAGCCTCGCCTGTTGTACGAGTACTTCCGTCAGCTTTTCGCCCAAGTTACCAACCCTCCTATTGACCCTATCCGTGAGGCTATTGTCATGTCTCTCGAGGCCTACGTTGGTCCCCAGGGTAATCTACTAGAGATGGATGAGTCCCAGTGTGGTCGTCTGCTTTTGCCATCCCCAATTCTTACTCTTGAGGAGTTCAAGGCAATGACCAATGCCCACACTCTCTACCGCGAGTGGACTGTCAAGAGCATTGACATCACCTTCGCCAAGAGCGAGGGCATCGAGGGATACATGAACGCTCTCGACCGCATCTGTGAAGCAGCCACAGAGGGCATCCAGGCCGGTGACAACATCCTCGTCTTGACCGATCGTGCAACATCCGTCGACCGCGTTGCTGTATCTGCTTGCTTGGCTACCGGTATGGTTCACCACCACCTTGTCCGCAACAAGTGGCGATCCAGTGCAGCTCTCGTTGTTGAGACTGGCGAAGCTCGTGAGGTTCACCACATGTGTGTCCTTGTCGGATATGGTGCTGATGCTGTCTGCCCCTACCTTGCTATTGAGTGTATCCTGAAGATGCACCGCGAGGGCATCATTCGCAAGAACTTGACACCTGAACAGCTCATCCAAAACTACAAGCATTCTTGTGATGGTGGTATCTTGAAGGTCATGAGTAAGATGGGTATCTCAACACTCCAATCTTACAAGGGCGCCCAGATTTTCGAGGCTCTCGGTCTTGATGACTCTGTCGTCGACCGCTGCTTCACTGGCACTGCGTCGCGTATCAAGGGTATGACCTTTGAGCTCATCGCAGCCGATGCATTTGCTCTCCACGAGAAGGGCTACCCATCACGCCCTATCGTAGAGGTACCTGGTCTTTCTGAGACTGGTGAGTACCACTGGCGTGATGGAGGCGAGCCTCACGTCAACGACCCTACTGCCATGGCCAACCTCCAAGACGCTGTTCGCACCAAGAACGACAAGTCTTATGAGGCTTACTCTATCGCTGAGTATGAGCGTATCAAGGACTGTACCCTTCGTGGTCTTCTTGATTTCAACTTCGATGACCGCGCCCCTATACCCATCGACCAAGTCGAGCCATGGACAGACATTGTGCGCCGCTTCGTCACTGGTGCCATGTCCTACGGATCTATCTCTATGGAGTCACATTCCACTCTTGCTGTCGCTATGAACCGTCTTGGCGGAAAGTCGAACACTGGAGAGGGTGGTGAAGACCCTGAGCGCAGCTTGCGCATGGAGAATGGCGATACTATGCGCTCCGCCATCAAGCAGATTGCTTCCGGACGTTTCGGTGTCACCTCCAACTACCTCGCAGATGCCGATGAGCTCCAAATCAAGATGGCACAAGGTGCTAAGCCTGGTGAAGGTGGTGAACTTCCTGGTCACAAGGTCTCTGGTTCTATCGCTAAGACCCGTCACTCTACCCCTGGTGTCGGTCTTATTAGTCCTCCTCCCCACCACGACATTTACTCCATTGAGGATCTTAAGCAACTGATCTACGACCTTAAGTGCTCCAACCCCCGCGCTCGTGTCTCAGTCAAGCTCGTCTCCGAGACTGGTGTTGGTATTGTCGCTTCCGGTGTCGCCAAGGCCAAGGCTGACCACATCCTCATCTCCGGTCACGATGGTGGTACCGGTGCCTCTCGATGGACTGGTATCAAGTATGCTGGTCTTCCATGGGAGTTGGGTCTTGCAGAGACTCATCAGACACTTGTTCTCAACGATCTCCGTGGTCGTGTCATTGTCCAGACTGACGGTCAAATCAAGACTGGTCGTGACGTCGCTATCGCATGCTTGCTTGGAGCCGAAGAATGGGGCTTTGCTACAACTCCCCTGATCGCCATGGGCTGCATTTTCATGCGTAAATGCCATTTGAACACCTGCCCTGTCGGTATTGCTACTCAGGATCCTGAGCTCAGGAAGAAGTTTGCTGGTACGCCCGAGCACGTCATCAACTTCTTCTACTACGTTGCCAACGAACTCCGTGCAATTATGGCTAAGCTTGGCTTCCGTACTATCAACGACATGGTTGGTCGCTGCGAGTTCCTCCGTATCCGCGACGATCTCCGCACTGCAAAGACAGAGAACATTGATCTTTCGCTCATTCTGACTCCTGCGCACACTCTTCGCCCAGGTGTTGCTACATTCAACGTCCGCAAGCAGGACCACCGACTACACGTCCGCTTAGACAACAAGCTCATTGCTGAGTCCGAACTTGCTCTGGAGAAGGGTCTCCCTGCCCGCATTGAGTGCGATGTCGTCAACACTGACCGTGCTCTTGGTGCTACTCTCTCCTACCACATCAGCAAGCGCTATGGTGAGGCCGGTCTGCCCTCAGACACTATTCACGTGAACATTCGTGGATCTGCTGGACAGTCTTTTGGTGCTTATCTTGCACCTGGTGTCACTCTTGAACTTGAGGGCGACGCTAACGACTACGTCGGCAAGGGTCTGTCTGGAGGTCGTTTGATCATCTACCCTCCTCGCAATGCCGTCTACCGTGCCGAGGAGAACGTCCTGATCGGTAACGTCTGCTTGTACGGTGCCACTCAAGGTACTTGCTTCTTCCGTGGTATCGCCGCCGAGCGCTTCTGCGTTCGAAACTCGGGTGCCACGGCCGTCGTTGAAGGTGTTGGTGATCACGGTTGTGAGTACATGACTGGTGGTCGTGTCCTTGTTCTCGGATCGACAGGCCGTAACTTCGCTGCTGGTATGTCTGGCGGCATTGCTTACGTTCTGGATATCCACAAGGACTTTGAGCAGAAGGTCAACCAAGAGATGGTTGAGTTGTCTCCAATTGAGGAGCCAGAGGAGATTGCGTTTGTGCGAGGCCTTATTGAAGACCACCACCATTACACCGGATCTGAGCTTGCCGCACGTATTCTCCTCGACTTCACCCGCGCTCTATCGCGCTTTGTCAAGGTCATGCCTATTGACTACAAGCGTGTTCTCTTGGAGGAGAAGGCCAGGCTTGCTGAGGAGAAGAGGAACAAGTATCCTCTTCCTCTACTTGCTGGCAACGCCGTCCGCAACGCTCACGAAGAGTCTCGCACCAAGGAGGCTGAGGCTGAGGCCAAGAAGAAGAGCAGCGGTTTGCTTGACATTGAGGAGAGTGTGACTGACGCAAAGGCCGAAAAGAAGAAGGCTCTTGTCCTCGACAAGACACGCGGCTTCATGAAATACCAGCGTCGTTCCGAGAAGTACCGCAACCCCAAGACCCGAACTCGTGATTGGGCCGAGCTGAGCCAGCGTCTCAACGAGGACGAACTCAAGTACCAGACCGCCCGCTGCATGGATTGTGGTGTACCTTTCTGCCAGTCTGACACTGGCTGTCCGATCTCCAACATCATTCCTAAATGGAATGAATTGGTCTTTAGATCGCAATGGCGTGACGCTCTCAACCGTCTG
This sequence comes from Bipolaris bicolor, assembly GCA_026262445.1. Taxonomy (NCBI): domain Eukaryota; kingdom Fungi; phylum Ascomycota; class Dothideomycetes; order Pleosporales; family Pleosporaceae; genus Bipolaris; species Bipolaris bicolor. The sequence continues at coordinate 62,255 of JAODYD010000014.1, read as the reverse complement.
CTCATGACCAACAACTTCCCTGAGTTCACTGGTCGTGTTTGCCCTGCTCCATGCGAGGGAGCTTGCGTTCTTGGCATCAACGAGGATCCTGTAGGAATCAAGTCAATTGAGTGTGCAATCATCGACCGTGGCTTTGAGAAGGGCTGGATGGTACCTACTCCACCTCAGGTCCGTTCTGGCAAGACTGTTGCCATTATCGGTTCCGGACCTGCTGGTCTTGCCTGTGCCGATCAGCTCAACAAGGCTGGCCATACGGTCACAGTCTTTGAGCGTGCTGACCGTATTGGCGGTCTCCTCATGTACGGTATTCCCAACATGAAGCTCGATAAGAAGGTTGTGCAGCGTCGTGTTGACTTCATGGCTGCTGAGGGTGTCAACTTCAAGACCGGTGTTACCGTTGGAGAGGAAGGCCACCCCAACCTTGAGAGCCTGCGCAAGGACTTTGACGCAGTCGTATTTGCCACAGGTGCCACTGTAGCTCGCGACCTGCCCATTCCCAACCGCAACCTGGAAGGCATTCATTACGCTATGCAGTTCTTGCACAAGAACACCAAGTCTCTCCTCGATTCTGAGCTTGCTGACAACGCCTACATCTCGGCCAAGGACAAGCACGTTGTTGTCATTGGTGGTGGTGACACAGGTAACGACTGCATTGGTACCTCTGTTCGCCACGGCGCCAAATCCGTCGTAAACTTCGAGCTGCTACCTCAGCCTCCACCAGAGCGTGCCCGCGACAACCCATGGCCTCAGTGGCCCCGTATCTTCCGTACTGATTACGGTCACAACGAAGTCAAGACTCACATGGGCAAGGATCCTCGTGAATACTGTGTCATGTCCAAGGAATTCGTTGACGACGGCAATGGCAAGGTCAAGGGTATCAACACTATCCGTGTTGCGTGGACCAAGTCTTCTTCTGGCGGTTGGGACATGAAGCAAGTTGATGGCAGCGAGCAGTTCTTCCCTGCAGACCTTGTTTTGCTCTCTATGGGTTTCCTGGGCCCTGAGCAACGCGTCATGAGCGACATGGTTGAACTTGATGGCCGTAAGAACATCAAGACTCCCCCAGGCCACTACAACACCAACCTTCCTGGCGTCTTCGCTGCTGGTGACTGCCGTCGCGGTCAATCACTCATCGTTTGGGGTATCAATGAGGGTCGCCAATGCGCTCGCGACGTTGATTCCTTCCTGAACGGATACGGCTCTTCGCTGCCCGTTACTGGTGGCATCGTTCAACGTCCACCCTACGAGGCTATGCTGAAAGCTAGCCATAGCCATAGGGAGAAGCTGACTACTGTTGCCGCTTAGACGGTGACATAATTGTAATGACCTTTGTACGATGGTAAGGTTACGATTCAAAAATGGTTATGATAAGAGAGAGGGACTTGAAGGTTTTCGCCAATGATTTTTTTTTGTATTTTTCATTGCATGTTTGAGTATCTATTCTTTTTGTCACCTGCACGATACCTTTTCAGTATGCGGCGTCAGCTGGGCCGGAAACTTGCAGTGTACGATTGTCTCCTTTTTTTTCCTAAATTGTATATTCTTCTCCATCAAAATGTGTGTAAATAGGCGAAATCAAATCATTCAAGCTACAATTCGTCTGATTGGAACTAATACTAGTTTGTGATGCGTGATGCACTTCTTCCTGAACAAGTGTGACAATCGGCTTTTTTGTATCATGTATCCCATGATTGTAACTATCTTTTTCTTCTTAGAAATCAGGCGTTATGGCGATAGGGAAGGACGAACGCTTTTTGATGTATTACTTGTACAAATCCAGGGTTCTTAGGCGTGGTGTTTGTTTGATTAGAGACAGGCCAGCGTATGCAATGGCAAGATTCAGAAGAGTTGCGAAGTCTTGTTGAAAATATATACCTGTATTTATTCCGTATATATGTAAACTCATGGTCCCTGGAATACAGCCATTCTTATTCTGAATTCTTCGATACACATATGCCTCCACTTCTTGGGTAGTCTACGACATCAAGACGTCGCACTGTGACATCCTAGCAGGCCATGCTACTCTAGAACGTAAACCTCGGGTTTTCCTATGAACAAGGCGCATAGCGGTGTGAGCGTCTGCCCTTGTTCACCTACATCTACTAGAATACGCACTAGCTAAGTGGTACTGACGGGATCATGGAGAGATTAGCCCCACATCTCAGTTGGTAGGCGTACAGCTTGTGGTTGAAACGGGAAGCATCATTGCATCCTGTATTGCGGATAGGCACGGGATGGGTCAATGACGATGTTTTCATTGAGGTTGGTGAATGCAAGAATCTCGGTGTTGATGTCAAAGGCCCCTGAGTCGTCAAAATTGAGATCCAAGCTTTGCTGCATCTGTAGCGGAGTCATGAAACTTCTATGCGGGTGTTAGTCATGGGCAGGAATTTTCAGTGGCAAGACTCACGAGTCCCAGCCCCACAATTGGGCCATTGTTGCATCGTCCAAAGCGACTGGCGTATGATGATTGTCATTGTTGGTTGGAACATGTTTTGATATTCCCAGATCCACTAGGCGTATGGGTGTTTCTTCAGATACCATCTTTGTAAAACCAATCTGCTCCATGCCGTTGGCTAGCTCCACCAATTGCCAAATGTACTCGCTGTACTGCGGTAATCTGGTGTGGACATAGGCCAGAATGAATACGATGACTAAGCGCAAGATGCAGGTACTATCAAAAGCCGTCAAGCTAGAAAGCACGCTGTCCGTGGCCATTTGCTTCAAAATGGCTATACTCTTCTGTGCCGCGTCGATACACGTTTTTCCCATGCGCTCAAACCAGATCTTTTTGCTTGAAACCAGTGAGCCATATTTGATGACCAGATAGAGCAGAAAAGGCCGTGTCAAGAGGATAGTGGTACTCCAATACTGTAGATGCAGGACTGCGATTGCACGCCTGTACGTTGGAGGTGAGGGCACGTCAGTTTTCAGATGTGCTGGTATTTGGCGATACCATTTCTGTAGCAGCAGGAGCGAGTTTGAGATTGTCGAAAAGGATATCGAGTTTGACGAACGTTCCATGTAGACGGCCTGGATGACTTCGCGCCTCAAGCGACAGAGAGAAACCGATGTGGCCATCCACGAAAGAGGTGTGTGCAGCCCTGGATACACAGCCTGCGAAAAGTCAGTATATGGCCATTCAAAAATCACGGCGATGGCTATACCCGCTCAGATGGCATGGGTGTCGTAACCTTGGTGAAGCGCTCATCTACAATGGTCGGACAGCCACCTCTTGACGAGATTTCTTGGTCGAGCTGAAATAAAGTCCACCAAATCCGGCGGTGCTGCTCCCGATCAAGCGCGGTGGCTGACTCGTCGACCTGGTCACGGTGTAGACCTAGGGAGAAGGCCATTTGCACGCTAGCGCCCATGTACAGGTAGGCACTGACTCTCGAGCAAAGATTCTCCATTGCAATGGACTAGACAGTGGTCAGCCACGTTCGACAGGGCGGATGGTTGTTAGGACAAATTTACCATAATGGCCATTGCGCAGATGCTGTCCAGGTCGGCTTCATCATACACAACTGGAATGAGCTGTTTGGCAAGGGCAAGGTAATCCTCTGATGTCTTGAGGTCCATGGCAGCGGGCCAGTCTGGCGGCGGGGAGTTGCCATTGTTGCCGACATAGTTTGCTGCTCCAATGGCGAAGATTGTGTACAGGGAGCACATCCATGAGCTGGACGAAGACTCGGCCGACTCGGAATAGGTGCTGTCAACCCGGCGCAGCAGGGCCTCGACAGGGTAGAGCCAGTAGGTGCAATGGACATCCTCGAGGAAGCGAGAAATGTAAATGTCACATAGATGGCGACTGGGGAGATAGTAGCTCTCTTCAGCACCCGAGTCAGTAGAGGGCGATGCTACAGGAAGGGTGGGTGGATACGCCCCCACTTTTGGAGTGGGAATGATAGATGGGTCCTTCCGTTGCATACCCAAGGTAGCAACGACGGCATTGAAGGGAATCTCGCTGTGGGCTCCTACGTAACGAAACTTGCCGCGCGAGTCCTTCATCATGCAGCCGAGAGATTCATGCAGCTCGTTGACGTCCTGCTCCTCGCCATTGTCAACACTGTCGCCATCTTCGGGCGAAGCCTGGTTGCTGGCAAAGAGGCCGTCAGTTTGCTGGACAGGGTCGGCATGGAAGGAGCCATCTTTTATGGCCCTGGCAATGGTGCGGAGGGACTGGAGATTGAGTTCACGGCCTGGGAAGAAGTGCTCGAGAATGCGCATGGCGCACTGGTACTCCTCTTCGGTGACATGGTAGTAGGGCCTCTTGCGCCTGGGTGTGGCAATGGTACAGACGGCGCCTGTGCGGGCGCAGTAGCGACATGGGCCGGGGACTATTGGGCAGGTGTCAGCAGAGGGGAGGGTTGGGTGGGTTAATGAGTAGAGGAGCGGGTGAGTAAGTAGTACAAGTCAGAGAGAGAGCAGTGGGAAGTCGTACTGGGATCGATGCACTGCGGATGACGGGCGGCGGTTAGCTGCTTGGCGGCGGATAGAGCGGGACTTTGTTTTTGTATGTATGGCGTGTGCGTACGTACCTTTGTCTTTCTGCTGCGACAGCGGTCACAGCTGCTGTGCACGCGATGGCCGTTGGGTGCTCTGCTCGAGGCGGGCGCAGGCGCTGGAGGTTGCGGGGCGGCCAACTCGGCCATATCGTTCCGAAGACAGCGGGGGGCAGCCCGGCGGGACCAGACAACACTATTAATGGCTCTAGTAGCGACGCAATGGACTCATTCGGCACACCTGCAGCAGTCCGGGGAAGGGCAGCGGAGCATGTTGCCCTCTTCAGTGGAGGAGACGGGTGCAGAAGAGAAGGGTTCCAATTCACGCACGCATGGGTTTGCGTGCTCGGCGCCTGGTTCGTTCTCGCCCGCAAAGCCACCCTGCAACACCTGCCGATTGGCTGCCTGCTCCGCCGCCACCCCCTTCCACTACCTACTTATATACACACACACACACACACACACACACACACACACTGCCTGCATGCACTCACCACTCTCCCCCACCCACGCACTACCCCATCTTGATCAGCACGCTCTTCGTCTCCAGGAAGTTGTTGAGCGAGTACAGCGGCTCTCCCTCCCGCCCCGACCCCGACGACTTGTATCCACCAAACGGCATGTCCGTGCCCGTCTCTGTCTCACGCGTTAGCAACTACTCTATATCCCTGCAGGCCTCTTCGTTATCATCACCGCCAAAAACTCACCTGGCGACGTGCAATTGACTCCCACCGTCCCAGCCTCCATGCCCTTTGCGAAGCGCAGTGCCCGGTCAATGTCCTTGGTGTACACCGACGCGTAGAGCCCGAACCTGCACCATCGTTAGCCACCATCAGTTTCACCTAGCGTTGCTAAGAAGGCAGGGGGAGGGAACAAACTCTGTCGCATTGGCCTTGGCCAGAGCCTCCTCCTCAGTGCTGAAGACGTTGATGCTGACCACCGGCCCAAAAATCTCCTCCTTCATGATCTGCGCGTCCTCGGGCGTGTTCTTGAAAATGGTCGGCTGGATGTAGTAGCCTTCGCGGTCAGACGGTGCGCCTCCTCCCGTAATCAGCTCTCCGCCAGACTGCTTCCCGCTCTCAAGGTATTTCAGCACTGTCTGGTGTTGCGCGCCATCTGCCTGCGGGCCGTGATTGACGCCCTCCTGCGGCGCTGCTAGCGGATCGCCTATTTTGGTCTCCGTCTCAAAGTTGCGCTTGAAAAGCTCAATGTACTTGTCTGCCACCGACTTTTGCACGTAGATGCGCGAGTTGGCCATGCACACCTGCCCACTGTTCCATCGAATGCTGTGTGCCGTCTCCTTGACCGCCTTCTCAATGTCTGCATCTTCAAAGATGACTGCCGGCGACTTGCCTCCGAGCTCCAAGTAGACTTGCTTCAGATTAGACTTTGCCGCCGCTTCTTGGATGATCCTGCCGGTCCGGCTCGACCCAGTAAATGACAGAGCTCGGACGTCCATGTGGTGGCTCAATACGGAGCCACTGACATTTCCGAATCCAGTGATGATGTTGATGACGCCTGGCGGGAATCCGGCCTGCTTTGCCAGCACGGCGATTTTGGCAGACTGCCATCATTAGCTTTTGACGTGAATATCCAATCCATCGCTTACAGTCAGGGGTGCCTTCTCGGAGCTCTTCAAAACAACTGTGTTTCCTACAATCAAAGCTGGAGCTAGCTTGCTCACTAAAAAAAACAAGGGCACGTTCCATGGAATGATAGCAGCAACGACTCCATAGGGCTGACGTAGTGTCATGTTGACGAATCCCGGAGTCTGAACACTGGTAGTTCCTGCTTCACGTCAGCATCTCAACTTCGTCATGCACTGGCATTCTCACCTTGCACATTGTATCCGCTCTCCGCGTAGCGATCCCACTTTGCCGCTGCCGTGTATCCATCAAAAAACTCTCCCACTGGGCGACCCATCGAACTTGCTTCCAATGCCGCCAGCTCATCGTTATTCTCTCGGATCAGTGCTGCCAGCTTCTTAAAATACTGGCCTCTCTGGTCAGGAGAGAGTGCAGACCATGCAGGGAAAGCAGCTTTTGCTGCGGCTACAGCATTGTCCGTGTCCTGCTCAGATGCCTCGTGTACTGTGGTCTTCTTCAGCCAACATGCTGCTTTCAGGGGTCAATAGAACTAACCCTTGGCTACAAGCTTCAACGTTGCTGGATTGACAATGTCAAATGTTTTGCCATTTGACGACTCAACAAACTGTGGAAGGGTCAGCTCAAGTGTTCAGTTCTATCAGTTCTACCAGTTCCCCGTGACTGACTTCTCCATTGATGAATAGACGCGTCTCAATCTTCTCCGGAAGGCCCATGTTGGAATGTCAAACGTAATGACGCAGCTCTTCTTTTACCACGGCTGTACTTCGGTCGCTGCACCTCACAAAGGCAAACAGTATTCAGCAAGTCTTTGGTAGATTGATCCCACAGGATATCGACTGGATATTGACAGGCTAATCTCTGATATTGCTGCAGTACACCCCAATATATATCAGTGACGGTGGTGGTTTCTGGGTCGAAAAACGCTAGCAAGCTGGAGCTGGGATTCCTTGTGGTGCATGACCCCGCCTCAATCTTGCTTTGCCGTTGTGCTCCACAAACTCTTTGGGGAATAGCCCAATCGGCAGTGTATAACCGCTATTTTCGTGCATCTCGCAGTCATAACGCCGACTCTTTGACAGACCCTATTCGTGGGGATGGCACGGGATCTTCCTCATAGTCGTGGTGGTGACAGATCGGACAGCTTTGTGTTAGGTACTAAATCGTGTACCATCAATGTTTAAAAGTAAAGCATGGTCGCGACATTGAATCGCATTCACACCCTGGTTTCTGCACAAGACGACTACGATAATGGCTAGCGAAATCGAGCAGCTGAAGGCTATGGTGGAGAAGCTGCAATCGCAGGTGACGCGGCTGAGTGGTGCGGCCTAGTCAACCATCACTCGCGCTTCAAGACGCTGACCCCACCTTAGACCAAGAGGACATCCGCAAACTGCAGTACACATACGGCTACTATCTCGACAAATGTCTCTACAAAGAGGTAGGTAGACATTTAATAGATGCAAGAATTAGTTGCTTATGACATTAGGTTACTGATCTCTTCTCCGACCACCCGGACACCTGTGTTGAATTCCTTGGAGGCCGCTATGATGGCAAAGCGGGCGTAAGGCGCCTCTACGTTGGCCGCTTCGCCAAAATATTTGTAGCTGGACGAAATGGGCCCATTCACGGCTTCTTACTCGACCACCCTCAAATGCAGGGCATAGTCGACGTCAATGCAGAAGGCACTCGCGCAAAGGGTCGCTTCCGCAGCATGATGTCTGCTGGCACGCACGAAAGCATCAAGGACACGCATCCTCGCGGCCTAGTGCAATGGTGGGAAGGCGGTGTGTACGAAAACGAGTACATCAAAGAAGACGGCGTATGGAAGATTTTCAGACTCAAGTATTTCGCCTTTTGGCATGCGCCCTTTGACAAAGGTTGGTCCTTCACCAAGCCGAATCACGTACCATTCCCGAAAACAACCTTCCCGGAAGATCCCATTGGACCAGATGTTTTGTGCGAAAATCCAATGCTCTGGCCGGATACCCGCGTTGTGCCGTTTCACTACACTCATCCCGTTACGGGCGAGCAGGTTGCAGACGACGATTTGAGAGCGCCGCATTATGGGAAAGACCCATCGACGAGTACTCCACCGTTGGTACTTAGCAAACCTCGGTCGGAAGTCAACGGTGCGCCGTAGATTGAAATAGGAAATATCTGGTGGCACCAATCCCTACAGTGATAGCGTCTTTTCGACTACGCAATAAATTAAGCATTTCTACTATTTTGCATTTCCATGACAATATCCCAGTTATATCCATGCACACCGAACCAGGTAAAACTATGGAGATATCACCTTGAGCTTCTTTCTACATATCGGCGTAAATCTGAATACTGTGATTCTCTAACATGGTAAACGAGATACCATACAAAATACCAATCAGTATAGCAACAATTCTTTGGATACGGCATATGTGGGGCACGCAGTTCCGTTACTTCCCCCGCACCTACATAGTAGATGTCTCAGAAGTCAAGTACCGAATGCTACGCTATCCCCAAGCAGGAAGTGGGGCTTTGCTTGGCGAATGCACCATTACTACGGAAGTCGCTTCTAAAAGTTCTCGCCAGGCTTAGTTATAAGTTCGTGCTAATAGAGGGTGCTAGTAATACTACTATAGTATTGCTAAGCCTTTACCTAGTTTAGATTACGCTATAACTTAAAGCTTATTACTTCTATATAATTAATATATCTAGCTTTAAACTTAGTGTTATATAGTCTATTATCTATATACCTTAGATCCTCTTTACTTAGTAGTTAATAGCGCTACTATAACTAATACTTATAGTAAGAGAGCGTTAGTAAAACGTATAACGTTATTATCTATTCTACCTCTATTAAGAGTAGAAATTTAACTACGTCTAGGTATCTTAAAGATAAGAGCTAAGTATAGCGTTACTCTCGTATAATAAATATAGAAGAGAGTACTAATAAAGGTTCCTAACTAATAGTAACTTAATATCTATTAACTCTAGATCCTCCCTATCGCTAGCACTCTTATCCTCTCTCTCTTTAACTCTCTTCTCCTCCCCCTCTATGCTTATGTCTATGCCTATGCCTATAGAGGTATTATCTCTATTATCCTCCCCTTCTATCCCTCTCTCTACCCTATCCTCCTCTTCCTCTCTATCCCTTCCCCCTTTCTCTCTCTTCTCTTCTTTTTTTTCTTCTTTTTATTATTATTATTGTTACTATTATTATTAAGTCTTAGTTTAGGCTATAGCTTTTTTCTTTATACGTAACTAGTTACAGCGCTTATTTTTTTTTTAATAGTAGTAATAAGCTACTTTAGCGTATACCTTAGGCGTTCTAGTTTTCGCTTTAGTAGAGCTATTAGTCTATCCCTAGATAGTAGAGAATACCTAATATAACTTACCTAGTACTTTAAATACTAGCTTATTATATTAACGTAACTAGTAGGTAGATAAAAGTTATTATAATACTACTAGTATAGATAGACGCGTTAACGCTCTATACTAAGCGTAGAGTAGTAGCTCTTACTATAGTAGTTATATTCTACTAAGTAGATTATTCTATACTAGCCTTTAATAAGATATATATAGATAAGAATAGTATAATAATCTACTAAAAGAGTAGCCTAAGTAGGCGTATATATAGTAGAAAGCTATAGTAGTAAGTTATTAGTATTATAAGTAGCCTTAAAATTATCTTTAAACGTAACTATAATAATATTAGCTTTAAGTTTTAACTTAGTATAGTATTAAGTAGATATAGGTAAGTAATACAGCAGAAGTAGTAGTAAGAGTAGATATTATAGCAGCAGTAGTAGTAGTAATAATATATATAAAAAAATTAATTATAGTTATAGTTATAGTTATAGTTATATATAGTATTAGTATTAGTATTATTAGTATTAAGGCTATATTTACTAGTTTACTACTACTACTATATAAAAGTAAGTAATTTATAGTAAAGAGCTTAAAATTACTACTTACTACGTATATAAGGCTCTAAATACTTCTATATACTATGTATATAGGCTCTAAATACTTCTATAGACTACGTATATAGGCTCTAAATACTTCTATAGACTACGTATATAGGCTCTAAATACTCTTATAAACTACGTATATAGACTCTAGATATTTCTATAGCCTCTAAATACTAGTATAAAGAAGCCTCTATATACGCCTAAGGCTCTAAATATTTCTATAAACTACGTATATAAGCTCTAAATACTAGTATAAATAAGACTTTATAAATTTATAAGGCTCTAAATACTTCTATAGACTATATATATATATTAGCTCTAAATACTTCTATAAACTATATATACTAGCTCTAAATACTTTTATATACTACGTATATAAGCTTTAAATACTAGTATAAATAAGCCTCTATATACGCTTAAGACTCTAAATATTTCTATATTATACTACGTATACTAGCTCTAAATACTCTTATATACTATATATATAAGACTCTAAATACTTTTATATTCTAATTCTTATATATATAGTCTATAAGAATATTTAGAGCTTTATATACGTAGTCTATAGAAGTATTTAGAGCCTATATATATATTACTACTTTCTTAGATTATATCTACTCTTCTTATACTTATTTCTACTTTTAAGTTTAATAATTTTCTAAATATAGATTATAATTCTCTCTATCTAAGCCTATATTTATAACTATAGAAGTTCTTTCTATACCTATTTCTATACCTTCTCTACCTCTTCTCTATTCTTTAAAGCTTCTTTCCTTATTATTCTTCTTTTTATCTAAAACTAAGCTAGTTTAATAGTATTTAAATTAAGTAAATTAGTATACTAAAGAAGCTTTTCTACTTCTTCTCTTAAGTATACTATATACTATATATAATAGATATAAGAAAGAGCGTTATCTTCTTAAATAATAGTACTTAGTCTATCTTTTATATACTTTTTTATAAATAGTATTAGTTTTAAAGTTAGAACTAAATTCTAATAACGCTACTAGTTAATACTATCTTTCTTACTTATATAAGTAAGCTTTCTATTCTCTTTTATCTATCTTTATTAAGGTATTTTACTAGATTTATTTCTTAAGCTTATTTTTTATATATCTAATAAAAGTTTCTACTCTAACTTTATTACTAGCTCTAGAGCTATATTTATTTCTTTAAGCTTAAGAGCTACTTCTTTCTTTTCTTTTAGTGTCTTCTTTTTCTAAATATAAAATAGGCCTTTCTTATTATAAGAGAAGTAGCTCTAAAATATAAACTTAGAGTATCTCTTCTACTACTCTTAGATAACTATCTTAGTAAAGACCTCTTCTAATCTTCTCTATACGCGATAGCTACTATAGCGTTAACTTAGTAAAATAGAGGTTTTATTTAACTAGATTACGTTCTTCTAGTCCTCTAGCATCTAGTCCTTATAGGCTATATACTAGTTTAGCCTATTCTATCTTATCTTTACTATTAGGCTAGGCTTTATTATTAGCTTTGTCTTTCTATACTTAGCGCTCTTAAGAACTCTCTATATAGTATTAGATAAAACGTTTATACTTTTATAGCTAAGCTTACTAGCTATATTAATATAGCTCTTCTCTTGTCTATACTAATTCTAGCGTACTTTCTTCTTAACCTTTTCTTTTATAGCTTCTTATTTCTATAGATAGCTAGAGCGTAGAGTATTCTATAGGTATTTAGAGAGGACTTTAATAATTAGTACGTCTAGCTAAAAGCCTAGTTTATAAGCTTATTTATATATATCGTTAATAGTTTAGATTAGAATACTAGTAATTATACTAATTTAAGAGGTAGATTTCTTACTACTAAATAAGAACTTTAAAGTAATAATAACTACGCGTGTTAGGATATCTATATTTAGGGCTATTATTACGTTATAACACTAAAAATACTAGTATATTTACTATCTATAGCTTTATTAAAGTTAGCTAAAAAATAAATTAACACTAAGAATATATTAGACTAATTAGTACAGCGCTAGTAAGAACTTCTAGCCGAGCTCCTCCGGCCTGGCGAGAACTTTTGGGAGCGACTTCCGTACATCGGGACCCATACAACCGATCATTTTCAGCTGATGAGCTCGGCACTGTTGAAAGCTGGGTATCACTATCACGTGTTACAACTATTGATGTATTGAATCATTGCAATCAAGAGATTGAAGACGCTAGTACTCCTACAAAGCGATTGTACTCCTCGCGTACATCATGCGGCTGCTGATATCAACCGGCCGGCCTTATCACTCCGACCTTCACCATTCCAGCTGAGACCCGTAGACAGTAACCTACCCCGCAAGTAAGGTACCCCACATCCGCTCCTTCCGGTGTTCCGAAGCGATGCAAGACATCGGGTTACATTGGGATGAATCGCAGTCAAAATGGTGTTTTCAGATTTGAATGTCAGATGGGAGGGTGCTTGCGAGTATCTGAATGGACCAAGGTGATAGTTCACCATGGCGCACATTTTCTCCCTCGCAAGTCCAGTACCTGCGGCTTATGAGGAAGGCAAGAAACATGGCGATCAAGTCAAATTTCCAGATACTCCATTTTTCAAGGGCTTCAACAAGCCATCACGGCTCGAGGCAGATATTTTTGAGCTAGAAACTACTGGCACCGTAAGTCGAGCTATATTCGTACGTACAGCGTGTCGGACTTAGCGACTATACTAGATCCCAAAAGATATCAATGGCACTTTCTTTCGCATACAGCCAGACCACCGCTTCCCACCTCTTTTTGAGGAAGATATCCACTTCAACGGCGATGGCTCTGTATCTGCCTTTCGGTTCGAGAATGGTCATGTCGACTTTCGACAACGATACGTACATACGGATCGTTACAAAGCAGAGACAAAAGCCCGGCGCGCATTGCTCGGTCGGTACAGGAACCCTTACACCGACAATGAAATGGTTAAGGGCATCATACGAACTGCCTCAAATACCAACGTAATCTTCTGGCGAGGTGTTCTTCTCGCAATGAAAGAAGACGGGCCTCCATTCGCCATGGATCCAGTCACTCTCGAAACAATTGGCCGCTACGACTTTGACGGCCAAGTGCAATCTCCCACATTTACAGCACACCCTAAATTCGATCCAGACACTGGAGAAATGGTTTGCTACGGCTACCAAGCTGGAGGCAACGGATACGACGCTAGCTGCGACATCGTCATCTACACCATCGACAAAGACGGGAAAAAGACAGAAGAGTGTTGGTACAAAGCCCCCTTTTCCGGCATGATCCACGACTGCGCCATCACAAAAAACTACCTAGTCCTCCCCTTAACCCCCATAAAAGTCAACGAAGACCGCCTCAAAAAAGGCGGAAACCACTTCGCTTGGGACCCCAACGAAGACCAATGGTACGGTATCGTCCCACGCCGAAACGGCAAGCCCGAAGACATCATCTGGCTCCGCGCCGACAACGGTACTTCCACCCCCATCCCCCTCCCTCCCCATCTCCATGCTAAAAACCCCCTTAGGCTTCCACGGCCACATAGCCGGCTCCTACGAAGACCCCTCGGGCAAAATCATAGTCGATCTAACCATAGCCTCCGACAACGTCTTCTTCTTCTTCCCGCCGGACCCTCCTCCCCCATCCACCCCCTCCACCCTCCACCAACGCAACAAACTCGTCTCAGACACCTACCGCTGGATCTTCGACCCCAAAACTCCAACCCACACGCGCGTTCAGCCGCAGAGTGTGTTTGGTATCAACGGCGAGTTCTCGCGTATAGACGATAGAGTGCTGACGAAGCGGTATAATCACTTTTGGCAGTGCAATATTGACCCAACTAGGCCGTATGATAGTGCGAAGTGTGGGCCCCCTGCGGGAGGGCTGTTTAATGTGCTAGGGCATTTTGAGTGGGAGACGGGACGTAAGGATGTGTTTTGGGCGGGTCCGACGTGTACGTTTCAGGAACCGGTGTTTGTGCCGAGGCGGTCTTCTTCCTCTTCTTCAGAGGAAGAAGCGGGATTTGAAGAGGGAGATGGATACATCATTGCGCTGTTAAATCATCTGGATGTACTGAGAAACGATATTATGATTTTCGATGCGAGGAATCTAGCGCAGGGGCCGTTGGCTGTGGTGCATTTGCCGGTTAAGTTGAGGTTGGGGTTGCATGGGAATTTTGTGGAGCAGAGGGAGATTGATGCGTGGGTTGGGAAGAGGGAGCGGGGGGAGGTGGAGGCTGTGCAGCCGGCGAAGGAGTTGTTGCCGTGGCAGAAGAGGATGAAGGAGACGGAAGGGTTGGGGAGTTTGGTGGATGTGCCTGGGGAGAAGGGGGTGAATGGGGTGAACGGAGGGAGTTGAAGCGTTGAGGAGAGGGGAGATGATGGCTTGTTAAAGTCGTAGAGGTTAAGAGACCAATGGCTACAGTTACTTTTACAATAATTATAGAATTATTTCTTTCCGTGTACAAGTGTGAAGGCAATCATGTCTGTTCTCTGTGTTGAAGTTTTTTAAGGCAACCTATCTTATGAATCACGCCACCTCAAAATAAATACAACATACAAGTACACATACATAAACAGCAGCGTCGACCAGAATTATAGAGCAATTGAACCCATCAATGCTCTCCAAAACATTCATATCAACCTCCCAAAGTTACACCAAACACACACCCCATTCCCATCTCGGAGACTCCCACGTGGGGCACTGAATCCTTCCCGTCGTCTCCACCCGCATTCATCTATATCAACCTCATTTCCGCCCCTCAAACCCTCCACACATAAACCCACAACAAAAGAGAAAAAGAAACCAACTCAAAAAAGCCTTCTCCGACCATGTCCAAACTCATCGTCATAATCGGCATAACCGGCAACCAAGGCTCCTCCGTCGCCCACACCTTCCTCTCAACACCCACCTGGCGCATCCGCGGCCTAACTCGCAACCCCTCCTCGCCAACCTCCCAACACCTCAGCTCCCTCGGCATCGAAATGGTTCAAGCAGACGTGCATGACCCCTCCTCCCTCACCACCGCTTTCCAGGGCGCAAACTTGATTTTCAGCGTTACAGACTTCTGGACCCCATTTTTCACGCCTTCAAACGCTGCTCGCGCCGCTGAACTCGGGGTGCCCATCGGAAAATATGCGTACGAGCTTGAAGCTGAACAGGGCAGGAATATCGTGGATGCGGTGGCGAAGGTTGTCGGAGGGTTGGATGGGGTGGGGTTTGTGGCGAGTACGTTGTGTAATGCGCGGGAAGCGAGTGGGGGGAGGTATAAAGAGTTGTGGCATTTCGACGGTAAGGCGGATGTTTTCCCAGCATATGTGAAGGAGAAGTATCCCGAGTTGGCGGAGAAGACGAGTTTTCTGCATACGGGGTATTTTTATACGAGTTGGAGGTATATGCCGAATCGGTGGTTTGCAAAGGTATGTTGTCACGTGGGAAGGGGTGGTGGTGGAAGAATTGCTGATGGAGAGATACGTATAGTTGCCTGATGGCTCGGTTCAGATGCAGTCTCCGACTTCTCCGGATATGCTGATTCCGCATCTCAATCCGCGGACTGATGTTGGTCCTTTTGTACAGGCCATGTTGAAGCTGCCGCCAGGGTCGACGGTCATGGCTGCGAGCGAGTGGTGCACATGGCCGGATTGGATCAAGACTTGGGGCGAGGTGACTGGGGTCAAGACTAGTTACAAGCAAGTCAGTGTCGAGGATTTCGACAAGGAGATTCCAGGAGGTGCAGGTAAAGAGATTGGGGAAATGTTTGAGTTTTCGAGTACCTGGGGGTACAATGCGAATCAAAAGGATACGTTGATGACATGGGATCTGGAAAAGGTGAGGATGAAATACGTTGCTGTGTGATTTGGAGTTGTCGGCTAACGATTGGTTGATTTTTAGATGGGCGTACACGTCCCGACAATGAGCTTAAAGGAGTACTGTAAAAAGGAAGATTGGGTTGCAGCGGGCATATTGGCTCCCTGATAGCGGACTTGAAAGGTCAATCTTGCATGATGAACCTCGCATAAGTTTCAATAGTCATTTGGCATCAGATTAGAAAAGCAGTCAAACCTCAGGAATCATCATTCATTCAAGTTGCACATGTCTAATCTAGTACGATACCACACACAATCACTAAGCATGCCATTATACAAACACGAGATTCGTACCTCCATTAAAGCCATCCTCCACTCTATGACCCAAAATCCATCTTGAGTGCAATCTTGGGCATTCCATCATCCTCCCTATTAACTTCCTGTCTCCTCGGCCCTTGCCCACTCTTCAACACCCCTTCCATAAAGCTTCTTTGCTCAGGCGTCAGTCCAGTCACCACAGTCCTGAACGCCTGTTGATCGGCACCAGCAATCTCAAGTAGCCTTGCCGCTGTTTCTTGGGTTGCCTTTGGTTCATTCTGTGCCCGCGATAGCAAGGCAGGAATGATGATTTTGCATGCGACTTGTCGTTGTGCTGGCTCTGGAAGAGTTGAGATGAAGCTGACAAGGGTCTGGGCAAGGGTTGTGCGGGACTCCTCGAGGCCTTCTACCTCTGAAGGTATTGCGAGGAAAGAGAGGGTAGGCGGAAGAAGAAGCTTCGCAAGACTTGTCTCAAAAGCGCCCTTCTTGGGCAAGAGGAGAAGGGAGCGGCAACATCCAGCAGCTACCTTGCTGGTGGTGACCGTATTAAGACAATCGAAAAGATCATCAACAAATCGTTGGACGAGAGGATCGTTCGGTGTGAGTGCAGACGAAGCCGAGCTCAACAAGATAGTAGCCGTGAGAATAGTGTTCTTCTCACACGCAAGAGCAGCGTCAAATTCCCGCTTTTGGGCGTGTCTGAGAATGGCAAGGAATCGCGCCAGTGTCGCACGCAGTTGCTTGCCAGTGTCGTCTGTGGCTTCGGCATCTGGCGCAAGACTGCTGATGAAGCGCTTGAAGATTGGCAACGCTTGCGGGATGACTGTTGCTTGGCATTCGCCAGTGCCGACTATGGATGCGAAAATGTGAAGAATGCAAGCATGAAGATCGGCTTTGATAATGGATGGGAAGACTTGTGCAGCATCCACGAGAGCAGACAATGCCGTTGTGAGCAGAGCAACAGCTTCTTCGTTCATTTCGTGGCGAGCTAAGGATGCGAATTAGCGAACATTCTTCTCGAACAACAAGAGAAACCCTACCTTTAGATTTACTGTCTTCCAGCCCGGGTATCAAACCTGATAGTACTAGTACCATGATCTTGGTCAACTCAAACAGCTGGTCAATGTCTTCTGAAAGATGTTCGTCTGCGGACGTAGTGCTATGCCGAGTTAGTGAGTTTAGAGCAGCCCGATTTGTATCCCTTACCCTTGATCCCTCCTTGCAGATGGATGGCCAATGCAAAGGTTTCGTGTAATTTGGACGATGACGGTTTGTATGGTCAGGCCTTCAGTGAGCACCAACCGATCGAGCATGTCCATTGTCTCCGAGAATACAACCTCCTGGTATATGGCATGTCCGGAGACCGAAGGTCGTAAGATCTTTTTCAAAGCCTGAAGTATCTCCAAAATCTGCTCCTTTGATGCCTGGAGATCACCTGGACGGCCTGCGAGGGCCTCAAATGCAAGACCGAACAGCACAAAGAAGAAAGCAACAGGCTCGTCGCGATAGTTGATATGGTCAGCTCTTGGGTTGGGATCCGATTCGGACAGCTCGGTCTTTCCATCAAGTGCGTCAAACACGAACTCGCTATCCTCTTCGATGAGACTAGCAATTGCATCGACAAGGTTGAGCCAGGTGTCCTGATAAAATTTCAACAGGGTCTCGCGGTTGAGCGCAGCATAAATGGTATCAAGGCTACCAGAAAGTGACGCAGAACCCATAGAGGAGGTAATGTCGGGTTCGAATCTGAGGCGAGCATATTCACGTAGCGACGCAAGCCAAAGAGGTGTCAACTTAGCAATGTGCGGCTTCAGCACGTCTCTAAGGTAAGTCTGCTCGGCACTAGCAATTTGCAACTCGGCCCAGGCCGAGAAAACTGCCATCTTGACCATGACCTGAGCATTTGAACTTAATCCTTTGAGATCCCCTATCGAGGCAGTCTCAGATTCGCCTAAGTCGTGTTAGTCGAGTATGGAGATGAAGGAAGGTCAGAAGACATACTGGAGAAGTTTTCAAGTGCTGAGACGAGCAACTTGAGAATACGGCCCATTCGATCCACATCTGTTACGATACCAGTCGCGATAAATGTAGCGCATACGTTTACAGCTTCAGCTGCAAGTTCTGGTGATGAGTCTGCTGCAAAAGCTGGCGTGAGTGCTGAACCGATCTGGGCTTGGTACTGTTCAAGTAGGGTGACTTCAGCAAAATCTGGATCCGGCGTTTTGCCGAATAACTATAAAACGAGTTAGTTGACGTTCTACAAGCCCAGTGCATGTGCATACCTTAAGGACTTGGTCAATGATTTTGAGACCGCGTATCCGCAGCTGAACAACGCCAGCAGTAGATGCAGAGAAGGCAATGCGCACAACATCAGCTACCCTCTGCTGCAACGCCATCACACAAGGCGCTTCTTCACGGAAGGCAGCTTCCTTGCTGACCATTGCAACAAGCTCACTCAAACAATCCATACCAAATGTCCGGACTTGCCACTTGAGCAGCTCTTGGCTCACTTGTACACCATCTCCCGACTCAGCACCTGGCGCATTTGACGCAGATGCAAAACCTGCAACTTCCTCGTCCTGGATCTCTGCTGCGCCCGCTTTCGGTTTCTGCTCAATCTTGTCCTGAGTTTCCACCTTTTTCGTCTTGGTCAAGACGGAGTGGCATCGCTGCACCCATGTTGCTGTGTCTGACAGGCCGGTCTGATGTAGCCAGTTGCGGATAATATTTCGCACAACTTCATGTTCTGGATCACGGTCAAGTACGTGCCACAGCTGATCCTCCAGGCCCGGCTCAGCCACACGTATAACCTCTTCTGTGTTACGCCTCATGATGTTGTGCAAGCCATCGATAGCCATATCGCGGATCTGTGTTGAGCTACTTTCTACAGATCGCTGCAGATTCTTTACATAGGCGGAGAAGTCCATGTAGCCTGGCGCATAGAGCGAGATATGTTCTTGACAACGCAGACTCTCGATGACAATAAGTTCATCGGCATCGCTCTGGAATAGCCCCACAAGGGTCATGATCAGATCTCTTGATTTTGCAACATCCTGTAGATCTGGTCCCAGTACATTGATATTACTGTCAACACATCGTGCAATGACAGCAGGAGTCGGTATATCGATCTCAATGTTTGAGTATGGAAGAGATGCTGATTCTTCGTTGTGTGTGTCTGCAGCGTACCAATGTGCCAGCATGCCGAGCGTGCTTGTGACATAGCTTGAAAACGATAGGCCGGCAGAGTCAGCGACTCGCGACAGACTATCCATTGCCCAGAAGTGTACAACTGGATGTGGATCATCGCCAAGAGACGTAAGTATCCCCAGTATGTTCTTAAGATGGAAACCAGCGGCCATTCCACCAAGCTGGGAGTGTATGCAGCCAAGGGCAACTGCATATCCAGAACGAGCATTTGGTTCGCGGTTTGCGACGATCTGGTCCACCAAATAATTGACTTCAGTAGTAGTGAGCGCATTTCCAGAGCTATTGCACAGGCGACCTAGCGCCTCTCCTGCAAGGTTTCGGATGAAGGGGTCGGGCAGAATTATGAACAACTATTTGGATCAGCGAAGAAACAGATGATTTGCTGAGATACTCACGTGTAACAGATCCTGCATGACCTTCTCAACCGCTGCTCCTTTGAGACTCCCGGGAGCTGAGCGTGTCTCCTTCACTGCAACCTTCAGTGCAGACAAAACCGCATACGCAATATTGACCATCATGGCAGTTTTTCTGTTGATATCCCGTTGCAAACTACTTGCGGATAGGAAAGACGTCATCTGCTCCAAGATGCTTTCTTGTATCCTAGCAGTCTGCAAGGGAAGACAAATAGCAAATAGTTGAAGTGCTGCATTGACTACCTCAGTAGCTGGCGGATCTGGAAGCTCATAAGACTCGTCCGACTTCCTGATGTACAGTGAAATCGAATCATGTTCGCGAGCTCCACAGATTGGAGAGAGAAGGGTGCGGTCGATAATAGCCTCAGGGCCATGCCGGGTGAGCCAGTGATGATGAGTATGAGTCTCTTGCTCGCCTGGGAGAGGTGTAATGTCATACCCGCGGACTAATCCAGTAACACCAAAACCATGGTTGTCAGCCACCTCCCAGATGCTCTCAAACGTTCCCGCAGCACTGGCAATGGCAGTACTGAATGAGCTCGTGGTATAATTGTCAGGCTCTGCAAAAGAAGCGATCGCAAAGGGCAGCAAGTTAGTCTGTAGAAGCACTTCTGTACTGCTTGCTGGGCTAAGCTCGACGAGCTTGGTGTAACATTGGAGAACTCTCCTTCGGACCATCAGATCGAAATCATAAAGTTGCAAGGCTGGTGAGAGCCTTTGTGACATATCATCAGTCGTCTTCTTTGCTGGCAATGTATTCAAGAATAATGTCGTGTTCTGGAGCATTGCGGCCAACCTCTTCGTTACGTCCAATGTCAGGATCCGGCTGTTAAATTCCAGGAAGGTTAGAATCGATCCCAAAGCACATTCTCGGACATGTGTCAAGAAGCAGAGTTCTAAGTAGTTTCTTTGAACCATGTTATCTCTGTTGAGTGGCTTGGGTAGTGCATTCTTCCACAATAAGAGTAATTGCGAAAGATGGATCTTGACAAAGTTTGGCCCCAAAGTCATCAGGCCTCCAATCAAGATCCAGGCGACTTGTATCTGAGTAGAACCGATTCTCAGATCGGAGTTGCTGGCCGATTTCAGTAACGATGTTGCTTGTGAGAGCACCCTTGAGTTTACATCCACGGAACCATGTAATGGTTGCGAGGTCGACGTGCTCAGCACAGCGGAGAGACCGTTGGCCAAACCAACGCATTTCCTGGGTGACTGTCGCGGCCCTGCGAGAAGACCAAGTTCTCTGTTGACGCTATTCATGCATATAGTGACAGCAGGAAGTAGCTGTAGAGGACAAGCAAGAACGAAAGCGCGTAGACAAGCGGATGCTGTCACTTGAACAGTGTAACTCGGATGCTGCAAGACTTGAATCAAGGCATCTCGACAGGAGTCTGCTACTACATTGGTAGCCGATCCAAGACTGCTGAATAGAGAAGACAGCGTGCTGAGAGCGCCAATCAGTGTCTGTTTTGTAGGCTCCGGGCGCTCCTTCAACGCCTGAGGGTAATCCTTGAGGATATCATTGACCAGAAATCGCACAGCGTGTAGTTGTCCAGACTCTCCAAGCAGGCCGCGGCCAACAACACTCTCCAAGATGACTGCGACAAACTTTCGTGTGCTGAGAGTGCGATAGCGGTTCTGTACAATGACGTTGTTGCTGAGAACATCAACAAACAAGCTTCGCGCAATGTCCGAGTATTTGCTCTCAATAATGTGCTCGCCTAAGCCCTTGATAGTCTTGATATAGCACACCGCAATTCCAGCCCTAGCACGGTTGCCAGCCTGTGGCCGACAGTATTGCGTTGCGAGTAACTTGAGAAGACTCTCAATGGTGAAAGAAAGCTGCATTGCAGACTTCTTGGGCGCAGGTGATTCGGAGCGCTCCATGATGACATCGTCGCCATCGTCATCCCCTGGCTTTTTGCTCTTTCTTTTCGCTGTCTTTGATCGCGTGAGGATAGGAATATCGACCGGCGCGTTCTCGGAATAGTTCTTTACCAGCGCAGCGCTGATGCACGATGCCACCGCATGTCTCACAGACGACGAAGGACTGTCTATAATCTTCCAAACTACATTTTGTAGCTTATCAAAGTCGGTCGAGTTATCGAAGAAGGGTGTGTACCGAATCAACTGCTCCAGACAGTAGCAGGCAGCCGTTTGGACGACATATGACTTGTCGCTGCCAGCATTGCGAGCCTGTTTCCATGCATCTCTTGCGATCAGCTCATCCGCATGGGAGCTGACCCCTTTGAACACCTTCCCTACGGCCTTGAACAGTGCTGCCCTCAGACCAGTGTGGTTCTGCGCAGACTTGACGAGTCCCAGCAATGTCTTTACTGCCAATGGCGACAGTTGAATAGCGCTATCCCCTGCCGCTTCGAAAATGCAGCCCAAGCAATGCGCAGCCGCATGCTTGGTCCTTATATCCTTCTCGCTCTTGCCAGCGGCATTGAGTATGTTTACCGAATCATTGATGGATTCGAATAGCAGCTTCCTGTCTCCCTTTTCGAATATGCCTGCAATCGCTCGTCCCAGGTTGTTTCGAATGACACGCGTGGGTGCGGGGGATGCGAGGTTGACAATCTGGAATATCTCCTTCTTGATGTAGATCTGATGCGCCGATGCGCCATCGCCGTCTAGAGCAGCCACATGACGCGCGAGGTCAGAACTGAAGGTGAGCAGGTACAGGTCCTGCTGCTCGGTGGGGAGGGCGTGGAGCTTCTTGATATCGAGTTCAGGGTTGGTGGGGCTTTCGTCGGCGGCCTGGCCGTTTGTTGCCATGGCTATGTGTGTCCGGCGTGAACCTCCAGTGTCCCGTGGTGAGGTTGTTGGCACTGGCTGCTCATGCCCTGATGAGGCTCGTCATGCCAGATGTCGACTGTGGAGTCGCTGGCGAGTGCATGTGGGAGTTGCGGACCTCCGTCTTGGCAGGGACGATGATCTCCAACTTTTCGGATGGACGCTCCATGTTCCCCAGAGTCGGTTGCCCTACATGTCAGCTCCATTGCACCGCGCAGTAAGAACTGCAGTTTTCAGCAGTAATGTGGCCAATTGCCCCTGCCGTCATGCTTCGCAGTACAGGGTGCGCATAGTGGGCCAGGTGCGGTGTTTGAGCACAAGTCCCGCCTTCCTATCAGGCCACTCGTATGGTCGCCCTTGATGCATGCACAAGAATTGGGATTCGTTCTGACTCAAAGACAGGAAATGGGCTACGATTAAACACGACAAGGCAAAAAATGACGCTGGTAAATCGAAACAGCGGTCGCTAATGACCCGCGATATCACCAACGCCGTCAAACTCGCTGGGCCAAACCCTGATATGAACCCCCGCCTCGCTCTCGCCATAGCTACTGCAAAGAAGTCGGCCGTACCAAAGGCTTCCATTGAGGCTGCCATTGCACGCGGACAGGGTCTCTCTGCCACCGGCACTGCGCTCGAATCTCTTGTCCTGGAAGCCATCCTCCCGCCGTCAATTGCCACTATTATAGAATGCCAGACCGACAACAAGCTGCGTGCATTGGCTGACCTCCGCTTACTAGTCAAGGAAGCGGGTGGTACCGTCTCCACAGTTGCCTTTATGTTTGAAAAGAAAGGACGAATAATACTTCGGAAGAAAGATGGTGTGACCGTAGATGAAGTGCTGGAGCCGGCGCTGGAAGCGGGCGTATTGGATGTAGACGAGGATGCCGAAGGCCGAGTGGTCTTGTACACCGAGCCAGCCATGACGAACAAGACCGCCGAAAAATTGACCAAGGACGTTGGTCTTGAAATCGAGGAGAGTGAGATCATATACGACCCTAACGAGGATACCAAGGTCGCATTGGATGATGAGGGCGCAGCAAAAGAGCTGAGCAATTTCTTGGACGAATTGCAGGAGGTGCAGGGTGTGCAAGGTGTATACATGAACTGGACCAAGGGCAGCATAGCAGAGGAAATGTGGGAAGAATTGAGAGGAAAGGTGAGCGTCTGATATGCTCCTCATATCCACCTAGAATCTTGTACGATACAGTATTGTACAATAATGTACATATCTCCTCAAGCGCACCATAATATCCCAACGCCAGCTATGCCATTTCTCGTGCCCTGGTGCTCCGTAGGCCCCCGGGTCTGTAATATTGTTGCGACTCTGTTTTATTTTTCACCCTACGGCCTGCATGTCATGACGCATTCCAAATGCCCAAGCATCGCCCTCTGGTATATTTCGCTCATTCTTCCCTAGTCTGGCCACCCATTTCCTTCAGCCTCTCCCTCTCCTCTCTCCTGCGCTTGTTTTCTAGATTCCTCGCCTTTATCCTCTCCAGTTCCTTTGCTATCTCATCGCGGTCATACGGAATCTTGTGCGTTTGGCCTGGCTTCGGCCAGAAATCAGGAACCGTGAATTTGCCGTCGAGATTGGTACCAAAGTAGTACATTATACTGATTGGGAAGAGAATGTACATTCCGAACTAAAAGTACCGAGTCAGTTCAATAGATCCGGGTCCAATGGGGCGGCGGGAGGTGGTGCGGAGTGAATGGCATGGTAACGAAGGCGAGTTTGGATGCGGTGCACACGATGTTTGCGTAAGGAAAGCGTACCTTGAAGACCTCGAGATTTGGACCTGCCATATTTGCGGTGTTGCGACAAGGAGCGTGGCTTTGCGGGGCGTCTGGCGAAACTAACTGGGCGGCTTGGGGTGGAGTGATGATGGCGTCCAAAGAATCTCAGATCTCTGCTCGGAGATGGTTCGGTGATATCTCTCATAGTGGACAAATCACAAGGGCTCGATCTAATCTTCAGCCCTACATTTTCCCCACCACTCGGAACTTGGGGTAAGCTAGCAATAGAGCTTCACATGTGTGCGACAGATAGACACAAGCTTCGTCCACGATACTTCTTCGTACCTTACCATGTCTACACCGCATCCAGCACGGAAAGCGAAAATTCCGAAGTCCGATATGTATTCTAAACTCTCTCCAAATAGGATAACACATATTTTCCTACCCGGATGATCCAATCTCTCTCCGCATTCTAAACCTCGGCTCAATCTATACCTCACATCCTGATTCTCCACACGAGCAGCACAACCTCTTCGGGTCATTAAAACATCTCATACCCATACACTTCCGTCTCCAGAACCCACTATCTCTGTCCCTTCACAGACCACGCCCAAAAGTCACAATGGCCTCGGAAAGTGCCATCCAGATCGAATACCGCGGTAAAATCGCAATCATCACGCTCAATGCTCCCAAAAAGCTCAATGCCCTGGGCGCAAAAGAATACTACCAGCTCGCCAGTGCCATGAATGAGGTCGCAGCCCGCGACGACGTCTGTATCACCATCCTAACCGGCAAAGGCCGCTTCTTCAGCGCAGGCGCAGACGTAGCTTTTGGCGCGCAAAAAGACGCTTCAGCACTAGACGAGCAACAGATGTATCTCCGGAGTTTCGTCGCGAACAACCTCTTTGTACGTCTCTACCTTTTTCAAACGTCCTTCTCCAGGAAAAAATCTCAAAGAAAAAGCTGTGGCAAAGCTAATTGAACGAATCACAAATAGATAACCCACGCCTTCTACACTCACCCCAAAATCCTCATCACCGCCCTCAACGGACCCGCCGTCGGTCTCTCAGCCGCCCTAATCAGCTTCTCCGACTTTATCTACAGCGCCCCACACTCTTTCATCCTCACTCCCTTCTCCTCCCTCGGCCTCGTCACAGAAGGCAATGCTTCCATCGGCTTCGTGCGGCGCCTCGGCCTCGCAAAAGCGAATGAAGCCTTGATAATGAGTAAGCGCATCACCAACGAGGAGTTACTGGCCACGGGGTTTGTGAACAAGACGTTTGACGCCGGGAACGTGAAGGATGAAAGATACAGTGACAGGTTTTTGGGGCAGGTGCTGGAAGAAGTGGAAGAGAGACTGGGTGATCATTTGAACAGGGAGAGTCTAGTGCAGATTAAGGCGTTGATTCAGAAGCCGATGCGGGATGCTTTGGATAGGCAGGGGGTCGAGGAGGTTATGGGCGGGTTGAAGAGATTTTTGAAGGGGGTGCCGCAGGAGGAGTTTAGGAAGTTGGCGTCGGGGGAGAAGAAGCATAAGCTATAGATGGTTTCCTTCTTGTATATTCTGCCAGTTGGACGTTGAAAGTAAAGAATAGACTCTTGCAATGAACAAGTATCATGTCGTTACTACTTGGGTTTTCACTACTTATCCAAGCGACACCCCCTCCGTAGCCAACAGCTCTCCCCCCAACGCATCCCTCGCCGTCGGACTCATAGGCTCACTTCCCAACTCTTCCATCGGACTCGGCCGATGCGGCGGCGGCGCACTCTGCTTCCTCTTCTTCTCCTCTTGCTTCTGATGCTGCACATAACTCGTATACCTCAGCGCCACAAACAACATAAACGCCGATACTCCCACGGTAATCGCCGCGCGCCTCGTAAGCACCCAGCGTAACGCCTCGACTTCCGAGCGCGCATCTGAATTGAGCGCGACGGTAATTTTGTAGTTGAGTTCTTGGATCTAGGATTGCATACGTCAGTCATGTGCCCTCTATCCCTCCCCCCAGAAGATGGGATGGAAGCAAAACATACCTTGGTCTCCATGGCCCTCTGCTCCATCCTCACCGCCATCTTCCTATCATCAAAAAGCCCCTTAAGCTCATCCTTCAACCCCCCGGTCTCCTGACTCAGTCTCTGCCCTAGGATATCAACTTCATGCTGCAATTGCCCCCTCTCCTGGCGCATGCGCTCCATCTCTCCTTTACGTGCATTGCCGATTTCCGTCCTCAACTCGCTGCACGCGGCGCGAAAGAGATAGGTCTCATTTTCGACGTTGGATTTGCTGACGAGGCCTTCGCGGGCGAGCGCCATATTGGAGAGGAGAGTTTGTCGCACGGCTTTCATGATGGTGATAGATTGGTCTGGGGTGTAGGAGGATTGGGAGAGTTTGCGCACTAGGCCATAGGTGTCGAAGTGGTGAACGTAGGGGGGTGTTTTGAGGTGGGGTGGTTTGTGGGATTCTTCTTCGGCGGCCGTGGGGATGTGGAGGACGCTGTCGAGGGGTTTGGTGTCGCTGGTCTTGAGGGGTTCGAGTGGAGGCGTTATTATAGGTTTTTCTTCAGAGGCACTGGGTTTGTTGGGGGTTGGTGGACTAGATGTTGCTGCTGGCGCATTGCCTTCTACTTCTTCTTTGGTAGGAACCTGGTCTTGGGAAGTCTTCCCAGCGGTTGCTGATCCCTTCTCTTGAGTCTCGCATGTCGCGGGCTTCTGCTGCCCTGAAGCAGCATGCTCATATGCTTTCCCATATCGCTGTGTGCTGGGTTGTTCCAATTGACATGGCGTCGTGGTCAGATGCCGCCGTGCTTGTCGCGTATGAGGCGCGTTTCCTTTCACTCTAGAGACATGCGTGCGTGCCGATTTTGCTGGCTTGAACAGCGTTGGCCATAAGAACGGCAAGTTCGGGGCGCTCATGTTGTTGGTGAAGAGTCAGAGGAGCTCAAACTTTGGAGGTGGTTTCGTCATTTCAACATTTCGGGTGATGTAGGGACAGCTAGCGTAGCGGGGATCTGACGGGAAATGATTCCCCTCAAGGGTTAGAACTTGAACCCGCGAAAACCAAACCCAGAATTATT
Source organism: Bipolaris bicolor (assembly GCA_026262445.1). Lineage (NCBI taxonomy): Eukaryota > Fungi > Ascomycota > Dothideomycetes > Pleosporales > Pleosporaceae > Bipolaris > Bipolaris bicolor. The sequence goes on along the minus strand of JAODYD010000014.1, from coordinate 34,875 downwards.
GAAGGCTAACAATTTTGTTCACATTTACTACGTAAAAGAGTTATTTTAAAAAATTTAGTAGTAGGTACATCATTAGAGCTTAATAATGTTCTAGCAAGCTACAGGCATGGATGAACACAGTTTGAATTCCACATTAGCAATCTCGATTTAAATCGCACAATCGCGAGGAGATAAAATTGTACGCCCCATATGAGCTTGTGCCAGCAAACTTGTAAAACCAGAGGAAATCTTTAAAGCTTTTGCTCGCGTAGCTATTGTTTGAGCTCCTACTCCAACTCAAAGTCAGCAGGCAACGAACATTCCTGCGCATAGGACATGTCATTTCATATATCTCGCCCAACGTCTATGGCACCCCAACCCTTGATTATTTGCTCAAAATCTACCTCCTTGATTACCGTTCCATTACGGCAGCCTCCATTTCTCTGCGCTTCTCTACGGTAGCTACATAAGTTAGTCGCTCGATTTCAAAGTCCTTGAGGCGCTTCTAGAACTCCCTGAAGTACCTCTGCAGATACTGCCCATACATAAGCGTCCAGGATCTTGTCGAGCGAGTTGACGGCCGTGGTGAGCGATTCATGCAAAGTGCTGAGGCTGACAATACTGTCGCGGAACCCTTCACAATTCATCTTGCTGCAGAACGTCTTGAACGTACTTCTAAGCACCATACCGTCAACCTTGGTCGCGGCCTTGAAGGCGACAGCCGAGCCACTTCCAGTGGTCAGGGCTGCAGCCGCACCCACAAACATGACGCCGGCAGCATCGGAAGCCAGTTGGAATACATAGTCGTTGAGTTCCTTTCGCTTGGCCGCAAGCAGCTTGTCAATTAGGTTGACATTCAACTTGAAGGCATCGCTGTTATCCTTGACCTGTTGGGAAAATGCCTGCACCTTGTATGACTTCTCAAGGTCATCATTGGCAGTACCAACATATCACGAGGCGTTGATGATGGCTTGCCGCGTGCCCCTATAGAAAGTTTCCCAACGAATATGACTGTCTCCGCGCCTCTTGACGCGGTGACTATGGACCAAAGCTGTGAAGCCGATGCGGTTTAGAGCCTTGGAGATGGATCCAAATATCTGCACGTACATTGTCACAGTCTCAGCTATACCTGAGTGCAACGAATACGATCCATGGGTGTTACTGTAGGCCTTGGGCGCCTGCACATGTGATAGGACCATGGTAGCTCTTACACTGTCGAAAAAATGACATGTCTTCTCAATCTCATCCGCCAACAGGGTCGCCATGATAGGGTGGGCTTGTATGGCGAGTTGCATAGGATCTTCGATCTGACCTTGGAAAGCGTCCACGTCGTCATCTTCCCCTCTTGGATCTTCGGGCGTGAAGAGTGTCTTTGCTGTTGCTTCAGCGCCGCGGTCCCCAAGTACAGCAGAAATGTTGATATGAGGGTTGACGTTGAGCAGGCAGAGGACCTCTTGTGCATCCTTCAGCAGCTCTGACCATCAAATACTAACGATCACATCGACATTGAACGTGACATCGCTATCTATCTCTTCCTGTATATCTTTTAGAGTCATCCAAACATTGCCGAACTGGGCAGTGAGTTTCTGTACAAGACCAACCCATGAGATGTGTGATACTGGTTAGTCTAGTCTAGCTCAGCTAGCTAGTCTGTCCGCTTTGTATGCCCATTGAACAAACTAATCTAGCTAAGCTACCATATCTGATAGGTCTGACTGATCTGACAAGCTGAGTGGACCAAATGCCCAATGATACGGCTGCTCCGACTACTCCAAGTACCCGCTTCCCCATCCGGCTCAGCTATATCAATGGGCATCTAGTGCAGCTGGACCGGTCAGATTAATATATGCAGTAATCGTTCCACAAAGTAGCAGACGTGACGTTTCGTTGGCCTGCCGCTCTGAACGACACAAACCAATCACATTTGGAACCGCACAGCATCACCGATCACAACTGTATTCGTAAACGTCAAACTTAAGCGACGCCATGCAGGTGACATACGCATGATGCAGCAGTTTGCATCAACGTTGACAAACTGAAATTTCTCTGGTGGCTCCGACACGACGACATTCCACACACATCAAAAGCAATCCTTCGTCTACCTCGTATCTTGAGTTTCATGGCGTCTTCAAAGCGTTGTCGTTCTCGAATGACCTTTTGGAGTGGCTGGAAAGCTGAAAAGCTGAAAGTCTGAAAGTCTGAAAGGTTGGAAGGCTGGGAAGCTGACTGTGTTCAGTATCTTGCAGCAAGCTGAAGCAGAATCGAGGAGCGAACCGCAAGACTTCAAGGGCCTGGAATTGAGCATTGGGGACTGGAGAAAGCATATAACATGGAGAGAATCCAAGGAAAGAGATACCACTCAGTCCCCAACCTACACATCCTTTCTTACTTGCCAAACTGGCCGAAGCATTTGAATTTGATCCCTGGTGTGGTGATATCAACAAACGTGCAATCACAGCACTAACCTCTGGTCGAACCAACCCTATTGTCCCTCCAATGGCGAATACTAAAGTCGCCCCCGTCTCAGAACTTACCAAGTATCCCTGCAATGTGCAGGAGGAGACAGATCCTTCTTTCGGCCCTGCCCCGATCTCCAACTTGGCCGGTACTACCGGCGACAATAAACCAGACGAGCCTGACTCCCTCGTTGTCGGCTACGGTGCCATTATTCCCCGCTGGGATGTTCGCACCCCGGGTGGCAGAGTCCTCGAGTACTTCGTGCAAGAGGGGACCTTCACGTCTCCCGGGCAGGCGCGAACCGCAGCCAAAGCCTTCCAGGAGGCCGCTGAGACCTGGAACGAGCTCGAGCTTGGCGTCTCCATCTCCGAGACGAACGGCCAGGATAATGCGAACTTCTACCTCGTGTACAAGCCCAATCCCACCGTTGGACCGGGCCGCTTTACGCTTGCCCAAGCCTTCTTCCCCCATGAGGTCGACCAGGACGTCATCGTCTACTCGCGCGCTTTCAGTGCGTCCGCTCTGCCCATCCTCAAGAACATCTTCCAGCACGAGATTGGGCATATTCTTGGTTTGCGCCACGAGTTCGCCATTACGGGGGATGCGAACAAGGGTCTCCTGCCAGAGGGCGAAGGCGCGATTCAGTTCCTGGCGAAGAACCCCAAGTCGATTATGAGCTACAGTTTCCCACCCAAGATGCAGGACAGCGACCGCGAGCAGACTAAAAGGTTCTACGAGCTGAGAAATGGGTATATGATAGCAGGTATTCCAGTCACGGACTTTCAGCCTCAGATTCGACGGAGGAACATGTAGGATGTTGTTGTAATGGTAACGTTATACATTGAGCCGAGAAGTGCACTAGGGATACATGTAACCCCAAGTGCAATAAAAATAAAGGTACAAGAAAAAAGCTTCGCCCACTTTCCTACATCGTCTCCTTTTTTCGTCGTAGATTTCAAGCCTAGCAATGAATACTTTTTCACGTAGCAGCTTGCACTTCCGCCAACGCCATGCAAATGCATCAACAGGAAGTTGCTTCCCCCCATCCCCCGCTTGCAGAGAAAAAAAAATCAAACAAAACTTTTGTGTGTGTGTGTGTGTGTGTGGTAATCAAAACCCTGGGTATATTTTTTTCAATGCCGATTGAACACCAAATAACAAACAACTTTTGGTGCGCAACATCAGACGTCGTGTGAAGAGCTGCTAATGGAGCTGCGGCTGGTGCCATCAGTAACATGGGTGGCAATGCTAAGCCGCTGAAATGGCGAGACCAGATTCTGTTCTCTGGACGGTGGGCTTGAGAGGCCTTGACCTGCAGGTGGTGAGATTGGTGGTGGATAGCTTGGTGGAGCATTGTTTGCACCATATCGTTCTCGGAGACGTTTGATCTCGCGCAGTCTGTTGCGCCAGGACGAGCTTGACTCGCCTCCTTCGCGGATGAACCATACACTAGAGAAGACTACTGCGTTGATTGCAATCAGACGGCAGTAGTCTGCAAGGTATTTGCCACAAAGAATTTTGGTCTCAACAGCAGGGGATATGTCGGGGAAGCCAGGTTTTGAAATAGCTTGGACTTTGTAGTACCGGTTTCTGCCCTCCGGGTCTGCGTCCAGCCGGCGGTCTACAAAGCTGGCTCGCGACTCTGGGGAAATGACAATATGTACGTAATTGAACTGCGAGGGAAAGGTATCAAAGTTATAGGGTAGGCCGGAATCGTTAAAGATGATGTTGACGAAGTCGTTGCCGATATGGCGCTTCTTGTTGGGATAAGTCATTTCGTCGTCGCGGTTCGTAGGCATCATTGTTGGGATGTGGAAAACGAGTTCCATACAGCGATCACGCCAACAGTACGTGAACTCGCCGTCCATGTCTTCGCGGGTGTCAAGACCTCCAGTGTTGAATTTAGCACCCTTCAGGCGGCAAAGGGTGCCTAGATCACTGAGGAATGATGTGTATGCTGGCGATCCGATATCATTCATGAAAATTTCCCGCTCGTTTGTTTGCCCTTCGCCAATGTAGATTACTCCTACTTTGTAATTATCAACCGTTGCGATTCTGTCAAAAGAAGCAATAGCACGGCGTGTTGGCTCATCGTCGGGGAGAGGAATTGGCGGATTAGTGAGGTCGAGGGGTGCGTAGAAAGATTGAAAGATGTCTTCTGGTAGAATGCCGACATAAGAGTCAGAATAAAATGCTTCGGAAGCAAGACCAATTGTGATGGGTACTTGATGCCGTGGGGGTGACGTAAGTAGTGGTCGGACTTTGATGTATCTAGTCCCGCACTAAGGACAGTTAGCAGACTGCTCTGATCTGTTCAATGGAGAGGGGTTACTTACTGGTCGGCGCGTTGTTACGAGGGACGTGCCAGTCCTGGCAGCAGTCTCTATTGTCACTATGCTGTTGCCCACGATCCATGTCTTTTTCCAAATCTCCCCATCACCAGGCTTGGCAGAGAATTCTTCGCGTGTCGTCTCATCGCGGTCTGTGTATGCTACCATGTTCATGATATCTACAATGACCTGCCCCTGTTCTTCCATGACCGGACGGCCAGAGCTGTCTGTAAAGTACAAGTTCTTGGTGATCCACGGTATTTGTTTTGGCCGATCTTCCATCTTCAAGGCCATGAACCAGAACGTAATAACATGATAAGCGAGCGAATTCAGGTATTGAGGAAGATCATCCTCAACGCTTCTCGATTTCGTCGCGCCAACATCTGATGTCGCTGCAAAGTCCCTTGATGTACCGCTGTGCCTCAGAGCCCGATGGCCGTTTTGGGTTGGGTTTCCATTCGTGCGGCCCTGTTGATCACGGATATGTTGCAAATAGCGGAAGCAAACTCCAAAGACGAGCTTGAACTCGTCTTCACGAAAGTTCTTGAAGAGCTCCGGAAGGCGAGCCATAGATACTAAGAACTCCAGAATATGTATTGCTGTAGCTGGCTTGGTGATGATTTGCGACATCTTCTGAACGATGCTGTCGAGAGATTTGCTGATCGAGAGTGGTATTTCAAAACAACATACAGAGAGCGCGTGGATGCACCATTTTGATGTTCTGTCCCACTGCACGATGCCTTGCAGAAATGCCTTGACTAGATCATCTTCCTCGCTCTTTTCAAAGTACTCGTGGTAACTGATGAGAACCGTCAAAGCGTGAAACAGGCAAACCGCCACATCGGCCTTTTTGAGAAGAGTGTGGGGTGGTGGTTCGTGGAAGCTTGCGTTTCGTACTTGTTCACAAAGAACATTTCGTAGCATTCGAAGTTGGACAACGCAACTGCGGACTAATGCTTGATTAGAGAGCTGAGGGCCAAGATGTGTAAGAACATAAGAGTATATCTCCCAATCAGGCGGTCTTTGGAGCAGGGAGATGATCAACTCGAGCCACAATGTGATTTCCATGTCCAAGATATTGTCGCTAAGAGGATACTCTGAGGCATCAATGTGTGAGAAGACGACTCGACTGGATTCGTGCGATGGTTCTTCGGGAAGGCCCCTCGGACCAGGATACATCCATAGAGGTGGTATCGGCCTTGATACGCGACCTGCAGCGGCAACCTGGCGCCCAGAGTGGCGATTGAGAGAAGAACGGGGACTAGTTCCAGACGTCTTCCGATTCTCCCTCCAGGAGGGGTGGTCTTCCGGTCGAGCGTGGTCCCCCGGCGTAGTTTCATCGCTCCGTTCAGTAACAGCTGTTTCCTCTGTGCGGCATAACTCGGCAGCAATCCTCTGGCCTTCGGATGAAGAGTTGACTATGAGAGCAAAGCGAGCGTCTGCACGCAAACGAAACAACAGCTTGAGGGCTGTCAGGCGCGCATCATGTGCATATTTATCACTCCCAGCAATTTCCCGTAACAGTTCGTAAAGAAGGCGGGTCTTCTGCGCTGAGTGAATAACGCTACGAGTAAATAGCCGCACATAGACAGTAGTGATTACATTGCATGGGGAACATCCGTCGTCTCTTGTGGAGAATGGATGGGGCTGCCATGGTGCTGACGGAACTGGTTGTGCAAGTTGTGGGCGATCCAGACGTTTCTTCAGGAGACGGACCACATGGGAGAAACGATCAAAAGACGCTTGATCGGCAACGTATAGAGCAAAGTCCACGAGTTCCTGCAAGACCTCAATGTCGTCTTCGGGCTCAAGTCGATTGAGCAAAAGGTCTTGGCATTGAAACACGGCATCACCCTCACACAGCAACTCTACAGTGCTGTAAGTTTCCCGCAGCACCTGTATCACCAAGGTACGAAGTGAGCGTGGCCGGGTAGGGTCGCTGAAGATGCCTGTAACAAGGCATTGGCAAAGATGCAACCAATCTTCGTTTGAGGGGTTGAGATAGCGTTCGTCTGCAAAGTAGCGGATGGTTCGTTCCGCCGTTGCGTCGCTCACGCGATGTGCAAGACGCAAAAAGAGACTCATGGTAGCTTCTCGCTGGACAAAATCAAATGCGTCGCTGAGATGATCTAGCTTAGCCAATACTTTGAAAATGCCGTCTGCAGCATCTCGTCGCGAAAACTCGTGCTGTGATGCCGCACGTTGATCGTGTGGTCCTACATCGTCGTCGTGCTCCATTCCGCCAATAGGCGGCGAATACGAGGCAAACCGATGTCGGGCCATAGGACGCCCGTTGCTCGATCTGTTGTCATCAGGAAGAGACAGTTGTCTGTCAAATGAGGCTTTCTTTTCGATACTGAGGGTATCTGATGTCTTCGCATCTCTGGCGCGAAGGCGGTCATCATCACGCTCAGCACATACCCAGATTACCTCGAGCAAGTCTCCCAAGTCGCTCTCGGCCAGGAGTAAGTCTCTCATACCGTCTTGGTCGAGAACGGTGTCTATCAAGCTGATGATGATTTGTTCCTGATCGGTATTGGGCCTTTGGATGGATGCTTTCAGCGCAGGGAATAGCAATGACATGGGCACCTTGGGCAGTTCATTGCGGCCATTTTCCAAAAGAAGAAGACGCAGGACTAGGGTAGTGCCTGTATACATGCTGTCGAGCCTTTTCTTGTCAGCATCCTGTAAGTTGTCCTGCGTGGGGCCATCCAAGAGCATATGCAACAAGACAGATATCGCAGCCTGGCCAACGTGGGACTTGAAAAGGTTGCTCAAAGTATTCCACGCCTGGTCTTGAAACCCAGGGATCCTCTTGTGAATTTCGCTCAGAACCTGTAAGCAAGGATGGAGTGACTTTGTGGGCACATGGACGTAGGTGATGATGGTGTCGAAGAGCTTGATTCCACACTCGACGTCAGGCCTGTAAAACGTGGCTTTGCAAATGGCGACAGTCCTTCTGATCAAAAGATCCAGGTCATCGTCAGTGAAGACCTTGGCATTGAATTTGCAAATGTCAATGGCAAATTGGAATGCGCGGAACATGTTGGCGACCTCTTGCGGCGGGTTTGCAGCCGCCTTCTTTCCATTTGATTTGCTCCTCTGGGCGTTCAAGGCGTCTTTGCTGGCTAGGAAACAGGTGTCCAGCGAGGTCAAGACAAAAGAGACTATGCCCGCCTCGCAAGACTCCACGTCGCGACCATCGTGCGTGAGGGTGGTGACGACCTCGAGTCTTTTGTCGAAAAAGCGATCATTCTTGCGCAAACAGGCCGCGTCGAAGAAGACAGTGCGCTCAATGCTGGTCAGGTTGGCGAGTGAGGCGCAGGCCTTGAGGAGCTTGTAGCCCACTTCAGCGACATCGTCTGGCTGCTCGGGAAGGAGCAGGTCGCTGGCCACGGACCATAGGGCCAGGACATTCTGGACAGGGTACTCATGGAGGATGGCGCATATCTTTTCCACAACCGCGGCCCTGTCCGCAAACGGGTGGCTCCGGTCGAGCTGACCAACAAGGTCGTCGAGTTCTGGAGGCCCGCCCGTTACGGGTCTCACAGCGCGCTGGCCGGCGACCTGGCTGATGCGCTGAAGGGTACTGTCGGCTGGATGCGGGCTAGAGAGCGAGTGGGAGCGGATGGTGCCGAGCGAGGGAGTGCGCGCAGGTGTACTCGTGGCCGACGAGACGGAGGGCGGCGGGGTAGGGCTCTTGAGACGGCCGCCAGTGAGGGAGCGAAAGGCCGTGAAGAGGGCCTGGGTGGAGGAGCGGCGGTCTGGGGCGGCATGGTCCAACGGCGGAGACATGCGTCTCGGTGTCGCGAGAGGGGCTCGGCTCGTCGTGGGAGAGAGGGGCGGTGGTGAATGCTGTCCCTAGGCTGGCGGGACGGCAGGCGACTATTGCAGCAAAGGACAGAGGCAGAGGAGAGGGCTATGACAGTGGCGCAAACTCATCGAGGCTATCATCCGGGCTGGTAGGCGAGGCGGCGGGGCTGGCGGTGCCCATCTGCTGTTGCGGGCGAGCGAGGGCAGCGGGGGGCGGGGGCGGCAGTGAACGAAGAGGCGGGGGTGGAGAGCGGGCTCGGCCAAGGGGTGGCGGTGGTGTAAGAGGGTCGTAGGGGCGTGAGGAGCGGAGGAGAGAGGAAGGGAGGGCGTCTTGTCATGGCATGGCAGAGCAGACTATGGCAGGCTGAAAATCATCGTCTGGGGTACCTAATCCCTGTCTCTTCCGCGCGCCAAAGCTCCCGCCCACTAGCGCAGTAAAGTGGGTGGCCGGCCCCAAACAGCAACCAACGGCCAAACACTTGTCGTGGTGTTTTTTTCTCCTCCTCGCCCTTTGCCTCGCCTTCGCCCGTTCGTCGCCCCCCTGTGTCTTGCTACTCCCGTGTTCCGCTTTCTTCACTATGGCCACAGACATGGCTACTCTCTCACAACTTCTCCAGGCCAGTCTGGACCCCCGCCAGAACAAGCAGGGTGAGTACCGTCTTTTGTTTATCTCAACCCCTACCATAGTGCAGCATGTAGACGACTAAAGCAATGCGCATTGGTCCAACTTTCTGTACTATGTAGACGATACAGAATAGGTGTATCGGCACGACTGCGCCGTGTGTGGCTGCCTCACTTCCTTTCACCGCACCCCTCCATCGCCTCCCGCCATACTTACTTTTCGCAGCCGAAGCAGCCATTGCCCAGGAACAAACCAAGCCCGGCTTCTCCCTCACTCTCCTCCAGATTGTCGCCTCGGACGCCAACCCGCAGACCACACGGTTAGCCGCCGCGCTCTACTTTAAGAACTTCATAAAGCGGAATTGGGTCGATGAAGACGGCAACTACAAGCTGCCCGAGGATGAGGTCGTCGCAATCAAAAGAGAGCTGATAGGCCTCATGGTCTCAGTGCCAGCAAGTCTGCAGGCCCAGCTTGGTGAGGCCATCAGCGCCATTGCAGACAGCGACTTCTGGCAGAGATGGGACACCTTGGTCGACGATCTGATTTCGCGCCTCACCCCCGACAACACCGTTGTCAACAACGGCGTACTCCAAGTCGCACACTCCATCTTCAAGCGATGGCGGCCTCTCTTCCGCTCCGACGACCTCTTCACCGAGATCAACCACGTCCTGTCCAAATTCGGCCAACCCTTCCTCCAGCTGCTCGAGAACACCGATGCCCTCATCACAAACTCGCAGGGCAACCCGGAGACACTGAAGAATGCTTTTACCACGCTCGATCTCTTGATCAAGCTGTTCTATGATCTTTCATGCCAGGACCTGCCTCCTGTCTTTGAGGATCACATCACCGTCATCTCAGGACTTCTCCACAAGTACCTCACCTACGACAACCCCTCCCTACACACAGACGACGACACAGAGTCGGGACCACAGGAGTATGTGCGCGCCGGCATTTTTGAGGCACTCATGCTCTACATCCAAAAGTACGAAGATGTTTTCGGTCCGCATCTGGGTCAGTTCATCGAGAGCACCTGGAGCTTCTTGATGTCTGTTGGGCTAGAGACAAAGTACGATATCCTGGTGAGCAAGGCGCTCCAGTTCCTCACTGCAGTCGCCTCGACACAACACGCCACCGCCTTTAACAATCAGGATGTCTTGGTCCAGGTGATTGAAAAGGTCATTCTGCCTAATCTGACATTGCGCGAATCTGATATCGAACTCTTCGAGGACGAGCCGATTGAATTCATCAGGAGAGATCTTGAGGGCTCAGACAACGATACCCGCAGGCGCGCTGCGACCAACTTCTTGCGCCAACTCATGGCTCGTTTTGAGGGACTTGTCACGAGCACATCCAAGACCTATATCGATGCCTACCTCCAGGACTATGCCAAGGACACTGCCAACAACTGGAAGTCCAAGGACACTGCAGTGTACCTCTTCACTGCTATTGCTGCAAAGGGTACCGCAACCGCTGGTCAGGGTGTAATGAGCGTCAACGAAAATGTCAACATTCTCGAGTTCTTCCAAGCCCACATTGCCGCTGATCTGCAAGCACAAGGTGCCTCACCAATCCTCAAAGTCGACGCCATCAAGTTCCTCTACGTCTTCCGCAGTCAGCTATCACCCGACCTGTGGCGTGCTGCGTTCCCGCTGCTCGTCAACCAACTAGGCGACGAAAACTATGTCATTCACACATATGCGGCTATTGCTGTAGAACGCGCTCTGTTCATGACCGACGCCAACCGACAGCCCATCATCCCCAAGGCTGATGTGGTGGCGTCGTCCAAGGATCTCCTGGCGCACTTGTTCAAGCTCATCACCAAGAACTCTGCCCCTGAAAAGATTCAAGAAAATGAGTTCCTGATGAAGTGTGTCATGCGTGTGCTCATTTTCGTGCGCGATGGCGTTTTGCCAATCTGTGAAACAGTTCTCCAGAACTTTATCAACATTGTCAAAGTCATCAGGCACAACCCCAGCAACCCCCGCTTCCAGTACTACCTGTTTGAAGGCATAGGCGCGCTCGTCCGATTTGGTGCGCCTAAGCACCCTCAGTTCTTCGAGGAGAAGTTGTATGAGCCGTTTGCGGCTTGTCTGCAGGCTAATGTTGAGGAGTTCTCTCCCTACATTTTCCAAATATTCTCTGCATTGCTCGAAGCGAACCCCTCTGGCGAGCTCAGCGAATACTACAGAAGCCTGTTTGCAATCATCATCCAGGGTGCGGTCTGGGAGCAGCGTGGTAACGTACCTGCATTGGCCCGTCTCCTCAGCGCCATGGTGTCTCGTGATGCCCAGCACATTGTCGCCAACAAGCACCTGGAACCCATTCTGGGTATCTTCCAAAAGCTTGTTACCAGCAAGGCACACGAGACTTATTCGTTTGAGCTCATCGAGTCGGTTGTCGCTAATATTCCAGCCGATGCTCTCCAGCCATACTTTGTCACTATTCTTCAGCTGATGCTGACGAGATTGTCCAACATGAAGACGGAGAACTTCCAGCAGCGCTTCATTGCCTTTTACCACTTTGTCTCGGCCCGACTGGACAAGGGACTTGGCACTGATTTCTTCATCAGTGTCACTGACCAGATTCAGCATGAGTAAGTCGTGCGCTTGTCAAGATGTTGATAGTGTCGCTAACTTTGCAACAGTGTTTTCAAGCCTATCTACTTGACAGTCATCCTGCCCGATACTCAGAAACTTGCACGTCCCACTGACCGCAAAACTGCCGTGGTATCTTTTACCAAGACGCTTGGTGATTCGCAAGCGTTTGTCGATCGATACCCCAAGGGTTGGACACTTACGACTCAGCGGTTGATTGAGCTCTTGGTCAATCCACCCGTCCCCACAGCCGCGGACGATATTATCCCCGACGCTGACGTCGATGAGCTTGGCTTTGGTGTTGGCTTCACACAACTCAACACGTGCAAGAAGGCACCTCGTGACCCATTTCCCGAGATTGCAGATGTCAAGCAGTGGGTCAGTCAGTATCTCAAGGACGCAGACGCGCGTCACGGAGGTCGCATCGTCAAGATTGTGCAGGAGCGACTTGACGATACTTCGAAGCAGGCATTGGCAGCATATCTGAGTTAGGTGTGTTTAGTGGTGAAGTAGACTTGGATATTGGAATAAATGAAGTAATCGACGAAACAAAAGGGGACATGGGTTAATGATACCAAGGTTTTAGAATATTAAGTGGTTTGGAGTTTACATTTCTCCCCTGACGCTTCGTTTAGCAAGAATCAAGCAAAGACACAGGCAGATGATTCGACTATAAACGTGAAACAGCTTGGCGTGGTGATGGTGTGGTTGCAGAAGACTTGTCATACTATTTCTCGAGACAGTAATAGAATTAACAAGTTCGATAGGGTAGGGAATAGATAATGATATGCCATCTTTCTTTTCGTTTTTCTTCGGTAACAAAATCGACCCTTGAAGAAGAAATCCACTATCTGGATTCCATCCATGTACACACACTACCCAAAAAACCTCCAGCAGAATATCTGAAACGAACCCTGCTTTCATTCTTCCCAACCTACCTCCCTTCTATATGCACCAATCTTTTACTTACGCATTCAGGTAGATCGTCAACCTAGATTTCCTAGTACAGCCTTTCGTAGGATTATAGTTGCCTCCACTACTTACTTTATGCTACATGCGGCGGCTATAGCAAGATACCGAGCCGAGCGATTTTCTTCTTCGGGTATCGGGATTCTCACGTCAGCTTCGCGTGGATCTTGGTGCTGATAGGGGTGTTGTGCGGATTGTTGTAGGTGTGGTTTGGTACTTGTTTGATAATGTATATTGGTGGTGTGGATGTAGGGAACTGAAGTATGCTGGGGAGTATATTGTTTTTTTTTGTGTGTGGTTTTTGGAGGATTGAAGGGATAGGGGTAGAGTTATGGGTTAGGGCGGGCGGTTTGGAAGGGAGATGGAAATGGTGAATATATAAAGTAAGTATAGATCAGCGCTTTTAGAAGGGTGCTTGGGGCTTTCGGGATAGCTTCGGGGTGCGTATACAAGTAACCATGTAGATACAAGTCTGGATTTGCTCAGCGGTACGATCTACTTTACTAAAAGGTGTATGTTTTTTTTTGCGTAATCTTGTTGGCTTTGCTTGTATTGCGTCGCTTGTTTTTTTTCTTGGCTTGTTTTCGCGTAGATCGCCCGTGGTAAGAGTCTGGGTCTAGGGCTGGAGGGGGTGTGCAAGGTAGTAAAGTTGGAATACGAGGAGGTACCGCGGTGGTGGTGAAGGGTAGGGGTAAGCGTATAGTATGTAGATTGGTAAGTAAGAGTAACTATTCGAATGATTTATATATGTGTTTGTTAGATAAGATTGAAACAACTGAATGGACTTGGTTTACTGCGTACTACGATAGTGGATACCCCCCTGTACATTTTCCCTCGTAATGAGCGAAGCTACTTGTAGCTCTTGTCATTCGGACCTTTGGATCCACCACGCGCTTTACAATTACGGCAACTAGGGATTCTTGAAAGAAGCGTGGGCTTTTTATGTACGGGTACCTTGTTCGTTGTTGTGGATACCTTGTTCGTATATGTATACTCCGCCTCGCAGTCCCAACCGCCGAACTCGCTGGCGCCACCCCTCCGGCCCTCGCCAAGCGCCAGGGTATGTGCGGAGATTCGAATCAAAACCAGGAAATGTGCTATAATGGCATCTTGTACACTGGTACGACGGTTGGGTGGAGGCAGATTTCATCGCCGTACCAGTCGTAGTTTTTGGTAAGTGGGCTGTGCTTGTGTGGTTTGAAGGGAAAAAGGAGGAGATGAGGGGATAATTTTGCTGACAGTGGAATGAACAGGGTATATTGAGAGTGTGGTTGTGAAATGGAAAAGAGGAGGGGAGAAAGTACGGGAAGGATGAAGGTTAGTGATGCAGAAGACGATATAAACTGTTTGTAAACTACGGGTGCTTGAGGAGCGCTTTGACTGTTCATACGTTTGTCTTATGGAAATTTTCGCGAATTAATAAAAATTTAAGATGTAAATTTGGTGTTCAATGCTGTCTTGATGCGATTGTGACTTTAGTGTACAAGATTTAGATAGTGGTGATGGGTGATGTAAATCTTATTGATAGGGGTGTTGTTGGCTGCGAGAGTAAGATTATGGAATCAGATAGTTAAGGAAACTGAAAAGAGATGTAAAGTGCGAAAACGACGTGCTGTGGTAAAGCTGGGATCCATCGTGCTGTGGCGAGAAGACAAGGGCGTGTATGTATGGTAGTTATCTGAGTAAGGATGACGTATTCGAAGTTCTACTTCGCGTACTTTGCGTTGGCCTAAGACTCTAACTACAGTATTTCTCTAACTAGCATCTTATAGGTAACCGTTAGTTACGTCACAATTCGTCTTTATCTTACAAGAACGTTTGAAAAGAAATTCATCACATTTCAATTGCAAGTCAAAATAAAAAGTTGCATCTTCTTAAATTAAAAATCTTCTAGATCTAGTGTGCTTGAAAGAAGAAAGACTCGAGAAAAAACAAGATCGCTTGCTAGATGATAAAGTAGATGCAATGCCAGACAGAAAAAACGCTCTAACTTTCTTTTTTGGTTTCCACGGGAAAAACGAACAAACGCCCCAAAAGTGATGTTGATAACGAAAACACACAACACACCGCTCTTCGCATGTTGTGTTTGGACTCCTTGCAAGTAGTACCGCCCTTTCCCTTTCCCTTTCCCAATCCCATTGGTGATCCTTGGATTCTAAGTAAAAAAGAATAAAAAAGTGTCGTGACGATAATGGGTATCTCTTTCTTTCCTTGTAAAATCATTCGCACTTAAGCATACTTCTCAATCATGGCCATGGCGCCGTGCTTCTCGAGACCCTCGAGAGCAGTCTGGAGCTCAGCAACGAAGCGCTTGTCGTTGCGGAGATCGTCACCGAACAAGCTCTTGATGTTGAGCTGAGCCATGGGGCCCTGTGCAGCGTGGGCCTGGAGCTCCTCGACCATGGGGTCGTCGACCTTGAAGGCCTTGCCAGCATCGTCGACACCGTTGTTGTAGCGGAACCAGGCGGCAGCTACAAGGGTGAGACGGCGGAGGGGACCACCGGCAATGATTTGCTCAGCAATGCTGGGCATGATGAACTGGGGGATCTTGCCGCTGCCACCGAGGCAGATACGGGGAAGCTCGTCCTTGAGGGTGGGGTTGGAGAAACGGCCAAGGAGGGTGTTGCAGTAGTCGTCGACGCTGACACCGGGGATCTGAGGAAGGAGAGGCTTAACCTCCTGCTGCATCATGTTGATGATGAACTGGCGGTACACGGGGTGGCCAATGACCTCGTGGATGTAGTTGAAGCCAGCGAGCTGACCGGCGTAGCCCATGGCAGAGTGGGATCCGTTGAGGAGACGGAGCTTGATCATCTCGTACTCCTCGACCTTGTGGACATCGGGGACAATCTGGACACCGGCCTTCTCAAAGGGAGGGCGGCCGTCAACAAACTTGTCCTCAAGCACCCACTGGTGGAAGGGCTCGGTGACGACTGGCCAGGCATCCTCAACACCGAACTGCTGGGCAAGGCTGACCTTGTCCTCCTCGTTGGTGCGGGGAGTGATACGGTCGACCATGGAGTTGGGGAAAGCGCCGTTGCTGGCGATCCACTCGGCAACCTCGGGGTTGAAGTGACGGGCAAAGGAGACAAGCATGTCACGGCTGATGTCACCGTTCTTCTGCATGTTATCGCAAGAAAGAACGGTGAAAGGTCGGAGGCCGGCAGCGTGGCGGCGGGCCATGGCAGCGTAGAGGTAACCAAAGACGGTGCGGGGCGGCTGTCCACCAGCCAAGTCGGCGGCGACGTCAGGGTGGTCGGTCTGGAGCTCGTGGGTGTTCTCGTTCATATAGTAGCCGCTCTCGGTGACGGTCATGGAAACAATGTGAGTGTCGGGGTGGGCCATCTTGGCGACAACGGCCTCGGCGTTGTCGGGGGCAAACATGTAGTCGGTAATGGCACCGCAAACACGGGCGCTGCTGCCCTCGGCGGCGCGCTCGATGATGGTGTAGAGGTTATCCTGGGGCTTCAGGGCATCGCGCATGGGAGCGGCGAATGGCTGAAGGTCAACACCGCAGATGGACCAGTCCTGTACGTTGAATTGCTCGAGAAGCGTGTCGACGTAAGCAGCAAGATGGGCTCGGTGGAAACCGCCAACACCAACGTGGACGATTCCCTGCTTAACACCTTGTCGGTTGTAGGTGGGAATGGAGACATTCTGGAGCTGTGCAAGGTTCTGGGTGTTGAGCTTAAGAGGGGATGCTACCGCGCGACGAGCTTGTGTCGAAGCGGAGGAAGGAATCTTCTCCTCTTTGCGGTGAGTAAATTCCCTGGGTGGGGCATTGTAGATGGGCTTGCCCTCAGTGGGGGTTTGCCGAACAGCCTCGGTGGACTGGAATCTGATGGGAGAGGCGCGGTGGCAGGGCCTGGTGGACTGGAAGACAGCCCGAGCGCGGGCTGCTCGCAGGAGGTTCCTTGGGACTTGGGGAGGCATGGCTATGTGTGGAAGAGTAACGTAGGTAAAAGGTACGAAGAAAAGATACGGATGTGCAACGAACAAAGGCTGGGGGTCAATGGCTTATAAAGAGAATGCTCTGTCTTTTTTGTGGGCTCGAGTGTACATGTCTCGTAAGCATGGTGCCAGGAAAAAAAAAAGTCGCCATAGCGTGTGTAGGGGCCCCTATTTTTTCAGAGGGTCTAGACATGGTGGATTCTGAGTCGGGAAACGAAGGCTGATAGCCTGTGCTTCGGGAAACGTGGGCAGTCGCCAAAGGAAGGGGGGGTGGGGAGACGGGGGGACGGGTGCTGCGGCTTGGATTGTGTTGTGTCGGTGGGCGGTGGGTGGCGAGCTGGGATGGGTACGTGCAAGGGGGTAGGTGACCGGTGCGCAGGAACAGTTTGGCGGGCTGGTACCGGACGATTAGGCTTTTTTTTCTTGTGGCCTTTGACGCGTCTCTTGGAACGGAGCCCCAATTTTTAGACTGGATAAAAGTTTCAGACTTTTACAGCTGCCGCCTCCGCGGTGTGAAGACTGTGAAAAGGGAGCCACAATTGGGCCGGTGAGCTAGGGTAGTGCTGATGCTTGCTGGCGATTTTGTGCGATGAGAAGCAGAATGTGCAATGACGCCGGACGTGGGTCGAGTGATGTGATGCGACTGACAGAAGGCTGTGGCTTGCCGCTCTCTAGTGTGTATGTCGAGGTGTTTAGTTGAGGAGTGGTGATAGGGATACAGCTAGAGGACGGAGGTTATTGGCGTGGGGCGTGGCGTGGCGTGGCATGGCGTGGGGGAGGGTGAGTTTGCTCGCCTCGCGCCCGTGGCTGGCAACACGACGATGCCAATAGTATTGCACAGTACTGCGCGGCACTGCACTCATGCCCGTGGCTGCAGCAGCCATGGTGTTGTTGCTCTTGTTGACTGCATCACAATGCCAGGCCGCGCTTGGCGTTCCGATGCGGCGACGATAATGCGACAGCGACAGCTCTGGCCGCCCTGCCGTGTCCTGGGCTCAGCATAGCAAGTAGCAGCATCAGCATGGCCTTGTCCATGGGCTGCAGCTGGGACGGGAGGGCGTCTCAAAGCGGAAGCACCAGAGAGCATCCGACGCAGCTAGGGATTGCGTTGAGAGATAGGGCAGACAAATGGCAGCGTGACTCGTTCACCGACTTGTGTCTATTGCAATGCCATGGCCCAAAATGCCAAAACGGCCACCAAAGGGATCTGCGCTGTGCGCCCTGCAGCTGAGCCTCATGCGGTATCGCTGGGCAGCACATCATCCCCGCCAGTGCTCCAGTCGTGCTGCACCTGGCCTGCATGCGCCTGCACCGCGTCCATAACCATCTCCACCCTACCCATTATTAGATCGGCAAAGAGAGCGAGCGGCGACACCGCCCCTCCGGCCTTGTCGCCGCTCGCTCTAGACGACTCCAATTCTCAGGCGCTACGACGTCAATTGCCACCGGGACTACTTAGTCGGTACAAGCCGAGACGGGCCCATTTCAGGGGGGCCTTGCAAGCGCTCATCCTGCCCATCCTTCGAAGCCCCAAATCCCACTTTTGGCGGCTTCGAGAAAGAAAGCAAAAACAAAATATCTGCACTGTGAGCTTGCTTACCCGGCCCCCAGATAAGCTGCCATGGTGATCCATTCCCCACGCTGCCACCCGACGCTGATACTGGCCCGCCGCGGGGATCCACTCTTGCAACACCATGCCACGTCTTGGGATAGTGTACGTATGTACACACACACACACACACACATCTACTCCTCCCACTGGGATCCATATCTATGCGCATGCTAATAGTACGTACATGTGTTGAGGGCGGCTACAGGATGAAGAAGCAACATGGAACACTCCTGCTCGACGACAGTGCTCCCCCCTCTGCTTCACCGCATTCTCCCTCGCCTGGCCCCGGCCATGCCAACAGCGGGACTGAGCCGGAAGATACATACACCTCGAACATGGCAGGAGCTCGCCATCGTCTCGGCATATTGTTTGCAACCCGCCGGCTGGACTCCCACGCGCCCCGTGTCCAGCATCACGCGCGACATTGGGGTTCGCGGAAAGCACAGGGCCTCTGGTTACCAAGCAATAAGCATCCCACCCATCCATCCCCCTCCAACACTCTCGTCTTCACGATGCCCGTTTGAGACTGTGTGCAATTACCTCCAGACGGCCCAATAGCCTTTGCGGACTTCCCCACGGCTTCCAATACTCGCTACTTACGCGTCCCCCCATTCCCCCCGTATCCGACTGCGTCCGTGCCATACTCCTTTTTTTCTTTTCCTCCATCCAAGCTCCAAAAACACCTTGTCCATTATTCACATCTCTTGGCTCTCCATGCCTCGTGACTGCCTCCCACCCCGGCATTCGCTGCATGTCCCGCCGCCCCGGGTCATGGTCATTCCCTCGACTCGTCTCACTGAACACGTTGTGTCTGCCGCGTGCCTGCCCCTTCACCACGCCCAATCGGCTTTTTGCCCGCCCTCCAGCCTTATTTCGTTGAGCACATTGCTGATATGATGCCACCAAAACATGGCCTTCCACAAGCCCATGTGCATGGTCTGGATACGTATGCACCCATCGGAGTTATTACATACTAGATTGTCCTTTACCCCACGGCATAATTGCCCAGCCAACTTGGACACCTTTGGTGCATCGTCACCGCCTGCTTCGGAATCCGAGACTTACATTGTGCTATCCCACCGAACAACAGTCACCTGCTCACTGCCAGTATTTCCTTCCAGAGACATCCGAGATTACCATCAATCACTATCAAACGCGGACAAATTCATATACAGAAACTAATTCTAGACGACATTTGGAAAGAAACATGTGGCCGTAACAGCCCTTGTGCAGCATCCCAGAGGGATGACTGACTGTTCTTTGTCACCCTATCGACTACCTACCCACACCATTGTCTCCGCAAACAAACTTGACACTGACACCTTGCACTGCCAGTTTCACCTCCATCTGCAACACCCTTCCCCGCCATCTGGAGTAGGAATTCCGCGAAAAATGCGTAAAACCTTCTTATTTTGTCAGGAGCCCCATCTGAAAATGGCGAACACATTGCCCCACCGCTTTGTCGCCGCCCGCCCCATATATATACATCTTAGCCTTTTCTCGCCGGAGCCAAGGGTTTTAGTAACAACGGGGTCACTTGTAGGGCTGATCTCCACCTTGGTGCGTGCAGGTACGAGGCGTCCTGGGGGGCAAATCTTTAGCGCAATCTTTGCGTGAGATGCAGCAAGGCTTGATTCTTCGGGACCCACTGCTGCGGTCTAGGGATTTTTGTAGGCTAAATGGGTGTTCGGAGGCGATGATGATAGTGGAGTTTACCGCTGGATATACCCGTTTTCGATATGCGAGATGGTGAGATTGGCGGTTTGCGGGTAAAGAGATCTCACTCTATTCGTGTGTTGCCACCCTGGTGGAGTCTGCTCTTTCCGCTTTTGCTATCAACGCTGATGGTCTCTGTGGCGACTTTGAGGAATCCTGGGGTCGGTGGGTCTCACTGGCAAATTTCGTCATACATACATACATACTTGATACCCACTTGGTAGTTACCTCTTCCTCTGGTCTTAAGACTATTTTACAAGAGGAAGCCACACTGAGCGAGTAAGCAAATAGTCGTCGTCCTGATTCCACAGTGTAAGAAAACGGTCAGATGCGAGCGATCAAGTAGCCTTGCAGTGACTCGAACTGCCATACTAGTAATGCATCAACTTGAACCATACTCATGACTCTACAGCCGAGTTGATTCACTTCCCACCCACACTCAACCCTCCAAACCCTCCAAGCCCTTCAAACCGTGTCTAGAAAATCCCACACCACATACAAACGTGGTCACCAAAGTCACTCCACTTACCTCTACCACCTCTACTATCTCCCTACCCCCCCAACAACTCCACGAAAAGCCGTCCCCCAAACCTTCCCTCGACCCAATAAACCCTAACACCAAAATAGCAACCTCGCAACACCACCTGGCCCATGCCCACACATCTCGCTTTTGCGCCCAACCCAAAACAAAAAAGCCACAGATCCAGACCGCTGGAGGGGTGGCTGCGAACCACACACAGCCCCAGTGGATTACGGCGCTAGTTGGTATCTAGCGGGACGGTCCTCTTGCATATGTCCACTCCCCCCTTTTTTGTGGTTCGTTGCAAGAGGTTTACGAGATAGTGTCGTGTGGTAGGTCCTGACGTACGTGATGTTTGTCTTTGCTAGTTGGGGAAGCTGAGAGGTGTGGGGAAGGTTAGTATAGCGAGGAGATCTTTGCATGGATAGTAGAACGGGTCTGGAGTACGGACGCAAGGGAAGCGGAGGTCGTCGAAGCATCGTTGCGGGTGGGAGGTGCAGCGCTCTTTCAACACATTTTGTAAGCCTCTCCCAGAAAGCATATCGTATGGCTCATCGTTGATGGGTTGGGATGAAGAGATCCTAATAAAGAAGTGTAACCTAAGTGGTTTGAGAGTAGTAGTGCATAATACGAATCTAATTAAAGCCCTATTAGATATTTTACCAGTTATAGCCGTAACGTATATATAGTATTATAATAGAGTTACTAAAAATAACTATATAAGAACTTCTTTAGTATATATATAGTATAGAGCTGTAAGTAAAAATACGCTTAAGAACTTCTTATTAATAATATATTTAGATAAGTAGTTATATTTAAAGTAAAGATAAAAAGAGTAAGAAGAATAAGAATAGTGTTAAAAGAGTAGATAAATATAAGAGATTGAACTAGTTGATAAGCTTTAGCTAAAAAAAAAGCTATTGTCTTAATATTACGGGCGAAGAGGCCTTCGAAGGAGTTTGCATTAGCCTATAGTATAGAAGAAGAAAGATAAAGAGAGTTAAGTTATTATATAATACTTCTCTCTTTATACCCTCTACTTCTATATTCTTTATATAGTTAAGTAGGGTTCTAGCTATGTAGTATATTATAGGCATGTAGTATAATTACGTACTTTTACTCTTATAGGCGTAGCCTATTACAATACCCCCTCTCTTTACTTTATATAGCTACTTAGTACTTCTATATATTTACTTATAGTAGTCATAATAGTATTATTACTTAGTTATAACGTACGATTACTATTAAGCTAGTAGTCAGGCTAGAATAAACGCTTTTCTATATAATATAAATATTAGTACTAACGTGTTTCACTAGTGCTTTAGCTACTCTAGTAATTCGGCCACCTCTTTAGACTATTACATCTCTATAATAGTATTACGTAACACTACTATAAACTTTAGTAGTAAATAGAATATAATATTATTCTTTAGACACGTTACTATCTTCTACATTATCTAATTCTACTTGGTATAACTATATAAGAGTTATATCTAATTTAGCTATAACTAGTAGTAAATATTATTATTAGTAGTAAAATACTATAAAATTACTAACTACTAGAGTATTATGAGTTGCGCGCGCGCTCTTACCTAGTTACTCTCAACGCGTCTCCGGCTCCAGCGGCGGTATTATAATATGAATATATTCAGGTATAACTAGCTAAAATTAAGTTAGCGTGTTTAATTATATTCATTTTCTAAGTGAAACACTGTCGTCGTGGTGCTAATATTTCGTTGTAGAGATGGTTAGTTTTAGTGGGCTAGCCTGGTTAATACTCTCTGCCCTTCTATTTAATCTAATAGTTCATGCTACGTAGATCGCATAATTATAAGATGTAGTCTATTAAACGTGTATAAGTCTCCTACATCTAAGGTAGAAGTTATATCTATTTTAAATACAATTCGGACGGTATTTGCTACTGCGAAATGGTGGGTAGATAGACAGGAGTAAAACGCGCTATCCGACTATCATTCCCGTTCGGCCATAATTCCGTCTAGCATAATTTGTAGGGTGTGCTAACTATAGTAGGTTAACGAGATCTATTTCAAGCATCGCGCTTTTTCTATGGCGCAGCGCTAGTTGCCCACGGTCGGGCGGCATGCCTACTCAATTGGAGACCTATTCACCGCCGAGTGCGATGGCGGCTAGACTTCAGCTGAATTATTTTTGACAGGACACAACTTATGAAAGCCACCTCTGTTAAATGCACTTAACTAATAATCGATTGAACCTGCAGCTTGTACACAAATAGCTGAGCTTGAAGAATTCGTAAGGTTTTGGCCTAGACCACGGCCTGTTGCCTATTTCTATACATAGAGTCGTTCCACAACTCTGGAGGCTTTCCATCCTTATGCAGTTTGGCAATTCGGTCTGCAACGTGCTGACCAGCCCACACACCTTCAAAACGCTTAGGGTTCTCTGCATCAATACAAGAGGTAAGAGGTTCAATCCATGCATTTGTGTTTGGGTTGCCAAACCACGCAAGAGCATATCGGGGTGGGAGCTTTCCTTCAGCGTCCAACTTGGATTTATCAATTGGGGGCTGAACAACTCTGTGTTCGGTGGACTTGAGTTTACCATTGAACCAACGAGAAAGAAGGTCACCAACTAGTATTTCGCTCGTTATTTAGGGAACTGCAAAAAACATCTCTCCAGCGAAAGACAGGTACTTACTATTAACAATTGCGTAGCCTGGGAGGGGGGGTACTTCTAACCACTGACCATCCTTGGCGCGAATCTGTAAGCCGCCACTGTTGTCATTAAATAGTAGCGTCAAAGTGCCGTAATCTGTGTGAGGGCTGGCTCGCCGACGACTTTCTATCGAGTCTGGTGTAGTAGCCGGGTAATGCAGGAGGCGGAGGTAATGGTCCTTTCGATCCACAGATGGGTTGAAGTAATCCTTAGGCAGTCCTTGGCCTTCTGCAAATGTGCTTAGCAGATCGATATGGATCTCGTGACATTTCTGAAAAAAGTAATTCATGTCAGCCCTAAACCTAGGCCAGTTTTCGGGCCATTGGTTAGGACGGGCAAGGTTCGTATCATCGCCAATATCAAACGCTTCTTTCTGGTCGGCGATTGCCGATTTCGAGGTCCGCTCCGGCGAAAACCAGCCGTGGAAAAATTTGCTTTCACATGACTCGATCTTTTCCTTCTTTGAGACGGGCAGAGCGAAGAATTCCTTCCCATAATCAAAGAGACGCTTCATTCTATCGTCGGTAATGCCATGATTCTTAAGATAGATGAAGCCGACATCGTTGACAGCCTTCAGGAGCTTCTCGTTCTCCGTCACGTTCTCGGGTGTTTTATCAGAGAAAAAGGCTTTAATTCTTGAGTAATCTATGACTGGAAGATTTGCTGTAGAAAACGCTGTGAGTCCAGTCGAATGACTCATATTGAGTGAATCGGGTTGTCTTCTAAGGTAATTAGAATAATCAGTTGTTCATTTGTAAGAAATAGAGAAACAATTACTATCGGGGGCTTTATAGTCCTGTTAGTAATTAGTAACCTACCTATCTCTACTCTATAAAATGCTAGTTATCTAAGCAACTATCGGGCCGATAGAATCTATCATCTGAACGTTGTTCGGGTAATACGGGAAGAATCTAGGTGCTCTAAGGGCTTGTTTGGTGTTCCGTTTTACGTCTCCGTTTTGCGTTTTACTAACTAGATTAGGACTCCGTTTTAAAAACGGGCCCTAAAACGCTTAACTATTTAGCTAGCCGCGCATTTTTATAGCCTATTTAGTTACGCGGTTATAGCTATAATTTTAATACTTATTTAGATATAGAGCTTTAGTAAAGGTTATAGTAGAGAGTTCTATCTAGTATTATAGTTTTATTTAGTTCCGGCCTAGGCTGGTAAATCTGGGTAGCAACTGGGTAGTTCAATATCTTAGCGAGTAGTAGATGAAAATAGACAATTTGTACCTTATTTTAAAGCTAAAAATTAGCTCTATATTTCATTCATATATTAATTTTCTCTAACTTTAATAGTACTAGCGCAAAATAGAGAGAATAAAAGTATTTGTTAGAGGACCCGACTAGTACTCTACCTAGCGGGTCCTAAACTAGGTAGTTAAATAACCTTTTAACTAGTAGAGATACAGCTTAGTAATGTATTACATGATAGAATGTGCTTAGTTAGTGCTTTAAAACGCGCTACTACTCGCCTGTTTTAGACTAGCGTGGAATTTCTTATTAGTTTTTAAAGAAAAGTGGGTCACTACCTATTTATCACACTACTCCAGCCTTTCTAAGTAGAGTTTCTTAGAGAAAAGAATTCTAAGATTAATTATAACTAGTAAGCAGTAACTACGCGTAAGCATCTATTCTCTACTCTACTAATTAACACTATCGCGCCTACTAATACTATTACGTAGTATTAACATAAGTAATACGTTTATAACGCTAGAAAGTTTTATCTCTATTCTATTAAATACCTTATACTCTACTATTAAACTAAAGTACTATATATATCTAATTCTTACTCTTCTTTAACTAAATCTTTACTGTAATGGGCTGCGCCCGTGAGAGTGAAAGCACGTGATTGTATCACGTGCCTATAATACACCGCCTAGCTAGAACCTTACTCGTATAAGGAACGTAGAAACAAGGGTATAAAGAGCGGAGTGTCGTACAACAACTTAATACTCTTTATCTTTCTTCTTCTATACTATAGGCTAATGCAAACTCGTTTAAAGGCCTCTTCGCCCTTAACATTTACTATAAACTCTCTTTACTAATTAGTTAGATATTTTGTGTTTAAGACTTACTTAATATAGACTATCTTTTTAGAGCTATAAAATAGTATTTGAATTTATTTCTAACGTAGATATATTAATAGGTATAATATCTATACCTATTAGTTATATATTAAGCATATCTATATTAGTTATAAAAGTGTACCTACTTATCTAGAGAATTATACTTAAATTAATTAGACTTATATAGTCTAAGCTAGCTTCTAATCTATTAAATCTATTTATTATATATCTTTGTATATTATTATAGATCTTCTTTAGTATATAATTAAAACAAGTAATTATGGTATGTATTAGAGAAATTAGTATTTTTAATTAATATAAGATAGAAAAGAAGTAAAGATAAGAGCTATAAATAGAAATTTTAGATTAAGTTAAAATAAATATATAGTAGTAATAAGATAAAGGATATAGATAGAAGAAGAAGTAGTAAATTTATAGATATTAGAGAGCTTTGCTATACTATATTTATTATATTATTATCTTATTATAACTATATTATAGTTATCACACCTAATAGAGTTATACTTTATAGTTATATACCTATTAACAGGTTTATAAATTATTACTAAACTATTTCTAAGAGTTTTGTAACGGTTGAGCCCGCTACACGACCAATGTCCGAACAGGATCCGAACTAGATCCTGTTAGGTCTAGCGGAAACTAAGAAGATAAAACCACCTTAGCGTTGATAGCTTATTCTGTAGTTTTTCGAGATCCTTTCGTACGAGGCCTATAGGTGTTTAATCAGATTCTTGGATTTCTTGTGTCCCACGCACTCCCATATGCCTCTGAGTGACCATAACTCCGAAACGAATCCGGTTCCTCTTGCCTGCGCCGTTACAAGTTTAAAGTAAAGTCTTATAGACATATATCTCTTAGACTCTTACCTAATTTTTTACTTTAACTATATAGTTATTTTTTTAATACTAAATCTTAGTAGGTTAGAGTGTAGTTTATTATTCTTTTCTAAAATAAATAATCTAATAGTTACGCTAGTTATATATATAGCAAATAGATATAAAAAAGTTAAGTTATATAACTAGGTAAAAATCCACGTATATTAAGATTAAGAATATAATAAACTATTATCTAGTCTTTTAGCTAAGTAGACTTCTTTAAGTTAGGCTACTAGTCGCGTTAGGTAGGCCTGCTAGCGCGTTAGTAGTAGAGCGTCGTCTTAGCTATATTATAGAGTGCTGTAGTATGTTTATTACTTTGGATCTATTTACTAGCTATAGAGAAGATAGTAGGCTATATCTCTGCTTTATTTAATACTATTTAAGTAACGTTGCATAGAGCTATAGTATGATGAGATGAGAGAAGTGTGCAAAGTTGGTGGGGTGCGCCGCTCGCTTGTAAAACACGATAGTGCTAAATGACTCATTCTATGCTAGTTCCTATCGTAATGTATCTAGCTCTCGTAGATCACAAGTGAGCCCATCCCAACTTAAACACAGCCGGAGACACCTTGTAGTTATGTAGCGCTTCAATCGCTTGCGCTGGGTCCCTAGCTACTACCATGATATTTTTGTTCGCCGAATTTATAAATCCGTTATTGCTAGCGCTATTCACCCACTGCACGACTGGATCCCAATATCCTTCTAAATTAAGTAAACAGACGCCCAGCCGGTGAATCCCCAACTGGTTCCACGTGATAACCTCGAAAAGCTCTTCCATGGTGCCATAGCCGCCAGGGAGACCAATAAACCCGCTCCCAGGGCCACCGCTAAGAACCTCTTTCATCATCATCGTCTTACGAGTGTGCATATCCGGAACTACGGTTGTGCGACCGTATGTGGATTCGTCCGGAAGGTAAAGCCCCGTGTCGGTAATTCGATATCCGTCGGTTCGCTCATGTTCAGCCAGGACTTGAGGGATTATCCCGTGGACAGCTGAAGGCCCTTTGATCGAACAGAGTGTTTTTGCTACTTCGCCCATAAGGCCGATAGTACCACCCCCATAGACTACAGGTTCATGATCTTAGCAGAGGATTATGTTCGATAGAGGTATTAGAAGAAAGTATACCGAGATCAATATCCTGCTCAGCTAATGCTCTGGCTAAAGCTTGAGCAGCTTCGGTATATGCAGGATTGGCACCGCTACTCGATCCGCAGAAGACACAAATCTTCCGGCGGCGCACGCTCACTTTGTCCAGAGCAGCTGGTCGTGTGTCTTTTAGGAGATTGGAAGACATTTTTATCAATATAAATATAAGAACAATGTATAGGAGTAGTAGAAGAGTATAGGTAGAATAACTAAAAGAAATAAGTTAGTGAACGTTGCGAGAGATCAAATCCTATATAAGTATACAATAGTGCTCTATTTAGCTCTTTTTTAATCAAGACATCTTAGACCCACGCAATGTTACGTAACGATATATACATGCCTGCTTTGTTAAGGAATTCATAACTAGTCCCACGTTATTGTTACACGAGGTCCGGCTATGCTTCTCTATTCGGATCCGCACTAAGGCTAGTGAGCTTTACGCTAGTGTTCCGTAAAACTATCTAGCGAAACAATAGAGTAGCGTGCTTACAGATAAGAGAGTAACACCTTTAGTAACTTCTAATATATTTAATAGATAAATAGGTAATAAGCTTATTAAGTAAAGTAACAAGTAAGAGAGTATAAAATAAGTTAATTATAATAAGAGTAATAATAACATCTATCTATCTTTATATCTATATTATTTCCAGTCGTACTATTAGAACTTCGATCTACTATATTAAATAGTTGCCTCTAATTCTAACGGCTGCTATTATATACTATATATAGATAGTATTACTTATACTAGTGTCTTAGTATAATACTAACTACGTAAGCCAACACCGCGATGTTTATTGTTTTTAGTTAGTTATTACTAGAGAAGATCTCTTTTCTAATAATACTTATAATAAAAGAGCGTCTAGAATAGAAGAGTATTAAGTATAGTATAGTATAGTAAGTAGAGTCTCTACGTTAAAGTTATTTTTTCTAATTATCTCTACTAATAACAATCTAAATAGAAAGCTTATTCTTAGAGCTTATTTAGCGTCGCGTTTTACGTCTCTATTTTACGTTTTACTAACTAGATTTAGACTCTATCTTGAAAACGGGGCTTAAAACGCGTAACTATTCGGCTAGCCGTGTCACGGCGCTAGCTAATATAGTAGCTGGCCGGCAGCTTCTAGGTACGAAGCTAGAAAGCTCCAGGTAGCTAACAGAACTATAGGCTAGGTAGGTAGCTAGCGCGCGGCTATCCTAATTAGCTACGGATAGAATCTAGGTATAGGCCTAAATATCTAGATTCTATAAAACTAATGTAATCTTACTAGTGTAGCTCTTTAAGCTACGCTCTATCTTCTACTCTATACTATCTATAGTAAGAGCCTATTAATTAGCTGTAGTAATAGAACATATACACGTGCCTGCCCTGTCTGCCCCTAAGCCCGTACGGTGACAAGCCGCGCGTTTTTGATTATAAAACGAAGCTCCGTGTTGTTAGCGCTCTTGTACTAAAATAAGCTATGTCTAGTGCTTCTTTAATCTATATTTTCTTCTCTTTAGAGGAAACGGAGGTCTGTTTTCTAGACGTTAGTTTATAGCTCTAGCTGCATTTTTAAAAACTCCGTTTTAGGAGATCGCGAACCCTACCCTAGATAGCTCCTTGATAGAATCTCCGTCTACTCGCAGAATCCGGGTGCTACTTACAGTATCCGGATTCTTCCCGTATTACCCGAACAACGTTCAGATGATAGATTCTATCGGCCCGATAGTTCCTTAGATAACTAGTATTGTACTCTGTAGACCGGTTAGACAACCCCGTTTTACCTGTCACTGTCAAATATTCCGTGTTATAGCAGGACACCCGACTGGCTAGTATTCTCTACAACAGGCGGTGGCTGTATGTACGTATAGTTCCGCAATCGCCTCGACTTCTTCCGCAATCTGCAGTCCGAGCTCCTAACAAAAAAGCACGAGATTTGTCCGAGAGATGTTATAACACATCACCCAGCCTAGTGACAAACTACTTCCATGGTGAACCGAAACAATGACACACTCGACACCGGACTGCATGTTCCAACCCGATAGTTCAATGGCCAACGCCGAAAGCCAAACTCTTAAGCATGATGCTACTCAACAAAAACAACATTCCCTTGAGATTGCTCATGACGGTCAGAAAGGCACACAGAGGTCCGCTGATAAGTCGGCAGACTCCGTCAACTTGCCCGAACCCGGCAGGACCCAGTTGGAGACGACAGTAATCATGGGAGCTCTCGCCTTGTCCCTCTTCCTTTCCGCCCTGGACACTACCATCATCACAACCGCTGTTCCCACCATTGTCAACCATTTTAACGCTCCTGCTGGTTACGTTTGGATTGGTAGCGCCTATCTTCTCGGCAACGCTGCCATCGTCCCCGTTTGGGGAAAGATGTCCGATATCTTTGGCCGCAAGCAGATTCTGCTCATCGCGGTCAGCATATTCTTGTTAGGATCGCTTCTTTGTGCAATTAGTCAAAGCATGAGTATGCTTATCGCTGCCAGGGCTATCCAAGGCGTTGGTGGTGGAGGTGCTATTGCGCTGCCTAACATGTGTGTTTCAGATCTCTTTTCTCTACAGGAGCGCGGCTTGTATTTTAGTCTGCTAAGCAGTGTTTGGGCTTTGGCATCAGCCTTAGGTCCTGTAATTGGCGGTGTTTTCACAGACAAAATTTCTTGGCGTTGGTGCTTTTACATCAACCTTCCCATTGGTGGGGTTTCCCTTGCTGTTTTGGTTTTCTTTCTCAAACTGCACAATCCCCGCACGCCTCTTAGAAAAGGCCTTGCTGCCGTCGATTGGGTTGGTAACCTACTTGTTATTGGTGGCACGCTCATGGTGCTTATGGGTGTTCAGTTTGGCGGTGTGGACTTCGCCTGGAAATCCGCCACAGTTATCTGCCTCATTGTGTTTGGCGCGGTTACCATTATACTCTTCTGCATCTACGAGTATAGGTTTGCCGACTATCCTGTCATTCCTCTGCGCATCTTCCGCTACAGGAACAGTATCTCCGCCTATAGCTTGAGCATCATGCATTCCATGGCTTTCCTCGGTGGTACGTACTGGTTGCCTCTGTATTTCCAGGCTGTTCTCGTAGCCAGCCCACTCATGTCTGGAGTGTACCTGCTGCCGTACATTATTTCGTCCTCGTTCCTTTCGGTAGGCGCTGGCATACTTATTAAGAAAACTGGACACTTCCGATGGCCCATTGTTAGTGGTCTGTTTATCATGACCATTGGACTTGGCCTCCTGACATATCTCGATGACAAACCTCGCTGGGACCGGATTATCATCTTTCAGATCATCGCTGGACTCGGATCTAGCACCGGCTTCCAAGCGCCCCTAATCGCCCTTCAAACAACTATAGAACCCCAAGATATTGGGCCTGCCGTTTCTGCCTACTCTTTGGCTCGTCAAATCGGTACCTCTATTTCTGTCATAATTGGCGGAGTTATCTTTAACAATGTCATGAGCTCGAAGCAAAGCCGTCTAAGGTCCACTATCGGCCCACAACTCGCCTCAGAATTCAACGGGCAAGATGCTTCCGCCAGTATCCCGAAGATTGCAAGCCTTCCTACGGATCAAAAGCAGATTGTCAGAGCTGTCTACTGGGATGTGTTGCAGAAGGTGTTTATCCTGTATGCCTGTGTCAGCTTTACTGGCTTTCTTATCAGCTTGTTTATTCGGCAAACTAAGTTATCTCAGGAGCATAGCGAATACAAAACTGGCCTGCATTCTCTCAAAGAAGGCAATGGAAAGACCAAGAAGACTAATGAGGGACAAGCTACCTAAAACAAGACAACCAACAACAGCACATAGGAGAGTACTTCTTCTAACGGGCTGAACGCCGTTTGGATAGCTCCTCTATGGAATTTCTGGTTTTACACGCGCAGCATCGGAACAACATTCAGATTGCGAGCGTAGAATCTAGGCGTCGCCTAGAGCAGCTGAATTTTGCCTACCATTCGAGCAGCACTTCAGCACACTATTTTACTATAGTTTTACTATTTACTATACTATTAACTATAGTATCTTAATTACTTTACTTAGTATAGTTACTTAAGAAGATTATATAAAATTTATATTCAACTATAGAGTTATATATTAATTCTTACTTTACTATAACCCTATATAGATATACTCTTACTCTAAATTTAATTTTTAAACTATAACTTAGAATCTAATCTCTATAATTCTATACTTCGAATAATAGTACTAAATAATATCTAGAAAAGATTCTTTATTAAATATAAACTAAACTTTTAATCTAATAATCTATACCTTAATATTAAATAAAGATTAATATTAATATAACTAGTTATGAAAGTTTTAGAATCTTTAAATTTATACTTAATAGTAAAACTGAATAAATAAATTAGCTAGTTATGATACTGAGTATATTTCTATAACCATTATATATAATATATTTTACTATAACTAACTATCTTAATTATTATAAGTATGTATTTAAATAGTTAAAAGCGTCTTTCTTAAGACCTAATAGAACTTAAGATCTACCTCTTTTAATAGCTATAGTTAGAATAATTAAAAGGTAGTACTTCTTTATTACTTAGTATATAGAACTTGCTAGTTTAGGTTAGTTTAGTAGAATAGATAGCAAAGCCGCGTATACTTAATTAGAGTATTCTATTAACTAAAGCTCTCTTTAAAGCACATTATAAGAGAAAGCTTTAGCTATCTTCTAATGTTTATGTCTCTTATATCTTTTAAGGTTTCCTATTGCGTATCTTCTAGTAAAAACATAGTAATAAAAGTTGCATAAAAACTTTGGCGGATTTGATTTAACCTCCTGCTTTAGTAGAGAGAGGGAGGTAGAGTATGTGTCAAGAGGCTGAGTAACTCAAGAGTTGAATATAGGCTTTAGAAATTCTTTATAGTTCTGTGGTCGATCGCTGCTCTCTAGTTCCAAAGAACCTGCTGATTTTGTGTACTTAAGGTGGTTGGAGGGACTTATATCACTATGAGAAGATGTCCGATGTCCGCCTTTGGGCTATATGTATGATACAGGAGGCTGGTTTAGCCCGCTAGAAATGGGCGAGGAGTCTAGTAGCAACGTTAATAAAACGGGGATTGGAATTACGCGTGACTCTCGCTTACGCGCTGTGGCTCTGTGTCTGGTACTCTTTCCCCAGAGTTTAACTTAGTAATGGGTTAGTAGGGCATGAGGTAAGGTGTAACCACGTCTTGGTTATGCAGTACAAAATGATCGGCAGGGGGCTCTATTTCAGCGCGGTTTGATACTGATGGTGCTGCGAATCTGGCATTGGATCTCGGTAGGATGGAGTCGTTTTCATTCCCCGCTTAGGTGGTAATGTTAATACCGTCTCTGTAGGTTATAGACAGAAGAGAGGACATACATTTAGGTTCATGTTTTGAAGACATTTCTGCCTCCACTTGGCAGTACAGCAGTTCCTATTGCACTTGCGCGAGGCAGGGCATTCCATACGCATATGTAAACGAGTAGAAGCGATAGTTTCTCAATAGAATAGCTGTTAGGATATTCTAAACCAAAAGGCCGACCCTTTGGGACCCATCGGGTACCTCTTAGAACGGTACAGCCCCTATCACGTATATAGAAGTATATAACCTTCAGCGAACCTAAGCGAACCCCTTAAGGATTCGTCTTAAATCTATTCTTTTATATATCTGGTGCCTATCCGCGAAACACCAAACAATGGCCTACTACAATATCTACTTACTACTACAGTTGCGCTGAAGTAGTCTGTAATAATAGTGATAGTTGGTGGGGACTTAGCACGTCCGGACACTCGCCTACCCGAGACATTAGAGGCTCTCTGTACGTGGGTGGGCGTTGTGTTGTAAAGATGATAGGTTTTCACTTGGAGTGCGAGACTTTCAAGTTAGTACCGTAGCATTGTGGGCTTACATTCTGTTAATTTACTAACTATCCGTAACGTGTTGGATAAGCGAGTCGCGCAGGCAAGCGAGTCGCGCACCCTACCAAACTTGCGCACCTCTATCAGCGTATAACTCCACCACAATATAACTATCTCAATATATATTCGTACAATAGATTAATTGGTTAGTATAGTATCTTTTTTACATGTACGCGCATTATGACCAGTCTCTCTACACCTACTACAGCGCGCGAGAGCCTGGCGGCTAACACCTGATCGCTCTCCACCCTAACGCTCTTCATAAGCAATCTGCTAATCAGCCTCACGTTGAGCGAGTAGATCCTCTCCAGCTCCCTTTGTAAGGACTCCTCGCTTCTGTATCCGCTTCTTTTTACGCTGTCTACGCTTTGTGGCTGCCTCATTAGCCTTTTCAAGGCTGGCAATTCGATCGCGCATTAGCTCAGCTGAGAGCATTATTATTTCTGCCCCCTTCTTAAGCTGGCCAATCGCTGCAATAATTGACGCTGGTGACGAGCTTTTATGCTGTCTGACGCGATTACTTATTAGTGTTGATTGAGCCTTAAGCTCGCGTACGTTGCTTGGTGTACAGGCCTGCTAGAGAGCTTCTGCAAGAGCGGGTAGAGCTGGTGTAGTTGGCGTACGTAGCTGTACATCAAGCTTTGATAAAACAGT
The DNA here is from genome assembly GCA_026262445.1 of Bipolaris bicolor. Taxonomy (NCBI): domain Eukaryota; kingdom Fungi; phylum Ascomycota; class Dothideomycetes; order Pleosporales; family Pleosporaceae; genus Bipolaris; species Bipolaris bicolor. Next base: position 958 of record JAODYD010000014.1, on the reverse strand, counting down.
GTCTGGCTGGAGAGGAACAAGGCCTGCACCTCGAAAAGCTGAGCAGATATTGGCTGACGTGAACGATTGATCAAAGGCTGCCTTGAATGCTGGTAGAAACTCGAGCTTGGTGATATGGTTGATGTGGTTGCGTATCAGGCTCTCCACCTCACGGCTATACGCGCGCTTCAATGGCGAGAAGCAGCCAACGTCAAGAGGCTGGAGTAGGTGAGAGGAGTGGGGCGGCATACAGAGCGTATAGATATTGTTCTCCTTGCAGAGCTCTTGGAACTCAAGTGACTGGTGGCTCTCATGGCCGTCAAGAATAAGCAGCCGGCGTGCCCTAACAACCTTGCTATCTGTATGCTTAATAAAGTGCTTTAGCCACTCAACTCCTAGCTCGTTGGTCGTCCAGCCGTTATCACTAACTGCGATCGCCCAGTCGCGTGGGATTTCTGCCTCCTCGTACCAGGCAGATAGGTGATACTTGCCAGTAAAGATCAGAAACGGCGGGATAGACCAGCCAGCTGCGTTAATCCCAGCGATGAACGTCACCCACTCACGACCACCTGGCTGGACAGCCTTTAGTCGAGCTCTTCTTTCTAACGCTATAATGACAAGCTAAGTAGTAATTTTGCCCATTGAAAAGCCAGCTTCGTCAAAGTTATAGACGTCCTCGTCACAGATGCCGTACTTGGCCTTTGTCTGCTCTACAAGCTCAAACCAGCTCTTGATTAAGACTAGATCTTCACATAGAGCTCTCTGCCTATCGTACGCCCGACTAAAACGCGTCATAAGACTGTCTGTACGCTTAACAAAGTTAGCTGGCCACTTCTACCCAACCTAGCCAGCGCCACGCGCAGCCAGCAGCTTATCAGCCATATCGCGCACGGCAGCGTAGGTAGGCGCAAATCCACGCTGATCTAGATCAAGCACATGGCTAATAATCACCTCCTCTTCTATCCTAGTAAGCTTCTTT